>OY978020.1:1905514-2494892 GCA_963854515.1 Pandemis heparana | reverse complement strand
CATCTCGAGTTCGTTGATCGAGCCGTAGGGCTGGAGAGCGCCGGCGTCCTCTTTCGGGTCGAGCGTCTGTCCGCCGGAAGTTTTGTCCGAGACCGCTTCGACGGCCGTCACGATCTGCTTGTCAGAGAATATGTCGTCCGAGGTGTCGGACTCTGCGGAGAGCGGGTCGCGCTGCGAGACGTTCGGCGCCATGGAGTCGGCGCTCGGGCGCGCGGCGCGGCGGCGCGCCAGCACGCACTGCACGATGCGGTGCAGCTTGCTGCCGATGGCGCCCGACTCCTCGGGCTCCGTCGACACCGTCATCGATGCTGGGGATAAACAGAACTGCCTCAACTATAACATACCAAAACGTTAAAATTCGGCGAGCCAGCTTTCTACAGGTCGTTGATGATCATTTATACAGCTTACGTTTTAAACTCTGTCCATCTAGCACGACAGCGCGCAGGAGTCGAGTCGCGCGTGAGATAGACTGCCCGTCTCTTTCTAGAACGAACAGTAAGAAACAGACAGGCAATCTACCTCGCGCGCGACGCGACTTGTGCGCTCTCGTGCTAGACGTGCTGAAAGATGAGAGAATACTCTCGAAACGTTCAGGAAGATGAGTGAGACGAGTGGCTTACACAGCTCGACGTCGCTAGGCAGCAGCGGCGTGCGCGACACGTGCCCGGCGCTGGCGGTGCCCACGCTGGCGCCGTAATGGCTCTTTACGTACGATTCGACCGCCACCATCTTCTTCTTTCTGCAAACATGTTACACAAAAAACCTTTTAGTGTGAAAAGCAAAGAATACTGGCTCTACTTTCATTTAATGTAGTTTTAATATGTAATGAGTCGCTACGGGCTATCTCTTTAGCTTCAGTGTTGAATTGTAAAGAAACGCGTGGGAAGAGAGCGTAGGTATTAATTATGGTAGATATAATGGTTGGAATTATGATCTTTGCAAAAAATTGAACCTTACACTAAGTAAAGACTGTCTTGATTGTTCATGTAAAGGTCAGTTTTACACAAAACATTATTGCAGATGTACTGAACGAATAAATATTTGCTATGAGTAAACTCTGAAAGCGTGGAGGAAGAGATGGGGGTGTGTGGGGTGGTGCGTGTGTGTGCGCGTGTACAGAGGGGGCGGGGCTTACAGCATCTGCGCGGGCGCGGCGGCGCGGGGCTCGCCGCGGCCCGCCTCGGGGCTGCCGCCGCCCGCCGAGCGCCGCCGAGCGGCTCGCTCTGCACTTTGCAAACCACAAACACATTATTTAAAGTATGCTACACGAAAAGTCACGTTAACCAGACTATTATCATTAGTTCACTGCTGGGCATAGGCCTCACCCACGGCACGCTACTGAACTCTATCTTCGGCTCGGATAGATGATATCGTCTGTACGAGATAGCGACTTTCGCGAGTCACGATAGAAAAGTCGTCTGTCTAATGTACAAGTGTTAAAAACTAAGGACATTGCGTGCCCGTGGCGTGATTACGAAACTCTTTATATTAGCCAATTTCCACCACATACCTCTGTTTAGTGATAACTTTTACATTAGGTACCTCCTACCCTACACCTACAGAACTGCAAGAAAAGACATGCCCCTACAAGAAAACTGCTTATAGTATGTATGTATGTAAACTCTTTATTGCACATAAAAAGTATAGTGTATTTATTTTAGCTAGATACTAAAATGACATTACCTGTGTTGCCTGTTTTTTTGCAATTCAAAAATAGTGATGTGCCACCACTATCGAAAGTTAACGATAAATTAAATTTAGTATAGATTTATGTATGTATAAGCTAGTGTAATAAATTAATAAACCTTTAAATTCGCTTGATTATGATACAATCGTATTTTTTCTTAAAATATAACATGACCAAACCTCTTGTATTCAGACCACAAAAATTGACGATGGTTTCGAGTACACCACTAAACAATAAAAGCTGGTATCATTATTTCACAATTTGACATTTGCAATTGTCAATTTAGTATCTAGCTAAAATAAATAGACTATAGGTCCATCTTGTACCGAGTCAACACGCGCGCTTGACGCTATTATTGTGCCAGCCACTAGCATATTAGTGAATGATAGAAGGCCAATTCACCTTTACACACCTAAGGGCGGGGGCGGCTTGGAGGGCGGCGGCGACGCCGGCTCGGGCGGGCGCCGCGCCCGCGGACGCGCGGCTGCCGCTGCCGCTGCCCGCGTCTGACGATCCATCTGTCAACGCGAGGGTAGCACTAGAACCTTCTATACTTCTATACCCCACATCGCTATCCCCTGAGAACTTTTTAACTTTCCCGAATAAATAGTATATATACATACATAAATGGACCATTTTTTATTTTGTTGTCGAAAATCTTTTTTTCTTGGATCTTGATTTTTTTAAGCTAAAAATGATAAGAATCATGAGCACGAATCTTAATAGTTGAAAAAAATTGTGACAAGTTTTTATAAGTTTTTTGTTATAATGTTAATGAAAAAGGTAACGAAGTGGAATGCAATATTGTATGACACTTTTCTCACCTATTAAAATCAATAGCACTCCTGATTCTTAGCAGATTCAGCTTAAAGAAATCAAAATCCAAGAAAAAAAATGTTCGGCAACAAAATAAAAAATGCCCCAAATCACGTATTTATCCTCACCACATCCTTACGGGGTAGACAGAGCCTAAGGTAAAAATACCTAAAGGGTACGTTTAGCATGATTGTGGGCGTAAAGCTGGAAAGAGAAATCAAAATAGCGATGGCAAACACACTTCCGTATTAATATGGCACAGATTACATACATAAATACATACATACCGTCACGCCTCTTTCCCACAGGGGTAGGCAGAGACTACTTTGTTCCGCTTGCTACGATCCTGACATACATCTTTCGCTTCATCCACATTCATCAATCTCTTCATGCATGCTCGCCGGTTTCGGGTACTCTTCAGGTCAGGACCTTTTTCCAAAACGTCACCAATAGATTAGACGGTCAATATCATATCATGAGTATTGTTGCGTATCGCGGGGAGCCCCGTGGATTGGTGTGATCGTTACCTGCGGGCGCGCCTGCACGAAGGGCCGCTTGGGCTGCGCGAGCATGTCGAGGCGCGCGCTGAGCCGGCCCGGCCCGCGCACCGCCTCCCCGCGCGCCTCCTTCGCCTCCTCGATCAGGTCGCTGATCTTCTTTTTATCCACCAACACCTGACCGAACCGACTCGAAATAAATCTACTTGGTATATTCACTACGGATTCCTAAGGGAAGATTACAATTTTGTCTATCAAAAAATATAAGGTTTTTTTTTCTTTCTTCACATAATCAAAACATCAAGATAACATTGATCTCATTTTTAAATATTGCATGACGTCACGTCTTAGTATAATATTTATCTAGATTTGTGACATCACTCTCGAACTTTGACGCGCTTTTTCTTTGTCTATCTAGTTATGTATTATCCCTACAATACAATACAATACAAATAGGTACAGTTTATTGAACACCACAAATCAGTACAAAACAATACAGGAACAAAGTATACAATAGGCGGTCTTATCACTTAATAGCGATTTCTACCAGACTACCAATAAGACAGAGAAATAAGTCCCTAGTGTATTTTTGATTAGGAAATTTTCTTAAAAATTGGTATACTCACCTGCGTCTTATTCGCCTCAGGCGCGACCCCGACCCGCGGCCTGGCCTTGGGAGTGCCCGCTCTGTTGGCCGGCGGCTCCTCCTTGGCCGGCTGGTCGGCCCGCGCGCGCCTCTTGTACTGCTCCTGCCGCCACGGCCGCGCCTCCGTCGCCACGGCGCGATTGCACGACTTGGACTCCACCACTGTTTTCTGTCTGTTCTTTTGGACATTGTCGAACTCGTGCAACAGCTGCGAAATAGCTTTCAAGGGATTGTCGGGGATCGGTCTGATGCGGGGGCTCAGGGAGACTCTCTTGTGTTCCTTCTTCAATTTATCGCCGTCCGGTTTCTCTTTGGTGCTGATGATGACCTTGGGCACTACCGGTCTGTCGTTTATGGAGTCGAGTTGCGCCGGTGAAACTTCGGCGATCGGTTTTTCGAAGCTGAAACTGCTGGGGATGGATATGGGGCGGTGTTTGAGGCTAGTTCCGCTGTCGCTCTGCGTGGTCTGCAGCTCGCAGCTGGCGGGGCCGCAGCCGGAGCTCGTCAGGTCCATCACGCTTGGCGTGCCCTTCTTCCTCCCCTGGGAATCAATCTTCCCGAGCTTCTTCATTAGCGTGTATATTTTCTCGATGCTGCGGCGGCACTCGATGGTAGACGCGACTGTATCACCAGATTCACTGTCCCGCGTGCCCGGAGGCTCTTTTGGAGTATTAGTGGGTACTTTGTCCGGTACTTGTGTTTGGCGAAGAGCCTGTTCCAACCTGTAAAATAAACAATAATAATTTAATAAACCAGCAAGAGCAATGCTTTTTGTAAATTAGGAAGAGGAATTACCTTAGTTTTTCTGGCGATTTCGGCGTCATTTCCTTTGCACTATCAGCCAATTTGGGACTTATAAACTGTGATAAGTTTGTCGCGGAATCATTAGACACAGCGGAAGTAGACGCCGAAGTCTTTTCACCTCCCATTTGCAAAGACATTTCGGTGATGGCGTCATCCAAGTAGTAGCTCCTGTTGATATACTTCCTGCCGTCTTTGTCCAGTGGGTCGTCCCGTTCGCTCTCTCCTTCCGGGTGCTCCAGGACGATTTCCGGAATCGTGTCCTCATTCTTCTGCCCTTTGCGTCCCTTTGTTTTATTTATTACCACCAGAGGCGTCGGGTTACCCGTCTCAGAATTAAAACTCTGTCCATAAATAGAATTGTAGAAAGATTTGTTAGTAATGGACAGCTTCGTGACAGAGCTGGATGCCTGAGGTGTGATAGCGCTTTTACAATTTTTGTGCTTACTGATTTTGTTTTCGTTCATCGCTATTTTCCTCCGTTCCCGCCGTTCTCTCACTTCTAGCAGTTTCTTCCTCTTCTTCTCTTCCATCAAGTGAGATTTATTTTCGTATGGGGATTTAATTCTAACACGGGTGGGGGACCTTTTCTTTTTGACGTGGAAAGTGCAATCGGTATTTTTTTCAGATAGAGAGGAGCGTCTGTTAAGCGCTTGCATCTTCAACTGTATGTCTTCGACCGTTACGACATCTCCTGAGCCCTGGCTGCAGAGCGACGCCGCAATCCCCGGAGTCTCAACGACCGACGCGGCCAGCGGCTCAACGTGCTCGTTCTCGCTGGTCGGATAATCGTTCGTCGAGCTGCCGTCAATTACCCCATAATCGTCGGCCTCCCGCCAATCCTCGTGCGATTCATCTTCATACTCAATTTCAGAGCAAATCGGATTGCAATCACTATTCTGCTCTGTTTCGAGCAGCTCAATAATTCTTGGTGATTCTATTTTCGGTTTATCGTCTACTTCGCCATATGTCAAAGAAAGCGTTGCCACGCGATCTGGAAAATTCATATTTAAATCCATTGTTAAAAATATATGAGAAATACAGCGGATAAATAAAACTAAGTTACTTACCTTCTTCAGGTTCCTTTGACTGCAGAATCATGATGGAATCGATGTTGCTAACGACCTGGCCGGTCTCAGAGCGCTGAAGTTGAAACACCACGTCGACACGTGACTCTGCCTTCTTTTCAGTGACCGTGGCTTTCTTTTCAGTGTGCTGGCAGCTGATGATCAAGTTGTCAGCGAAACGGTTGGTGAACAGCTTGTACGAGCCACAAATCATCTTCGGGACTTCAAGTACGATCTTCTTCTCTAATATTTTCGCGAGCGACCTCAAGTCTACTTCAGAGTGGACTATGTCGTCCCATGTCGTCGACAGGCCGGTGAGCTTGCGTTCAACATGTAAGGGAATACTGGTGGACGCGGTCAAGACCTTGGAAGCATTGTCGCGACCATCCTTCTCATTTTCAACCTCCTTCCACTTCTTCTTAGCCTTGTCGGTTAAGTAGTCCCCGTTGCTGATACGTTTGAGCTGCTCGATGGTGTTTTTTACATACTTGATGATATTATCCATGTAGAAGTTGTAGTTGTCTTCCAAGCGCTTGCAGCAGATATAGTCCAGCAGCGAGGCGGGCAGCATCGGGCTGTTCAGTTGGTTCGAGCTGGACATTAGTTTCAGGCCCTTTAGTTGTTCTTTTAAGTGCGGATCTTTAAACAAGAACTGTCCTTCGTAATCAATAGCAAAGTTGGACGTTTGCATTTCCAAGTCTCCGAGTTTGTGGCACAGCGTGTGCGATTTCTTGTTAGTTAGGAGATCAATTCTTTCCTTGTTCACCATCACTATGTTTTGCAAGTCCTCGCTGCTGAAGGTTTCGCTGAGCTCGGACTCCGACCCTGGCTCATCCTGGTATATAACAGTTTCCACGTACTGGTTGGGGGCCTTCCGTTTGAGCTCGTTTACGTTGGACATCAGTTGCTTGCCGAGGTCTATGTTTTTGTAGAGAAGCACGAGATCCCGGGTCGTTAGGGGATCCTCTTCTGCGAAAAAAAATATTTAGGAGTTCTTTTGACGTTACACTTGACTTTACTTTTGACCAAAAACCTGCCAAAAACGATGAAAGGATGTCATTCTGGGGGTGTTACCTGTATCTTCGAAGTCATGATCCTTGGCCATCAGCTCGAACAGCTCGCTGGCGATCTGACAGTCCTGCGCGATGTCGTCCCCCTCCCCGGCGCGCTCCTCCCCCCCGCTATCGTCCGACACTCGACTGATCAACATCACACCACATAGATTTAAATAAAACTCCCAAACAGAAACAAACTTAAGTTTAAGATATGTAAAATAAGTATATGTCTACAAAACACGGATGCTAAACCGTTTTAATTGTAAAATTTTCAAGACTGCATGTTTGATTGGAATTTACGTCAAGTTTTAAAATTCGAAATGTGTCGTATCGGAAAGCGGCCAGTTCAAGTTAATTTTAATTTCGTCTTCAATGACTCTAAAAAGGTAACTCTTTATGGTAGGTTAGACGTGATTAGACTAGACTGATTGAGTGATTGATGTATCCCGGAAGTAGAATCACTTCGGAGTAAATAAATTCGATTTATGCCTCAGAACACAGAGAATCCTCAGAAGCACAAAAAGTCTTGGCACATACGTACATAAAATCGATCAGAAAATAAATATAGTTTCGTATTTGAATTATCGTAAGTAAAAACAACGCGAAAATGCGATTCATCTCTGTTTAACGGTGCTAAATAGTGTTGTTAAAGCCGAATTTACATTATGCAAGTAATTTTGTGCGTTTGATTAATCACTTTTGAAGTGTTACGTTATCGGCCGAGCAACGTAATGCTAGTTGCACGAAATTAGTTACATACTGTAAATTCGGCTTAAAGTAGACATACCTAATTATCAGTTACAAATAAAACAACAATTTATTCAAATAAGTTATATTTATTGTTATGTAACGATATATCTCACAATAAATAGAGAACATTATGCAAATCATATTTAATTAAATAACGCAACGTTGTTACGGAATGTTACAAGCAGGATTACACTTCAGTCTTAAAATAATTGAATAATATGTAAATAGCATTCAAAATATAAATTAATATTTAAATAACATTCAAAATATTGAGGAGTTATGATAATCTTGACCATATAAATACGAGGAAAGCATTTATAATAAATTAGAACTTGAAGTTAAAGTTTTCACGTAGGTAGCTTAGTGAGGGATTGCTCCGTTTATCATATTTCTATATTATCTAGACGCGACAGCACACCATCAGCTTGCTTTTGCATGGCGAAAATGTAAAGTTTTAACGTAACATTATTATTATCTACTAAAAAGAGAGAGATGCAGAGAGAGACAGAGTAAATAATATAGCTTCCTCATAACGAGGTCAAGGAGTAATAATAATACAATAATACTTTTATCTCTTGTTAGGAGGTCCGTGTATGTATGGTTAATATTATAACGTTTTGTGCGGCTAATTAGTTTAAGTACAGTTTTAAAAGCATCAAGAGCTGCAACAACTCAAAGGAGCTTTAAGCTTCACTCTCACATTCTAGGTTATAAAAAATAGCTTTTGCTAGAATCAAATAACATAGGAATCATATAAACGTAAGACAGCTAACATATCGGCCATAAAAATTCCTTACTGGCACATGAAGTATTCTATTTTTATCTTAGCCCGCTATGCTTGCAACGCATATGAAATTATCTGGTGTTGCGGTTATCCATACAATAATGTGACGTTGTTCTGATAGTGCTCATACTGCTCATTTATAACGAGGTGACAGTGAAAAAACAGTTATAAGAATAACGGAATTCCTCCCGAATACAGCCAGGAAATTGACAACATTTCATATTTCTGAGCCTATAATATTAATGGTTCTCTGTATTTTGTTTGAAAAGATGAACATGCTGACAGTTTAATTTTTTCGCTAGGGCTTGTATTTAATTTATAATTAATTTATTAATTTGTGCTTATTCTAAAAGGGCGTAACTCCGATACTATCACAGAATACACACTTATCCCTTTGTCTTTTCTCTATAGAAATAAAACTGACGTTAATTTCAAATTGTCAATGTCAGGCCCTATTCTCCAATATTCGATTTTCGAGGTTCGCTTCGTGCTGTTCCGCTCATACAAATAGTCATTATCTTGAGAGGAGAGTGAAGGTATGCAACAAACTTCGAAAATAGAATTACAGAGTTGCCCCCCTTGTACTTTAAAGTTGTCAAAAATACAAAATTATGATCGCTTATTTTTTCACGTGAAAAAAGCAAAGACGTTTCACCTATCCTGTGGTAGTTTTGGTAAAATCAGGACATATTTTTAATTAATTTTTATTTTTTATAATAAGCGATATTAAAATTATATAAACATATTGCAGTGATCAGGAGGCAAAAACTTTCAAACCATATATACATTTTCAGTTGTTATAAAAATGAAATGTTGTCAATTATTTTTAGCGACTGAGGAAGTAAAGCCCATCTTCATTTCGTGCAACTAGAGTTACACTGCGGCGTTCGATTGGTCACTTATAAAGCTAACTCATCGGCCGCGCAATGTAAATGCTACTTGCACGAAATTATTTGCATTATGTAAATTGGGCTTAAGTTTAAACTAGCGCGTTCGACTGTTGTCTTAGTTCTACCGTTTGGTAGTAGATGTCGCTAGATCTTCAGCTGCAGATCGTTCTAGAGAGGTCAGGCTAAGCCCTAAGGGTGTCGGAACAGTGACTCCAACAGCTCGGGCTCGCTGAGGTCGCGGCGGTACTGCTGCGCGAGCTCCTGTATGAGCTGGCGGCGGCGCACGTGCGGCGGCTGGTACCTTTTACAAGCACAACGTAGGGCGTTAATGCGGGGTCACAGGGCTACTATTCGGACTTGGAAATATCTATGCGATGGATATAAAAGGCTTATGATTCGGCTTTGCTAAGAGCGTCTTCATATTATCCGATTCGATATCGGTGTCGGACAACGAAAGCCGATATTCCATAACCGACACTATGTGCTGTTTTTACATATTTCCGACAAAATCGTTCCGATTAATTAATTCAAAAAGTTCTGCGCACAGAGACAATGTGGATGTCGTTATCGGTTCCGATAATCAATATCGAAGCGGACAATGTGAAAGGCAAGTAAATTCCGCTAATATCATAAATGCGAAAGTTTGTGAGTACGTATGGAAGTTTGTTACTCTTTCACGCTAAAATGGTCGAACAGATCTGGTCGAAATTTGACACACAGAGACAATGTCTAGACTAGACTAGGGCAGCAGCGCGGGCGCCAGCTGCGCGCCGCCGCACAGCCTGGTATCCGGGTCGGGTGTACTTACAGGTCGGTGGTGTGCCTGGTGGCGTGGTGCCTGTGCAGCGCGGCGCGGCGCAGGCAGGCGGGCAGCAGCGCGGGCGCCAGCTGCGCGCCGCCGCACAGCCTGGTATCCGGGTCGGGTGTACTTACAGGTCGGTGGTGTGCCTGGTGGCGTGGTGCCTGTGCAGCGCGGCGCGGCGCAGGCAGGCGGGCAGCAGCGCGGGCGCCAGCTGCGCGCCGCCGCACAGCCTGGTATCCGGGTCGGGTGTACTTACAGGTCGGTGGTGTGCCTGGTGGCGTGGTGCCTGTGCAGCGCGGCGCGGCGCAGGCAGGCGGGCAGCAGCGCGGGCGCCAGCTGCGCGCCGCCGCACAGCGCCCCGGCCGCGCGCGCGCTCGCCACGCGCACCAGCCCCGACGCGCACGCGCCCACGCTGAACGCCGCCACCTCGTGCCGCCGCCACGGCAGACCGTTCTCGCAGTACCGGAGGAGATCATCTACGATTCGATCACACGAAGTTCTCAGAATTGTTCCGGATTGTTTCAGCAGGCGGTCCGAACACCACAAAGATTTTTAATTCAATTTTTTTTTATTAAAATTTTGCCCCGCCCTTGACGCGGTTCGCTTTGAACGTCGATTAATTTATGAAAACTATGATTCAAAAACCCTGAAAAACATTTACAGGGCTATTTAATCAAACTAACCCAACCGCCTGCAGAAATATTCCGAAACCATTTATGAAAGAAATTACCCCAATTTTTGCCGTAAAACGCATTAGGAAAAAGAAGAGGAGAATCCTACTAATATTATAAATGCTTTCAAAATCGATATAATGAGGGTAGGGTACGAGTGGTCTCCAAACATGAATCCGTTATCATAAATGGAAAAAGTGGCCGCCATTTAGAAATTTTGAGTTTTTCGACCGATTGTTTTCAAAATCGATATCTGAGGATCCGACTGGTCCCCAAGCATGAATCAGTTATCAAAAATTCAAAAAGTGGCCGCCATTTTGAAATCTTTAGTATTTGGGCCGATTGCTTTCAAAATCGATATCTGAGGATCCGAGTGATCCCCAAGCATGAATCAATTATCAAAAATTTAAAAAGTGGCCGCCATTTTGAAATCTTTAGTATTTGGGCCGATTGCTTTCAAAATCGATATCTGAGGGTCCGAGTGGTCGCCAAGCATGAATCCGTTGTCAAAAATTGAAATAGTGGCCACCATTTTGAAATCTTTAGTTTTAGGACCGATTGTTTTCAAAATCGATATCTGAGGATCCGAGTGATCCCCAAGCATGAATCCGTTACTTATCAAAAATTGAAAAAGTGGCCATCATTTTGAAACCTTTAGTGTTTGGGCCGATTGCTTTCAAAATCGATATCTGAGAGTCCGAGTAGTCGCCAAGCATGAATTCGTTGTCAGAAATTGAAAAAGTAGCCGCCATTTTGAAATCCTTAGTTTTTGGGCCGATTGATTTCAAAATAGATATCTGAGGGTCTGAGTGGTCCCGTAACACGAATCCGTTATCAAAAATGGAAAAAGTGGCCGCCATTTTGAAATCTAGCTTTTGGGCCAATTGTTTTCAAAATCGATATCTGAGAGCCCGAGTGGTCCCCAAGCATGAATCCGTTGTCAAAAATTGAAAAAGTGGCCGCCATTTTGATATCTTTAGTTTTTGGGCCATTTGGTTTCTAAATCGATAGCTGAGGATCTAGAAAAGCGAACGCCTAATCACACTTGGCCGGTTTATTAGCATCATATTATTTTGCATACAGCATAGGTACACACAATAGCTTACAAAAATTTCATGTTTTATCAAAAACTTATTGAGCATACACACAACCAGCTCACAATAATGAAGTAAATGGAACGTTATTCAAGAATAGATAAATAAAACTAAACGAAATGCTAATTCTACGCGGACGACGTCGGGGGCAGAAGCTAGTATGGAATAAAAGTCACAAAAACAAGTCGTTTAAGTTTGTCACCAGGTGCTTCGGTGGCTTACCTATCGGCAGATTCAGGTGATCTTCAAAATCTTCCAACCAGAATATGAGAATTTTAGTCGTGAAATCACGATTGCGTCTTCCACTGCCTGTAAACATAAAAAAAAAACATCATGAAAAAAATAAAAGATTCTAGCTAGACAAATAGCTCCTTAGTTTTATGTAGTTAATGTATGGTCTCAATATTTTTCTATAGGAAACTGTAAGTCTAGATTTATAAAATTTTAATTGTAATACATATAGCTATAAGAGACTGTTTGTTTCTAAATAAATAAATAAATAAATAAATAAATAATGATACGACAATCGCAGGCAGTACCTGTGAGCGCCTGTGCGCCTGGTTGCTTGTCCAGGTCGAGCGACAGAGCACGCGCTTTCTCGTTGAGGCTGGAGCGACCGCGCTCGCCTTTTTCAGACTCGCTGATGCTGCGTTCGTACGACGGCGCGCCCGAACTGTTGCTAGACACGTCCCAGCACGAACCCGCTGCCTTTTCTGAACTCCTATTACAAGAGACGCTTCAAAGTTAAGAATAAGAATAAGAATAAGAATAATTAAGAATGAAATTATTCCCAAAAAAACATCGATTAAGGGTAGATACATGAGTCATGCTTACCTGGTAGACAGGCAGCTTCCATCAGTATCGTTCTTAACGCTATTATCGCTTTGTTTGTCATCCTCTTCGATTTCGTAGCCGGAGGGCACCACGAAAGCAATTTCGTTACTCGAGTCCGACCAATAAAGTACCTGTAAAAAATTAAGAAATTTGTGGTCTATTTCATCGTGAGTTTTTTATTAATCACTACAGCCAATAAATTGCATTCAGGCAATGCAATGTACCAGGAGAGTATAAATCAGTAGGCACCTGTTCCCTTCCGTCGTAGATGGCGGGCGTGGCGGGCGCGGCGGGCGGCGGCGCGGGGGCGGGCGCGTACTCGGGCTGCGCGTCGTAGCTCGTGGCCACGTGGCCCGTCCAGCCCGGGTGCCCGCGCACGCGCACTGGCTTGCCGAGCCTGACGGACAGGGGGTACGCTTATGAGTTATGAGATCCTGGTACTGAAAGGTTTGACGTCTGGATGGTCCGATGATGATGTAATTAATTTTTCATCTCTCATACTCTGAAAGGAGGTCATTGATTATCTGGATATAGGGTTGAAAGTGACTCATCGCGACCCCTGAGTTGAAAGTAATTTTTTTTTCTAGCTAATCCAAATGAGGTACATAGCAATGGAAATACGTATTCAGCCATGTAATCTATGTTTTATATCAGAGGTTCCCAAACTCTTTTGTTCCATAGACCACTTTCAAAATTTTGCTGGATCCGGTGGACCCCCTGCAGCTACATTGCCACTAATTTCTAAACTAAATCTCGAAAAAAAAAATAAGATTAGCTCTATCTATGGAAACTTGCGTTGTTGCTGAGTTTCAACGATAATTTAACAGTTTTCGAAAAAATAGGTTAGAATTGATTGCTTGATAGGGTTAATTATTTGAAAATAAAGTTGACTAAACAAATTTTCAATTAAATTTAATTTTTGTGCTGCGAGTGACTCCATCCCACTTTACTTTCTTGAAATCTACAATGACTCACTGCATAAGAACCAATTTTATTCAGAAAACGTCCCATTCGGAGAGGTAAAAATAAATATAGTATATTTCCGTGTGTCTCGACGCATTGTACTGAATATGGAAAATCCAAGTTTTACAAGTAACAGTCGCTGAGCTTCTTAAAATATTATCTGCCTATGGCCTATAAGGCATATTGATAGGAGAAGTCAAGCCAACATTTTAGTTCTTCATTATCGACCAAATTAATTTTCATGCACCCCCGCTTGCGATTGTGGACCCCCATTTTTGGTCACGCCCAACGTAGACCCCCGTCGAGTCTTCCGTGGACCCCTGGGGGTCCACCTGGACCACTTTGGGAACTACTGTTTTATATAATCATCTATACTAATAGTTCCTTTTTAATTGTAAAAGGCTAAATAATCTTAAAACAACATTCCCGCTACAAATAAGCTTATGCAAGCGTATACAACGAGAATTAGAAATTATTACGTTCGGTAATTTTTTTAGCTTGAAATATTTAAGTCGACAATTAATTGATAGCGACCTCCGTGTCTGCAAGTTTAAAAAAAAAACTAGCCGGTCGCCATTGGTGCGCAGAAGAAATGCGCAATGCGCGTAAATCGCGTAATAGAAAAAAGAGCGGGAAGAGAATGACAAACGTAACAAATATTAAGTGCGACCGTGCGACGTTAGTGAAATTTGTCATAATACCTTCTTTTAATTTCCTCATATTCAAAATGAAAAGTAGAGTGTTCAACTCGGATGAAATTACCCATTTCACCCTCGAACTTTTGGCGCCCTCACTTCGTTCGTGCGCCAGAAATATCTCAGGTGAAATGGGTATATCTCAACCCTTGTTTATCAATCTACGCGCTGGCCGGCGCGCACCAGGAACACGTGGGCGGTGAGCAAGGCGCGCATACATACCCGCGTAGCATGCGCGCGAAGGCGGGCGGCGGCGGGCGGCGCGCGTTGGCCAGCACGTCGCGCGCGCTGCGCTGGCCGGCGCGCACCAGGAACACGTGGGCGGTGAGCACGGCGCGCATACATACCCGCGTAGCATGCGCGCGAAGGCGGGCGGCGGCGGGCGGCGCGCGTTGGCCAGCACGTCGCGCGCGCTGCGCTGGCCGGCGCGCACCAGGAACACGTGGGCGGTGAGCACGGCGCGCATACATACCCGCGTAGCATGCGCGCGAAGGCGGGCGGCGGCGGGCGGCGCGCGTTGGCCAGCACGTCGCGCGCGCTGCGCTGGCCGGCGCGCACCAGGAACACGTGGGCGGTGAGCACGGCGCGCATACATACCCGCGTAGCATGCGCGCGAAGGCGGGCGGCGGCGGGCGGCGCGCGTTGGCCAGCACGTCGCGCGCGCTGCGCTGGCCGGCGCGCACCAGGAACACGTGGGCGGTGAGCACGGCGCGCATACATACCCGCGTAGCATGCGCGCGAAGGCGGGCGGCGGCGGGCGGCGCGCGTTGGCCAGCACGTCGCGCGCGCTGCGCTGGCCGGCGCGCACCAGGAACACGTGGGCGGTGAGCACGGCGCGCATACATACCCGCGTAGCATGCGCGCGAAGGCGGGCGGCGGCGGGCGGCGCGCGTTGGCCAGCACGTCGCGCGCGCTGCGCTGGCCGGCGCGCACCAGGAACACGTGGGCGGTGAGCACGGCGCGCATACATACCCGCGTAGCATGCGCGCGAAGGCGGGCGGCGGCGGGCGGCGCGCGTTGGCCAGCACGTCGCGCGCGCTGCGCTGGCCGGCGCGCACCAGGAACACGTGGGCGGTGAGCACGGCGCGCATACATACCCGCGTAGCATGCGCGCGAAGGCGGGCGGCGGCGGGCGGCGCGCGTTGGCCAGCACGTCGCGCGCGCTGCGCTGGCCGGCGCGCACCAGGAACACGTGGGCGGTGAGCACGGCGCGCATACATACCCGCGTAGCATGCGCGCGAAGGCGGGCGGCGGCGGGCGGCGCGCGTTGGCCAGCACGTCGCGCGCGCTGCGCTGGCCGGCGCGCACCAGGAACACGTGGGCGGTGAGCACGGCGCGCATACATACCCGCGTAGCATGCGCGCGAAGGCGGGCGGCGGCGGGCGGCGCGCGTTGGCCAGCACGTCGCGCGCGCTGCGCTGGCCGGCGCGCACCAGGAACACGTGGGCGGTGAGCACGGCGCGCATACATACCCGCGTAGCATGCGCGCGAAGGCGGGCGGCGGCGGGCGGCGCGCGTTGGCCAGCACGTCGCGCGCGCTGCGCTGGCCGGCGCGCACCAGGAACACGTGGGCGGTGAGCACGGCGCGCGCGCCGCACGCGTCCACGCGCCGCAGCGCCGCCGCGAAGCCCGGCGCCGCCGCGTCCAGCTCCACCAGGCGAGGCGCAGCGCCCTGACAACCATAGCCAAAGTCAGGGGAAATACACTCTGTAGTTTAGGTACGACCAACCGGCGTTCCTGCCGGGCAGGATAATTGCAGTAAGTAGCCGCTCGCCTCGCACGCTGGCGTCGCGCGTTATTTGTGTATTACGAAGGCAAACGTATGCGTTGGGCAGGATCAACGTGATTTTGGTAGCGATCTGAATGAACATTGCACGGATATGTTCATCGACAGTAGTTGTACGAGTGCATAAAACGCGCAGATTTTGAGTTACATTTTTATGAACAGACGTGTACCAGAGTTTAAAAATTAGTAAATTGGCGTGGATACTCATCCGGCTCAAAGGATACCTTTCGATCGCCGCCGATGTTGAGATAGCCGAAGTGGGACAAAAACAACCGCGCCGTCTGAAACTCCGTCACCGGTTCCGGCGGTACGCATTCCTCGGGCACCTGAACATAAAAGGAATCTCCTAGGAATCCTAAACTCACATCACTAAAAAGGCCATAAGGTGATCTACAATTTACTAAAACCAACAGCTTATTCACAGCTATAGTTACCGCATTGTTTTCGTTTTCTTGGACACGTTTCTCCAAAGCGGCCTGTTGCTCCAGCAGCTTGAACAGCGCCGGCGCTTCCGGGTCGTTCAATTGACGTAATACTGCTTCCAAGCTCGGGAACGCGCTGTCACTGCCAAAGAAAGCACTTCAAATTAATTCATACACAAGTTTAATGCGGAAAAAACCGTTTAGATTTTGGTAATACGATACCAGGCTATCATAAAGCGGAAGCAAGTAACCACTGGTGAAGTAAGTCATAAACTTGAGCGTTAGCGGAAACCGATGTTCTTGTGGTGAGAGCAAGA
Organism: Pandemis heparana; assembly: GCA_963854515.1. Lineage (NCBI taxonomy): Eukaryota > Metazoa > Arthropoda > Insecta > Lepidoptera > Tortricidae > Pandemis > Pandemis heparana. The sequence continues at coordinate 2,478,315 of OY978020.1, read as the reverse complement.
AACGGTTCCTTCACATGGGCATATACGTACAATAACTGAATGATGTAGAATGATGACGAATAGACTACTGAATGTATGGCGCATGACGGTATTGAAGAAGGTTCACAGAGTTGTCATTAAAGCTAGGTGAGCTTAAACTACCGGCTACCAGGATATCATAGAGCACGTGGCAGTGGCACTCCCACGGCGCAGGGCGGCGGCGCGGGCGGCAGCGGGCGGCAGACGGGCGGCGGGCGCGGGGGGGGCTCCAGCATGTCCACGGGGCGCGCGCACGCCGCGCCGCCGGAGAGTAACTACCGGCTACCAGGATATCATAGAGCACGTGGCAGTGGCACTCACACGGCGCAGGGCGGCGGCGCGGGCGGCAGCGGGCGGCAGACGGGCGGCGGGCGCGGGGGGGGCTCCAGCATGTCCACGGGGCGCGCGCACGCCGCGCCGCCGGAGAGTAACTACCGGCTACCAGGATATCATAGAGCACGTGGCAGTGGCACTCACACGGCGCAGGGCGGCGGCGCGGGCGGCAGCGGGCGGCAGACGGGCGGCGGGCGCGGGGGGGGCTCCAGCATGTCCACGGGGCGCGCGCACGCCGCGCCGCCGGAGAGTAACTACCGGCTACCAGGATATCATAGAGCACGTGGCAGTGGCACTCACACGGCGCAGGGCGGCGGCGCGGGCGGCAGCGGGCGGCAGACGGGCGGCGGGCGCGGGGGGGGCTCCAGCATGTCCACGGGGCGCGCGCACGCCGCGCCGCCGCCGCGGGCGCCCGAGCGCGGCGCGCCGCGGTTGCTCATCGACCACGCGAACCGGCCCCAGCCGCAACGGATTATCACTGCAACCAACCGCTAACATTAGTTGCGAGCCTTTTTTTGGCTGCACTCCTCGAGCAGCAGAAATTTCGGTAAATATACCAGGGCGACACGCCAAATGAAGAGGTTCACCGATGAGCGATCTAGCGATAAACGTTACCAGAGAATGATGCCGTCGGCGTTCAGATCCGTTATGCTATATCTAACATGTACCAGAGATGTCCACACGAGTCTCGCTTATAAGCGCAAACGGTTCTACCAGCTTCGGCAGTAGAATTATGCCCTAAAATACATCAGAACGACACACGACTGGCAAAGTGTACACCGATAGGCGCGATCGGGAGCTTCTGACTCTATCAGACATCAGTCATCCTGTCTAAAATATACCAAGCGCCCATGACCTGCAAGGAGTCTCACCGATAAGCGTTGGCTGCGGCTCCTGACTGTTAGCGAGAGGCTCTTCCAACAGCGACAGTAGGATGTTCCCGTCGGCCACATAGTGCCGCAGCCGGCCGTGGCCCAGCGCCGCCAGCCAGCGCTCGTCCAACCGGCACCAACCCGCGCTGCCGTTCTCCGGACCCACCTGCAAATAAACGACAGAGTTTTTGTACCCGCAAGTAATTTGTACACGCTATAAAACGCCCCCTTTAATAAAATGTACCTGTTCTAAAATCAGCATGAGAAGAGATTCGGCCGCGTCTCGCACTCTCATAGACACGGGCTTCAATTCCTTTTCGTCTTTCATCTTTGGAGGCTCACCAGGTTTGCCTGAAACAAATACAATGAACGAACTTTTTATCAAACGCATAACAAGTATATATACAAACAAGAAATAGCCCGTTCTGCGGGCCGAAGTACCAGGCACTCATAACTCTACAGAGCTCTTACCTTGACTCTTGGTCCCGGATATTCCCAGTTCAACGACCTCCATGAGCGCCGCCAGACAGTCGGGGTCTGCCAGCAGCGCCGGGCAGAGCCAAGAGGCGAGGCACGAGTAGGCGGCGACCACGCACGAGTGCAAGTCCCGCGAGTGCGCCTGCGGCGGCCGGCTGCACTGGATGCTGATGTAGTCGCAGATCCAGCGGACGGCGCGCTTGCGCTCTATAGCCTCTGCACAAAATACCATGTAGTGAAGTAGAGCCACATGCAAAGGCAAGCTTATTTTATTTCTAAAGCATAAACCCTAGATGCACCGCCACGTATAAAATCACTGCCAAAACTTGTCTCAAAAGTACATTCCAAAAATATGAAAGTTGCAAATGCCAAATGATATTTCAACCACATTTTAAAATATTCGAAATACGACTGTATAACACAAACATTACAGTTTCATTTCACGTGTCCGGAATATACGACATTATTAAAATTTAAACTGACAGCACGTCGTAAATCATATTGACAGCTCCATAGGGCCGGAGAGTGCTTAATGACAGATTCTATGCACTCTCTGCTCGGGACCAATTTTGAGCGCTCGTAGTGAATCTAGGGTTTCTAATATCATTGTTCTAAAGACGCTTGCGAACTTACCGATTACAAAATCTAGATCGCATGGAAATACAAAAGAAGCGAGATTATTTAATACAAAAAATCGAGTACAGAAAAAAGATAGCTATCATGATACAAGTATTACACAGCCAATATTTAAAACATTATTTCTGACTGCATACACAGTAGGACCCACGACTCGATACGTCGTATTCTTGCGTCTCTCATCAACCAGTTACATATAAAAAAAAGATAAACCCAGCGACACATTATTGAACGAGTGAAGCGAGAGGGGCCGTATAGGCCTACTAGGATAACTATATGAGTAAGAAAGGAATGCACACGGCAAAGGATCAAGTGGCCTTTCTAGCCTACATAGGCAGCTGTGTAACGCCTAACCCTACCCAGCTATTGTAGATAAGTATGTTGTACTGACCTGGCTTAGCCGAGTGCAGCTTCGCAAGGCCAGAGAGCAGTTCCAGGGCGGCCAGGGAGACCTGGAGGTCGCCCTTCCACGAGGAGATGAGCCGGTGGCACACCAGGTACGTGGCGCGGACCACAAGTGCCGCGCCTAGTACAACACACACTTATCGATTCAAACTTTCGCGATTTTCACACATTATTATACGAAAACGGGACCTCTCGAGACCATAGATGCAAAGTCGCGTTCGAAACGTCGAGGTATTTACAAAAATACTTTCCGTTTACGTGATTAAGTCCCGTTTTCGTATAATAATGCAACACACACTTATTTCACAAACCCACCACGCTTTAAGTAGAAGCAGGGACCAATTTTTTAAAGCACATCACTCAAAAGTGGACAAAAATTGTGCTGAATTCGAAATACGAATAGAGTAGAAGATAATTATAGCTGTAGTTAATTAATTACCAATTCTGAGCAGGTCGTACTGAGAGCAATAATCCGAGTGACGTTCTCTTAAAAATGAAGCCTCTGTTTCTAAACTTCGTTTGCGTACGAGTGTAATTTAGAAAGAACCAATTTGCATGTGACAATCCAGAAGATCATCTACTTATAAGTGAGATTAGAGCTGTTGGTCCGCTTAATCAATCATCGAATGAGGCAATTTTCTGCAGATGTATAGAGAACAATCTTTTTCTTAAACTTAAGCTTGTCGTTAGAGCAATTTTCATGTGGTCCTTTCCAGAACTTTTTCTATGATATCTCGAGAACAATCGTGTATTACGATACGTATGATAGTATTCTGAAGTTTTTGTAACTTACAACTTTAATATTACTTACGTACAAGTGCCGGCACGTAAATCTAGCGCTGACCTTGTATGAGCAGAAGTATAAAATACGGTATCCGTGGCTGCGCAGATCCCCTCCACGTGACTCGTCATCGCTAGACTAACGTGCCGGCACGTATACCATTGTCACATAGATCACACACGTTTATTTAAATTACGAATTCTGCAGAAATAAATTAATTCAACATTTAACAAATCCAATAACTTTTACGAATCTAACACTTACGCAATCAAATTAAAAAAAAGGAAAACAAGTGACGGGTCTGTATCTGCCGCCGAGTCGAATACATTAAATTAGTTAGGCATTACCTAACATTTTTATCATGAAAAAAATGAATGCGAATTGAAAACTGTGAGATAAAAAGCAAGCTATTATTATGGTAACAACATAAAACAAAAAGAACGCAATGTAAGAAAATAATCAAGTACACTGAAAGTTTGTGTTATTTTCTTACACGGCGCTCAGAGTAATCGGTATTTGATTTTAAGGAGCTTAATAAATATAGAGACCTTTCGAAGAATTTTTTACTACTTTAATGCTAGGGGGCCGTCCATTAATCACGTGATCTTTTTTTAAGCATTTTTTAACCCCCCCTCCCCCTTGGTGATACATGGTGAGGTTTAAGACTACCCAAACATCACGTGTATTTTTCGTATCTACAAAAATTCTTAATTTTTTTAGAACTAGAATTGTCGCGTGTTGAATTTATATATTAATTTGGTATAGTATATGTCATGATATTATTTTTCTGTCATTTTACTATAATACATGTAACTGTCAGCCAATCACAAGGTCAATCAAGGTCACACTACACGCCACTTTTCGATTTAAAAATCGCGCGTTTGAAAAAATAATTGAAATTGAAATTGAAATTGAAATTATTTAATTCGCAAGAACATACACAGGTGTTATTTTATAAAATTTTAGACAAAAATTTTAGATGAAAAAATAAATACACGTGATATCTTACTACACCCCCCTTCCCCCTTGTGACATTTCGTGATTTTTGTCAAACCCCTCGTATTAGTGCTCGTGCTATTAAACACCGATTACAATAGGTCTCAACATACTTAGGCCGGCTACCCACAATATTTTTATTACATATTCAGAATATCCCAACTATTCACTTTAAGCTGAAAATCCACCAAAGATGTGCGTGGAAAAAATCAACGTAAGATTACGTAAGTCTAGCTCAGTGCGGCTTTCCCATTGGTGGATTTTTCCTCGCAATTCTGTCAAAAATGTGCAGCGTTATACACAATCGTAACTGACGCACATCAATGTGCGTAATATGCGTCGCAGTGGGACACCGTTCTAAGTGTGGCGTGAGACAAAAAACTATGAACATGCAAATAATAATGTGATTACCAAAAAGCGGCGATGTCGGGTCTAGGTCGGCGACTAGGTCGTCGAGCGCCGGCTCCGCGCCGCCGCCGTCCGAGCGCGCTAGCGGACATGACACAGTCGTACCAACACAACATGACTATAAAGAGTATGCTAATGTTTCCAGCCAGGTATTGTGATGATTAAAAACGCGGGAAAGCGGCGAATGATGGCTAAGTTGGAAAATCAAAAGCCAGTCGCGCTTTAACTTTACTTTACAGACCGACTAGAAATAGACGTATAAAAGTTAAACTAAAGTTCCATGAAAAATGGTTACAATATTTAATTTACGTCAAAATGTTAGAGTTACGTCTTCGTTTTATTTCTATTCTTTACTGCGCTCCCGCATTATATGTTTGAAGTGTCAAAAACTCACGTGTGGTGTGGTCTCAAAGTGACAAGGACTCGTGCGTGACTTATTGACCCTTCAGACACAGTGTGGGAGCGTCATTATTGTCGGCCTGTATAGGACTAATATCAATTAACAATTTACGTAGATGGAAACATATAAAAAGTAGGTATGATTTGTTCAAAGGATTTATTGCGATATTAAAAAAGTTGGTGAAAATTGCAGTGTTTATTCTCATTTGAATTTTATTTACATATTTGTGTGTACTATATCTGAAATTAATGAAGTGTAGCGCTATTTGGTATAAATGCATGATTTGTCTTCGGAGCAACGTAAAAGGTGACTGTAGTGAGATTGTACATGTTTTTAAATAAAATTAAACAAAACTTGACTGAATTTATTTAGTTGTAAGTTCGCTTGTCCGCCGTCATCGAGCCGCTATCGAGAACGAGATGACAGGCTGAAAACATTTACACTATGGCCCCCAAAGTACATACACCGACTCCCTTTATCCAACAAAAGAAAACTCGAGTCATTTAGTTCGTCCGCTTGAACTCATCCCGAAATCGGTGACGATTCGGTGACGGCAAGGGTGAACAAACAGCCTAAAAAATATTTAAGGCGTCTTCTACTGAATCACCCGCTCTGATAAGTTTTTGATTACATTTCAATCGTTGAGTTTAACAATGGCATAAATAGCAAAACGAAAATTTTAATATTATCGACGTATCTGAGCGCAGCAATTAATACTGCTAACAGCGTAACAGCAGGCTTATTACGTAACTCGCTTGCGATCGTAATCGTGTTCATTTTGACAGTTCGTGTATGGGCTGGCATCGGAATCAGCTAGCTGTCACATTCATACAAGAACTGTCAAAATGAACAAGATGGCGATTGCGAACGAGTTATGTAATAAGCTAGCTGTTCCTAACTGGTAAAACCTCAATACCAAGGCCAGCAAATACCAGGAGCGCATGAACTCAAAGAGCTTACCTTTATAATCCGTACTGTGGGACATGGTAGAGCCGGGCGGCGCGCTGTGGGCCCTCCCGCCGGGCGCCGCGAACGCGTTATGCCTCACGCAGAGATACAGGGCACTGAGCAGAGGCACGGCCAGGGCATCAGAAGTCTCTACTTGTACCGCAGTCACACAGATGAGCGATATCTTGCCTCGAGCGTATTCGCCGATTGTCATGCCCGCGCTAGAAAAGTGCGATCAAAAATATAATTATCTTTTTTGTGACAAGTAATTTTGTCTCTAATTTCAGTGGAAATATTACGCTTGTCAATACTGATGTACCTTAGAGGCGGCTCGCTGACTTAAAAACGTGCTTTAGGACCGTTTCACCATTTTGTTAAGTTCCTGATACCTTAAGTGTCAGATATCCGTGACGCCGTCTCTGTTTATTCCTACATAATGTCTGAAACTCAAGGTATTACTTATTACTAGGAACTTTGGTGAAACAGGCCCCCAGTTACGCAATATCTGTCTCTTTTCAACTCAGGTCCAAGTACGGGTAACGTCGTTCCGTCTTTCGTAGCGTAAAGGCGTAATAAGAACGGATTTTCCAAAAATTGGTCCGGGATAGAGAGTTCCGCAGGGAACAATTAAGTAACAGACACAATTCACAAAAAAATGGACAAAGGCGAACTTATTCTTATAAGGGAATTATCTCTACCAGTTAACCTTAAGAGTAGATGAGAGGAGCATTAAACGAGGGACCGACAAAGAGTGAATTATTTATTTATCAATCCCTTTTTATTATTGTATTCATTATTGTAAGAAAACGGGACTTAATCACGTAAATAATAAGTATTTTTGTAAATACCACCCCAGACCATGATCACCATCATGATGACCTCTATGAATAAGCAGGTAAGAATGAATGTAGCGGCGTCTTACTACTCGTTGCAGCCGGGGAACTCCGGCACGGGCAGGTCCCGGTAGTGGTAGGGGAATGCGACGAGCGAGAGCAGCGCGGAGATGGCGGCCTTGCGCAGCTCCAGCCTGTCCGCGCCGGCGCACTCGGGCTCGCGCTCGCGCTCCGCCAGCACGCGCTCCAGCGCCGCCAGGTACGCCGGCACCAGCACCAGCACGCCGGCCAGGTCCAGTCTGCGCGCGCACGTACACCCATCATGTCATATGTCTTGCCGACCTTGGTGTTTGTGGCATAAAGGCCTAGCAGTTTATGAAACGAAGCGAATCTGAATTTCATAATAAGATCAAACAAGTGTTACATTATAATACAACCACAGATACAGGTTGCTTAATGTATGGGAAACCAAAATAGAGTCGCTTGCCGGTTTTGAATTTTGACGTTGACCACTTCAAGATTGATTGCCACCGGAAGGGTCGTGTAAAAGAGACGGATGAAGATAAGCTGACCTGAATATGTCCGGCGCGTTGAGCACGACAGCGGGCGCCGTGGCCGCGTCCCGGAGCCCGCGGTGTATGGCGGCGTAGCAGCGCGCCAGGTACTGCGCGGACACCTGCTCGCGGCCCTGCGTCGCGCACAGCACGCGGCACAGCGCGCCCAGAGCCTCCGCGCGCCCTACACACACACACACACGTTGCAGAGCGCCACCACGGCTAGCACGAGCGCGCGAGACTTACTGACCGCGGTGCAGACGCGCGGGGTGGGCCTCTCTGTGCGGCGCAGGCGCGCTCCCCGCCCGCACCGAGAGCTCCCCGCGGTCGGCCTACCCCGCGCCCCGCCCGAGAAGAGCGGTCGCGGTTTTTTTATACTCGTCTTACTCTACGCCGGGTCGACTACACGAGTCGTCAGGAGGTTATACTACTACTAGATTTATATCCGCAATAAGTGATTATTTTCTGCAGTATTTGACATAAAAAAAAAACAATATTTATCAAACAAAATAAAAATAAATCAAGTCTTTATCTCTTACCGGGTAGACAACGCCTAAAGTAACTAAACCTAAAGGCCACATTTAGCATGACTATCGACGTATAGGTAGAAAGGGGAATCAAAATAGTGTTGAGTTGTGTACGGTCCAGTACCGCACAGCGACTCCACTCTAACTCGCGTCCTAACAAATAATAATAATAATCCTCCTAATTTGACATGCGTCATAGCGTTGACTACAGCAATATTGCGTAATATAAACAAGTCTTAACGATTACTCGGTTACTCTAAAAACAAACGTTAAAGATACATGGCCTCACTATACTAGTTGTAATCTTTATACGAATAAACATTCATAACTTCAACTTAAATATCAAGTTTAACTTCAACCCTAACAAGGAGCCATACTGAAACTCGGTAGCGGCCCCTACAAGTTGGTAGCCGCATCGCCTATAACATGAATCATGATGATAATATTTATCGATTTCAGATACTTAATAAAAATGTACGATGGCTACATATTTTTATTTACTTCTTTAATTATTATTTTGAACTCTGAAAACGCCTCCATCTATGATATTGCGACGTCATAGCGCTCAAAGAGTGAGTTGCACCAAGTTGCTATAACAATAACATTAACCTTATCCGACGAATTTGACATAATTATATTTCATAGGTTTTCTGTCAAATATAAGTACTTGTTATTTACCTGGCTGGTACGCCGCCATGTTCAGTTTGCTGGTCGCATCGGACAGCGACGGCGGCGGTGGGGTGCCCTCTGCGCGCGCTAAAACGAAACTATATTATAAGAACCGCAACCAGTGACCAATCACACAGTTTGACGGCGGAGAGTTGGAGACCCAGTCAAAAAGTAATTCTTCAAGTAAGTAGATACTCTTCTTAAAGGAGCATCATAAGGGCGCTTCATGTTAATTGCACAGCCGAATGGCATGGATTATATAGATGGTCAACGTTATTGTGATACTGGTATGTCAGTACAGGATCGTAGATATCAAAACAACGGATTCACTGCGATACGCATCAATATTTCGTGATATGGGTCGCGATATGCATATTATGCATGGATCAAATAGGCCGTCTAAACCATGCAATTAAGACAAACTAGTCGATCCTAGAACAACACATAACCCTCTTATAAAATTAGTGTACACTTGTAAAGTGAGGGAAATGTATTCATGTACACACAGCAAAGCTATTCGGTAAGCAGGTTTAAAGCGGCGCGTGCATGCAAAGGTGCTTACCGAATAGCTTTGCTGTGTGTACCACCGTAGAACCCTGTCGCAACTGACAGACCGCCGTCACTCAAACTCGATTGATTGACACCTTATTGCGATAGGGTTCTACGGTACGCGAATACATTTTTCTTACTCATGGGCGGCGGTGATTGCTTCTCATTAGCTGACCTCACGCTTAATTTCCTCTATCATATACAACATACAAAAAGAAACGTGTGCGTCTCGGGACACCCGACAGAAGTGATAGCGATAACTTATATAAGTTACTAACAGTATACATATGTCTATCGCACACTCATTGAGTAGAGATAAGGGGATGCGTCTGTCCAAACTGTGGGTTAGAGTGAGAGAGGAAGAGCCTGCCTACCGCTGCCGTATTTGTCAGAGAAAGGGAAGCCAGACACCAGACAGACTGGCGCCGTAACGCGTTACGTTACGAAGCGGTTTACCCTCCTATAAGAAGTTATCACTTCAAAAACTTATTTTTTACTTGAGTTACTCACGCTGGTTGTTGTAGGACGGCACGGTGCCGATGAGCGCGGCTTCGAAGAGCCACTCGCCGAACAAGTGGAAGATGGAGTTCACTTTGGGGCGCAGCGGAGTCAGAGGCGGCTTCTCAGAGTCACACACTACAAACGTCAGTTTGATAGTTTAAACTTTCACATTGGCACACTGTATGTGTGTACTATATGTATATTCTATTTTCTCACTTTAAGTATAGATCTAACTTAATTTTGCATCTAACATTCCGATATTAGCGTGCAAATAAGGTACTTTGGTGTGTTTTAGCTTTAATAGCTTGATTTACAGAACGCTATCAAGGACAACTAGGTTCACATTGCATAGGCTGTTGTTTGATAACCAGGAGCTTTTAAGGAATGGTGCAGTATCACATCACTAAGTTGTAGTAACTAATCATTCCTTACGCTTTAATCATTTCCACATAACAACTGCTTTTAAAACAAATTTTGGAATGACAGGTAACTTTTGTTATTGCTCGAGATACCAGGCTCTCATACCTTGCGAGGTGATGGAGTTAGGAGGCGTGGTCGGCGCGACGCTGGCCGGCCGGCTGCCGCCGCCGCCCGTCAGTCCGATCAGCGACGAGCGCGGCGTGCCTACGCAACACCAGTTAGTTCTACCAGGAGCACATAACTGTTAGCACATAGTCATACGCTCAGTGTTAACGCCTACTACATCGAAAAAGTACACGTTAGCATCATTTCGTTAAAGACAAAATGATAAAAAAAATAATTTAAACAAACATCTAATTAGTGTATTTAAGAATTTTCTGAAAAGAGAAAGGAGTACAAAATAAAAGTGCTTCCAAAATGTGCGTTCAACCCAATCAAAACACACCACACTACACTCAAAACAAAATTCCAAATATCACACAGAAAATCAAAAGAAATAATGATAAATGTGTGTATTTATTTACATAGTACTTTACATAATTTTGCGTATTTACATAATTTAAGTAGTGCTGCGGAGTTAGCTGTAGCACAGAGTAAACACTCCGACAGAGACATAAATGTACGTTAAGAGGGTGCATTTGTGCTGAGCTCGCAACGTCGCATTTTTGGTGATTTTTTGCGATTATTTCACAGAAATTTAATGAAAGTATCAAATATCCGTCTGTAGTGCACTTTGTTTTTAGTGTATTAATGTGTCTGATGCAATAATTCGTCGTGATGGACTTTTATTTTCTTATTAAACGAGATATAGTATTTTATCGCTTTAATACGAAAATAAAAGTCCATCACCATTAATCATTGCATTGAACACATTAATACACTAAAAACGAAGTGCACTACAGACGGATATTTGATACTTTCATTCAATTTCTATGAAATAATCGCAAAAAATCTCCAAAAATGCGACGTTGCGAGCTCAGCACGGATGCACCCTGTTAAATGACAAAACCGGTTTACACCGGCTCAGCTAGTAGTATTACCACCGACTCTCTTTTTTTTTTTTTTTTTTTTTTTTTATGTGAATAGGAAGGCAAACGAGCAAGTGGGTCACCTGATGGTAAGCGATCACCACTGCCCATGGACACCCGCAACCCCGGAGGGATTGCAGATGCGTTGCCAACCTAGAGGACTTAGATGAAATGCCTCCTTGTGCCCGTAATTTCCCCGGCTGTCTTACTCTCCACACCGGAACACAGCAGTGCAAGCACTGCTGCTTTGCGGCAGGATTAGCGAGTAAGATGGTGGTAGCGATCCGGACGGACCTTGCACAAGGCCCTACCACCCGCTCTCTGTGGGGTGTTGCCTCCGGGCGTATACCTTTCTCGTTCTTGTCGCGCGCCTTGCCGGCGACGCTGAAGGACTTGGCGAGGCGGCGGTGCGCGGGGGGCGTGTCCCCCTCCTCCGCCGGCCCCGCCCCGCTGACGCCCGCCTCCCACCACCGCTCCGACCCGCGCCCTGGAGCCCAATGCTAGCTGTACCGTACCCTCTACGTGCAACGAACGTGTACTAGGGTGACATCGACTACACGGAGTTCGCGTAGATTACGATGGTTCTTTTGTGTTTAGAGGAAATTAGAAAATGGTTGTAGAGTAAAATCACACCCAGGTTCTCAGAAGTTGCAAGAGAACTAAGCTACTTGGCTTTCAAATTTGATTTTAAACAGGCAGAGAATTTTTCATCAAATTGAAAAGTCAAGGAGCACGGAGAGCAAGGAGAATCTGAAAATATGTATTGTCAGATAGATAAACGGTAAAGAAGACAGAGTTCTAATATTAAGTGTCCCCATAATTTACAGAAAAAATGTGCGTAACAGCGATTGAAGAGCAAACCCATTCCTTAAAAAAAACTCAAACTCATATTTAGCCCATATATGATGCAGGACGCCCGCTGATATAACTCTAGAGCAGGGGTGGCAAACCTTTTTTTGGTGGAAGTGCCATCTTTTCACTAGTGATGCAACGAATACGAATACGAATATTCGTATCCGAGGATATAGACCCATTAGCGAATATTCGTATTCGCCAAATATAGTAGAGGCATTCGTAAAAAAAGTTTTCCGTCATTGCACCCATTGACTTCGCTCGCGCTGTTGGTTAGAAAGGAACGTACTCACGCTTCAAATCGACATAATCGTCGGTACATGTATCCGAACGCATTTTTTAAGTGGAACATGAAAAGCCGAAATGGAGGAGCATCTTGCCATATTTTCTGGTTTGTTAATTATTGTGGAAATAAAATACTACAATCGATTGTTTTAGTAATAAAAAATGGACCAATTTTTACAGATAATTCAAGTAGGTACCAAGAATGAAGTTGACGCTTATCTCAAACTCCCGAATTTGATGCCAACAGCTGATCCTTTTAGATTTTGGCGTGACGATTTACATTTTCCGACGTTAAAAAAACTTTCACAAAAATACTTTTCTGTGAAACCGTCTACTGTAACCTCAGAAAGGCTTTTTTCAACAGCTGGCAATATCCAGACAGAAAAAAAATCGTCTGGGGCTAAGTAGGTACTCTACGCTATCTCTGTTTTCTGAAAAAAAAAATATCTGTACTTAGTTAACTTTGACTATTGAAAATAATTATAATTAAAATATAATATAAAATAATTTTAAGTTGATGAGTTAATGGACAAAAATGAACCTTGCACACTTTTTTTATTATTGGCGTGCCCGAATTATTTTGAAGCGTGCCGTTGGTTCACCATCCCTGTTCTAGACAAGACAATAGACTTTATTTGAATAGAGAGATGATAAAAAGTAACCGACTTTCAAAGACTGTAACCACGTGAAAATCATATCAAATGTCTATTGACCTTGTCACTAACCAATTAAAAAGTAGCGACCACCAAATTATAACATGGCAAAATATAACATTTTTTCTACAGTCGAGTTCTTCAATATCTACGCAGCCAACTGTTCAAAAATATGCAAACATGCTTCTTATGTTACTGAAAATAAGGTCTACTAATTTTGGGTCAGCAGTATAGATATAGCACAACTCGACTGTACTTCCAACTCGTTACCAATGTAAGTCAGAGCAGAACAGAACAAACTGATGTCACTCTGTTGCTATTTGGACATGCAGTGGCCGGGTAGGCAGTGCCTACAATGTTGCGTGACCTTCCTGTTGCCTGGGCGGGGTTCAAGTATTACGTAACAAATTAAGAAATTAAAACTCAAATAAATCTCTTGTTTTATCCAGTACTAGCTGTTGCCAGCGACTTCGTCTGCAAAAAATTCGTTTATCGCTATCCCGCGGGAACTACGCAATTTTCCGGGATAAAAAGTAGCCTATGTGCTATTCCAGACTTTTTTCTATCTATGTGCCGAATTTCATCCAGATCCGTTGGGCCGTTCTGGCGTGATTGAGTAACAAACAAACAAACATCCATCCATCCATCCATCCATCTATCCATCCATCCATACTTTCGCATTTATAATATTAGTTAGATTATTACCGCAAAAGCGATTAAAACTATAACCAGGATATTTTAGCGACTTTCCTGTACTTTGCGCAACATAACTTTTGCGACTTTTGGGTAAAAATAAAAATGGTCACTTAAGTATCACGTAACGTTTAGACAGAGAGGGGGGGGGGGTACAGAAAAACGTTACGGCGCGTTACAAGGGGGGGGGGGGAGGGTCAAGTCTTCAAAAATTGCGTTAGGTAATAGTTGAACGCTCTCCTGGCTACCCACTGTTAGAGGTGAGGCATACTAGGCAAAATGCGTACCAAGTCTTCCGAGTACGCGTCCTACGCGTACGCGACTAGATCCAAAGACTAGCTCCACGAGTATTTACGAGTACGCGTCTCAATGACTAAATTACGGACTTTCCGTACGTATTCGTCTTGCGAGTATGGGCGTCTTGCGAGTACCGGCACCTTGCGAGTACGATACGGGCGTCTTGCAAGTAAGGGAGTGTTGATTTGACGTTGCAATTAAAGTACAGGAACCTACCTCCAACAAACACCAGCAGTACATAATTAATACACAACACAGTCTTAAATGTTTGGGTAAGGAACAAACATCTCATTTTCTTTTAAAAATTCATATTGTACAACGTCAAAATAGGCATCACATCCAAACAAACATTTTATCAAAGAAAATCAACTCTTATTTCTCAAACATTAGGATCATTATTCAAAGAACATATTGGTGTTTCATCCCACTCACTGCAGCTAGATCATCGCTGTTCGCTAAATGAATCCGAATAAAATCGAACGCTGAATGAAGTGCCTACGAGTACCAGGACGGTTACGAGTCTTGTGAATATCGCGTATCGAGTTCGGGTTGCGCGTACGCGTATGATATTAAGTCACCTAGTCGTACCGTACTCCTAAATACTCGTACGCTAAAAGACGCCCAAGCAGGAACGGGTACTTACGCGTCCACGGCAAAACCAGTTCCAGTAAATACGTCTCACCTCTACCCACTGGACTACCACTGTTGGTGCACGTACCGAGGAAGGCGTCGACGTGCGCGGCCAGCCCGCGCATGGCGTTGTGGAAGATGGCCGGCAGCGCCGCCAGGCACGGGTGCGCGGACGGGTCGCGCCCGCCCTCTTCCGCCGTTATCGAGTACTAAAACACACACGAAATTAAATTAAATTTATTGCGTATTGAATTAAAGTTTCAGATTGCAGGTACAGTTGCTTAAATATGAGAGAGTTTCACTTAATCCTACCTTTACAGGTGTACACGCTTTTTTTTATATAATAAATTTAAAATAATTATTTATAAGCTAAACATTATCAGATAGGAAATCTCTTACACTATAATAACATTTGTTCAAACAATTGTTTTGTCAGTACATTAAATGTTTTTAAATCGCTATCTTTAAATGCGTCCGGTAGTTTATTATATATGTCAATACACATCATATAGGTATTTTTGGAAGATAGTTTTGAGTCTCTTAAATGGCTTATGAATTTTGTGTATTTACTGAGATCTCAATGCGCGAGTAGACATGTCTAGTCTCAGATTGAATAAGTTCTTGTACTTTTTTACGATTAGTCTCGGTGTCCGTTCCTAATATAATATTCCTCTCATCCACTCAAAGATTGACTGCGCGTCTAACACGAGAGCGCGCAAGAGTCGCGTCGCGCGAAATAGATTGCCCGTCTTTTATTGTTCGTTCTAGAAAGAGACGGCTAGTCTATCTCGCGCGCTCTCGTGCTAGCCAGGCACTTTTATAAAAGAGAAAAGTAAAGGGTTAAGTTCGCCTTTGTACATGTATCTTGACGAAGCTTTTCATTTGCCCGAATTTCATATGCCATAATGTAATGTTTTCGTAAGAACTTTTGCGTGTAAATAACACCTATAACGACATCTTACGACTCGCGATCCTAGCAGACGGTAGCTAAACGTACCAGGACAACATAATGCTGAGGCGTATACATTAAGCTTCGTTATTATTACCTGCAGGAAATCCGGAGTCTGGCTGATGACGTGCGGGCGACACAAGTCCACCGGGTTCCCGATCGTGTGCAGGATGCGGTACCAGGACTGCATAACCGCTTCAGCGGACATGTCCGGAGGCACTAGGCTGGCGTCTTCCTCGCCTGAACGACAAAAAATAACCACCGATTTTTGACTGAAAATCTATAAAACATTATGTGTCGGTTATGGTTGAAGTTATTGGTAAAGAAACTTGGTGCTACTCACGCTAACTTGTCAGCAGGATACTTATTGCTTACAGTGGCGAAATTACTTGGATATAAATAATTGTTGCCTTCTGACATAGCTGCAGAGTGAAGCTGATATTTATTTGGAATAAACAATTTCAAAAGGTGTCATTGCTTTAGATTGTTTCTACCGTCCATAGAGAATGACTGCTAACAAAGAATTTAGTTTCGTTGCATTGGTTTGTTGTTGTTTGTTTTTTACTTAATGGGAGGTTCCAACCTTTTCTTTTACATGTAAAGGTGTCACCAATAAATGTTTTTTTTTTTTTTGATTGATTGTTTACTATCGAGCATGTACCCTACCCGGTATCAGAATCTAGCAAAGAGTTAACTCAGAAACTAACAACTTACTGATAGGCATAGCGGGGAATTGCGGTCCATACATGTGGGTCAGCAGCCGCGCGGTGAGGCAGAGCGACACACGCGTCCACTGCTCGGTGAGCGGCGCGCGGTGCCGCCAGCGGATGCACTGCTCGCGCAATGTACGCCACAGCGGCGGGGAAGGGAAACATCTGGAAGCACAGTCGTGCCCATTAATATCGATACAGCCATCATGTCAAATATATGCGTCACCGACTTTATTGTTTGTGGCATTAAGGCGTTTAAGATTTTTGACTTCGCCTTTGATTGTACAATATCAACAAACGAATTTATGAATCGAGGAGAAGTCGAAGGTTGAAAATTTAACAAACCATCCGTGTTTTCATCGAAAGATACACGAGCGATAGAGATCAAATTTTATTTTTAAAATTCCAGGAAAATTCGTCGCATGTACAGTCACCAGCATAAATAAGTGATCACTTTTGTACCTTGTCACTTTAAAGTCATGTTTGAAAAACCATACGAAATCATGTAACGACCGAAAGCGACAAGGTACAAAAATGATCACTCATTTATGCTGGTGACTGTACGATCCCAAGTTCAAACGCACGATCTCGATTCCACTCGAGAGGCGGGGTCAAACCGCCGGGCATAATTTATTTATATCAGGAGCGCAAGGCGCAGCGAGCTACCTGTGACAAGCCAGCAGCCAGACTTCGAGCAGCACGGCCAGCACGCGGCGGCACAGCTGGTCGGCGGCGGGGTGGTGCGGCGCGGGCGGGGCCAGCAGCGCGCGCGCCGCGGCCAGCAGCAGCAGCAGCAGCGCGCGCCACTCGCCCGCGCCCAGCGCCGCCGCGCCCGCCAGCGCGCGCGCCAGCCGCAGCACCCGGTGGCACAGCACCGCCTGCTTGCTGATCAGGTCGCCGCCTGCAATGTTGCCGGGTGTAGCGGCCGACCGGAGCGCGAGCGTGTCGAGAGCCGGAAGCGAATGATACCATATCGACGGACGAGCTCTATGATTGCGGACTCGAGACAGAGCAGGGGCCTCACCGTGACGTCCTCGGTTCAAGTTTTTGCTGTCACTTTTAGTATGAATCTGACAGCGAGCGAACCTAAACTGAATCGCATTAAGACGTCACGGGTAAGGCCCCGGTTAGGAATACCGCTCAGCCGATTGAGATTGTTCGTGCAATATTAGTAATTGACTGCAAAGCTATGTATTTACATAGACCGGGTGCCCCGTTCTTGCAGGATCTATACGAACTAGTATTTGTTGTTGTTTTTTGCAAATGCTACTGCAGACTGCACAAAGACGTGATTCTTCTACACTAGACATTCATAATCACTTCTGATAATACTTTTATTATACGAAGAAAATATAGCATAATATGGAACACGAGTAATGAAACATTTACATGAGACTATAGCACACATAAACTACTTAAGTGACTTGACATTACTGACCTGTGACAAATACTCATGACATGACCATCCCAGACAAAAGCTCACCCATGAACGAAGCTTCTACAACATTTTTGTTACCACTACAACCAGAGTTTCATGGTTCTTGCATACTAAAATCGTTCACTTCAAATTTCCCTGCCGCGGAGGACCCGCCCACAGCCTTTTTTTTAATCGGTGCGTGCGTGTAAGTTGCCAATGACATGCATGTTGTTAAGTAAGCGTGCGTGTAAAAGCGGTCACTCACCCAGCTCCATCTGATATATGAATGCGAGTGCTTGAAACAAAAGTTATGTGCCTTGTTAAAAAGAAAACCAAAAAACCTGCATTAGGTTAACATTTTCAACGTCAATAGTAACTAAAAAAACAGTTGCTCATTTGTTTTAGGATATAAATTAATGGCGTTGAAAAGGTTAATTATTGCCTTAAAACTGTAAAGTTAGAGAAATATGTTAATATGCACAAAGTATTTACAAGTTTTATTGCATAAGACAAGATTATTGTTTGATACAAGTTAAAATAGCTTGTTTGTGGTGCTGAGAAAAAAAATATTAAATAGTTAATCTAATAGCGAACTACTCGTAACATGTGGATCTTATCGCCGTCGTCGAAACCGATGAAGAGGACTATATTTATATACTCGTAACATCCCCCATCATCATCCTATGTTAAGACTGTGTTCTCAGTAATAATAATAATAAATAATAACCACTGGTGGAGTAATTCAGCCATCTAGTCTAGACAGACCACGGCCTAAGTTCATCCGATCCGAGTTCCCGTGACTCGGCAGATTGCAGACAACGCTAAAAGAGATAAGGGCGCCCACTACTTGAAATTATTAAAGACTCTTACACCTTACACACTATCATATCAAGTTATAGAAGGTCTCCTAATATTGTTCCGGAATATTTCAGAACGTGGTTGGGTTAGTTAAGTTAATAGCCCTGTAATGTAGTGTTTTACAGAATCTTTGAATCATTATTAGAAAAACGGCACTTAATCACGTAAATAAAGACAAGTGACGTGACAAAACAACGTAATTAACGACGTATACAGACGGGATTAAATCCCGTTTTTCTTATAATAATGTGTGAAAATCGCAAAAGTTTGAATCGAAACATTCTTTGAATCATAGTTGACAAAGTTTCCACACATTTTTCAAATTGAACCGCGTCAAGGGCGGGACTAAGTAGGTAATTTTTTAATCCAAACATTAAAAAATCTTCGTAGGGTTGTTCTGCGAACCACCTGCTGAAACATTCCAAAACATTGAGACACCTCGTGGAAGCCAAAAACAAAAAGCGATCACTCACTCTCATTGGGCCTCGGCACGAACAGATTGTGCAGATGCTTGAGTATCTTCCTGGCGTATCTGTGCGGCTGGTCGCGCACGGGCGGCGGCACGGCGGGCGGCGGCGGCTGCGCGGGCGGCGCGGGCGGCAGCAGCGGCGCCAGCCAGGCGCAGCACACGCGCACGCAGTCACGCAGCGCCTCGTGCTCAGACAGCGGCAGCGACAGCCCGAAGCGGATCACCTCCAGCACCCACTCCACCTGCCGCACGTGCACCGTGACCGAGAGCGTCGCCAGGGGGCAGATGGAAAATCGACAAATGCAGCTTTTATTTTTTGACAATGTTGACATTCATACTGTTTGACTTACCGATTTCTACTGAGATCTTCCCCTGGGAAAGAATTTTTCAAAATAGACCGAAACCGAATAGTCGAATCGCTTCGATTCGAATTTATAATTGTGACAGTTGTCAAATTTTTAGCTAACCTCGGCCTTACTGGCCCCTATTTCACCAATTTAACAATTGCCGGTGACAAGTGACGACTCGAATTGCGATGCGTGGTCGATATGAAGGCGACCGGCACAGATTCTTGTCGAGTTTGTAATGTAGACAGAACAGAATTGTCACTTGTCACCGACTATTGTCCAGATGGTGAAATAGGGGCCTGATCGCCACTGCTGAGAAATATCTAAAACCGGGTACTCATCTGCGAGTTGTAACTGTAACTGCTTGTTACAATAACCAAAACCCTAGTAGTGTGAACGTGGCTCACGAGCTTGTCTCGAGGCTGCGCGGAACGCGCGTAGGGTTTTTGGCTCAACTTTTGCAAATAAATACCTCACCAACAAACAATCTAAACTAGAATTACCTCTAGACTACACCGAATCTCGCGAATTTACCACAGTACAGCCCCAGATGATACGTAGATTAGGTGAACATGTGGTACCAGGGTAACACGTGCGTTACCTCAGCGTCGGTGGTGAGCGGGCTGGGCTCGTGGCTGGCCAGCTGGCGCACGACGGCGAGCACGACGTCGCGGCCGGCGCCGGCGCCGCCGCCCACCGCGCCCAGCACGCCGCGCCCCCCACCCTCTAGCGGCAGCGAGCTCCACTCGGCGTACATACCGCCTGAATCCGCGCTCTGACAACATACACTACTTTACAAAGCGGGTTCCTAACATATAAGAGGAAGCAAAGCAGCATGAGACCAAAAATATGGGATTCATTAATTGTTACTCAGCTCTGCTTTCCTAGCTGGTGCTTGCATTGCTTGGTGGATTGTTCTCACACATCTTCCGTTAACTGTGATGGATGCGGCTCAGTACTTTATCCCAGCCCTAACAGCTATATCAGTTATGGCAGCTCTCATTAGTTTAAAAAAATAATGAGTCAATATCATACACACAAGCACTATTCAGACACTATTATCATAAAAAATTCAAACTTCAGCTATCTTTATTATATTGTTCAAAATGATCAAGCATTTGTTTCTGTAAAAATTAAATTATAGGTAATATGCAATGTTGTTTTCAAGCATACCTACTATTTAAATGTCATTAAACAGTTGTAGCATTGTCCATGAGCGTGGTTTAAAATAGACACCAATTATGGGCTCATAAAAGTACAAATAAGCCAGTGTAATTTACACTTTAATACTCACAATTGAGTGAACGGAACTAGGTTTTTCCCGTAAATATTATGGGTAGTTTCATTTAGTCACTCCAAAATTGAAGAGTAGTTGTATGCTAAAAGATATCATCACAGATATGTATATGGATGCCAAGCAAACACTTCTTCCATGGAATGCTTATCAAAACTCATATCCACTTTCAAAACAACTGTACTTTTTAAATACCTTAAGTTAACAAACTTTTAAAGCTGCTACGATTTTTATTGATACTCTTTCTGCTGTAATTGATCAGTTTCATAATAATTTTACAAGTTTCTAACGAGTAAATCGCAAGCGCACGATTTCTTCCAGGTTTTCCAGGTTCTAGGTTTGTTACATGCACAATTGAAGCTATTTATTTAGCCATTGCTGTATAGACAACGCAACTTACCTTGTGGTTGACTCTGTTGAAGATTCCCACATTCATAAATAAGGTATAACGGGGCAGCCCGCCGCTGTCTACGTCTCCGGGTCAACGCGCAGCAAACTGCTTCGTAAACAATAAGGAAATCACTATTTACTAATTCGTTAAAGCTATCAATGGCCTACAAATCGTCAGGAGACATCCTATGTCCACAATTAGAATATTTGCTACCGAGAGAAAGTCTACCGAAGCCGTATTTTCTAGTGATTTTCGCAGTTTTTCACCCCTTTTTATTACTAAAGAGATCTAACAAACGATCACACTTCACTAACCCGTCAAATGTCAAAATTTGATATGTCAATGTCAAATTGTTTTTTTTTCTATTTATGAAAGACAAAAAAATCTAGATCCATAAGGCTATATTTAATTTATATTATAGTTAGCCGTATCCTAAGTCTGTTTAACTTGTGGTTATTTATGGGCTTAACCTTATGCAATGAGAAAAGCTGATAATAAATAATAATAATTCCATAACGGCGAAACAGTATAATTTTATGACATACATTTTCGGCAACGAAGGCAAAGTTTCTATAATACTTGCACTCCACTTGGCGTATTTATCCAAAAGATTGAAGGGGATGCACTATATTGTTTCTAGCATATGCGGATATGCGACGAATATGCCAATAGCGCAATGCGAACACGCAACGCCAAATGGAATGCCAGTATAATAAATAATACTCTCTCTTTTTGTAGCAAATTTAGCATCTACCTATTGGCTATTACAGAGGTAGCTCTTATAGCGCAACTAGTGAAATAAATCCATTAATCTTTTTTTTTTCTTCTATGTTGTAACCAGTCCCTGCACTGCCTACCTTTTTTTAAATACCTAAACTAATGGAGTATAGGAGCAGACACAAAGTACCTGTATATAATGTAGCATAACTTTGTTTTTGTTGGATTTAAAAAGAAGCCTCTGTGCAGGAGTCCAACTCGCACTTGGCCGGTTTTTATTGCAGCTTCCATCTTTAGACGGTATTCTCAGTTGGGGTGGAGCGCTGAGAAATTTTTAGATTGAGTAGCTATACCATAACATAGGTATATACCTAATTTAAAAAAGCGATACTTATACAAATACAAATGGTTTGTTTCTGTATTGTATTGTACAAATGGGTGATGCAATGCACAACACTTGTTGTGTCATTTTCTGAGAAAAACAGCTGTAAAAATCTCAAGCTATATTTAATTATAACAGTTGGTTAATCTTTGGAATTTGGCCAAGAGAGCAAAAATATGTTAATACTTAAATATTTAAATATGTTAATTACAATATCTATAATAAAATTTGATTGCATGTACCATACTGTGAACATTCAAACAAATAACAACTGGCACATAAATAAAAGTCTTATTCTATTATAGTATTGCTCATTAAAGATTAGTTAAGTTTGCCAAACACTCTTAATATTATTCTTAATACTATACTTGTTATTCAGCTTTGTTTAAAGTAGACCACCATGACCATGACTAGGAGATATATTTATATGTCCTTTCCTACATATTGGTTAACAACATTCAATATCTTACTTCCATAACCACAGCACAGACCATGTCAAATACAAATACTCCAATCAGACTTATTCAGCTTTTTGTTCAGATGCACAGGTTATTTTATTCAGCTGTTCTTTCAGGGATGCAACTTCTTCATGTAATTCTTTTACTTTATTTTTTTCTGCTAGCAACAAATTCTCTAAATTTGTAATATCATGCTGCGCATCACCAGCTGACTGCATGGTGTGTGCAAGGACAGTGGTCTTAGCAAGATCCTTGGCGGTTTCTGCTTCCTTAATAATCTTCTCAGACTTCTCTAACAGCTCAGCTTGTATTAAGATCATAGTGACAAGCCTTCTGATAACGAATGCTAGGAAAATTGCGAAACCAGTGATATAGAAGTTTCTCTGGGCCCTGAATAGTTTCACATTCCCTTTCATTTCACTGGAGAGGTGGACGTGGCCGCTGTCGGTCGAGTGGGAGTATTTCCGCATTTCCCTTACGGCGTCCATCAGAAACAGGCACAATACACCGAGTAAAACGTAAAAGTAAATAGCTGCATGCTCCCGAAACAGCGCGAAGAGCCGCGACCTGAAGAACCGCTGCCACCAGCGAGGGCTAGCGATAGGCAGCATCATTATCGCTACCACAGCAATCTCGAAGTATAGATAGCCGGCGATGAAAGTCCACTGTATAGACATTTTTGAACGATGTTTAGATTACCATGAACGAGGCGCAACTCAACTCAATCGTGATTTGGATCTTCGACAAGCACCTTCCTAAGTTTTTAAAGTACAAATGTAATGTTTTCACAATTTATTACAATTTGTAAAATTCACAGCGAAAATGCGAGAACACGATAAAGCCAGCTGTCAGTCAACACAACAAAGTCAACAAATAACGAGCGAATGTCATTAATGTCAAAGTCAAACTCGTCCGACAGGGCTACGTGCGGTGATCATACTGAACCTGTGAACCTTGATTGAACGCACCCAAGGAGCAAGACGATATGGATGACGATATGACAGAGGCTGATTTTAATCAATAAAACCATGATAAATAAAATATTTATGTCGTTTATTTTGAAATTAAATAAAAAGTTAAGAAAAAAATTTTTTTTTTTTTAAATAAAAATCGATTATTAATCGATTTTTCATGCTTAAAAAATAATCGATTAATAAAAATCGATTTCTAATATAGAATGTCACATGCTTTGATAAACAATAACTGTAGATACACAGTCGCGCTCCCGAAAATCTCCGAACCAAATAAGCTCCAATTTAATAAAATTGGCTTAATTTTTTCTCAGTACGTTGTTGTCAATGCCAACGTAACGATGTCCACGTGTGTCTTCAAATAGTGCAAAAATCCCTCGCAAAAACGGAACAAATCTGATGGAATATCATACTTTCAGTGAATATCTGTTGTTTTTTCTATTAAATTCTAAGAATCGGAGAGAAATATTAATCTAAATTAATTTTAAAACCATTTCTAAATTGCTAATTTTTGCCAGAATTCGACAACATTGACATAATGCCTTGTCTTTGTCACACGCACAGGAAAGCTTATCAGTAAAACGAAACAGATAAACAACAGAACATAGAACAAAAGTGTAGTGGAGTTGCCATCACCCTATTTTTTATTTCTAGAATCTTATGTGTTTTTGTGTGAAGCTTTGATTTCCTGGATGTGTATACGTAAGTCATGTATATGTGATTTAGTTTTAGACTTATTTATTCATCAACAAAAATTACATAAAAACAAACATGCATGTCACCAGTATAAGTATTTCTGTTGAGATCGTCAAAAATTCATAATAATAAGAGCATAATAAATTATAAACACTAAAACAATAAAATAAAATACAATGTCAAAAATAATAAGGTTTGTAAAAAATTATGTCAATTTTATAATTCTAATAACATTTGAATAAAATTTATCTTGTGTATGTGTTACTGGGAAACATGTGCGATAGTTTGACTGTTTGAGAACCACTCGGACCCTCAGATATCTATTTTTAAGACAATCGGTCCAAAAAGTAAAGATTTAAAAATGGCAGCCACTTTTTCCATTTTTGATAACGGTTTCATGTTTGGGGACCACTCGAACCCTCAGATATCGATTTTGATAGCAATCGGTCCAAAAGCTAAGAATTTCAAAATGGCGGCCAGCTTTAAAACTTAATTTTCACACTCAGAAACGCCAATTAACATAATAAGAACTCTGAGTGCTGCAGGGATGATTAATTGAAACTTGAACTTGATCCATGAACATGGTAAAACAATTCTAAATTTCCACTGTCAGTCAATACAACCGACTGGGTAGGTAATTAAAGTTAACTTTCATACTCAGAGACGTCGATTAAGTTCTAATAATCATAATATTAACTGACATCTCTGAGAACGGTTTTGATATATTATTATTCTGCAATAATTATATACGTTGCCACTTTAGGCAGCTACGACATTTGTCATGTTTACCGCTATCCCTCGGGATTTTATTTTTTTATATAAGAGGGGGAAAACGAGCAGACGGGTCACCTGATGGAAAGTAATCACCATCGCCCATGGACACCTGCAAGACTTGGGGAATCACAGGTGCGTTGCCGACCCTTTCAAGAACAGGAAGGCTCGCTTTTTAAAGATTCCTAAATTGTACCGCTCAGGGAATGTTGCAGCAGGAAGTTGGTTCCAGATCTTCGTCGTACAGTCGCCATCAGATATATCGTAGCGGGCGAGGTCCTCAAATATTTCGGAGCAGCATTAAATTTCAATAAATTCGTTACACTAGATATGGTTAATAACATCGGAACACGCAATCTGTCATAAATATAAGAACAGCGACTTTTCAATAAATTCGGGACGTTCAATGAGCTAAAAATATCAGGAAGCACATATCGTCAAAGGTATCGAAACAGTCAGGCTGACCACAAATATCGGAACATATGTGGAAAATAAACCTTACGTATATAATAATAGATTCGAATTTCAAACAAAATACAAATAAGGCTCAAACGTCATGCCAAATTGAAATATATGTCACCTATATAGTTTACGCGTCTGCATGCATAATTCACTGTGTTAGTAACATAAAACCTTTTTTGTTGTATAATGTGTAAATTGTTACTGGCCACTAAATTGCCAAATACTTTTTTTACGAATAAAATTTCTCTTCTTCTGCTGTTATAAGTCAAAGCATGTAGTTCTATTTTATAAAACTAATTTCATTATAAACACACTGTAATTTAAACTGTTTGTCACAAAGTTAAGGTATATTTTCAAAAAATGTTCCGATCTTTATGGTCAGCCTGTCTGCATCGATACCTTTGACGATCTGTGACGTCCCGATTTTATTGAAAAGTCGCTGCTACTTTATTTATGACTATTTGCGTGTTCTGATGTTATTAACCTTAAGAGTGTAACGAATTTATTGAAATTTAAGGCTGCTCCGAATTATTTGAGGACCTCGCCCGCTACGATATATCTGATGGCGACTGTACGAGGAAGGGAATTGCGTTTAAAACGCACGGTACTTGACTGCCAACCATCAAGATGTTGAGGATGGAAGGACAGACGATTCCGCGAAGTGCGGTAGTGAAATTTAGCCGCAGGCAACAATCCGAAAAGTTCATTGGAGCACTCCCCATGATATATTCGGTATAATATGCAGAGGGATGCTACATCCCTCCGCACAGCCAGAGAATCGAGCATACTAGAAAGTGCCTGGTTATCGACAATTATGCAACTTTCCGGAATACAAAGTAGCCTATGTGTTAATCTAGGGTACCAGCTATCTCCGTTCCAAATTTTATCAAAATCCGTCCAGTCGTTTCAGCTCGAAGAAGAAACAAACATACACACTCACATCGTCACATCCATCCATCCTCATAAACTTTCGCATTTATAATATTAGTAGGATATAGATACGTATCTCGAAAACGGTAAACATTTGGTTTGGAGTAAAGAAAATTAGCTTTAAGATTATCTAAATGACTTGCCCATTCAACCTGTAAAGTATTGGCATTAACATTAATTTCACCCTGTTTTTTATTGCATTAATTGCCAAAAACTTTTAAAAAATTAAGTCCTCTCCGAAAGTCCGAATGCATTCTTTGTTCAACAACATAATTTCGTCCGTCAAAGCAAAGTCAAACTCGTCAAAGCGTCGCCTTCAATGTAACAAGTGGAATTAATCCCTCTGCCGTTTCTGATAAAGCTTACATTCATATCCGAGTTTAAACCAAACGTGTGTGAAATTGTCATGTTTAGCTGTCAAGGTGTCAAGCGTTTTGGAGTTTTGCCGCTACCGAAATTCGACTGTAATGAAGTGAAGACTAGGTTCAAATTTCGTCACGTATTCTTTCAATTCGTCTGTGTGGTGGGATTACTTTTCTCTGCGCACACGTAAATATATTTTTAACTGTGGAGTAGCGAAATTCAACTGTAATTAAGTAAAGACTAGGATCAAATTTCGTCACTTATTCTCTTAATTACTTTGTGTAGGTGATGATTTTATTTGTTACGCAAACAAATAAATAGTTCGGACATTTTTTGAAGGGGATTTTGTTTGGCACTGTGTATCTACAGTTATTGTTTATCAAAGGTCACATGCCTAATGGCGGAACCACATTATTAACACCCGACGCGACCCGACGCGACGCTACGCGTGTTGAGTCGAATCAAATTGTATTATTTTCTATGACCAGAGCCACACTGTCAACACCCGACGCGACGCCACGCGCACACACGCCACCCGACCCAGACGGGCCAGATCGACGTGTCGCCGATGGTGGGGGTAAACACCCCACCCGACGCGGCACGCGCAGTGTGGTTCTGGACAACACCCGATGCCACGCGTCAGTTGTTCGAGAACATTCGCAGAATGTATGCATGTGTTTGTGAACTACACACTTCCACAGCTGTCAGCTAAAGAAATTGCTAGCGTGTCGTGGCATCGGGTGTTGGTTATGTGCACGGTGCACGTCGGGTGTCGACACGTCGGGTCGCGTCGCGTGTTAATAATGTGGTTCCGCCTTAACTCCGTCCATCGGGCTCCGTCCAACGCGACCATGAACCTTTTTTTTTGGTTAATTCTCCCCCCTTGCGATTGCGACCATGGACCATGGACCATCAAACATTTTGTCTGTAGGATGGTATGAATGGAATTCGGCCTTTTTATTGAGGAAAAAGAAAAAGAAAACACCAGACTAGGCTGTATGGACGGAGTTTCCTTTGCCTTCCCCCCGAAAAAGAAAGGGGGAGAGGGGAGAATTAACCAAAAAAAATAATGTCTGGTTTAAATGTCATGTATTAACTCTTGAGTCTATATTCTTTATGGTATGGAAACACCGCACAAAAAAAAAACTTAAATGTTAGCAAAAATCTCAAAAATAATTTTTGATTGAATTATTAATTAATGATTCTTTACAAATTATAATGACAAGCATAGAGTTGGATATATGGCGCGGAGAGTGGGGTCTCGCGTCTGTTGATTCAGAATGCCTTAAAGTTTTAGTGAGTATAGTATTCCATTTATAACCTAACGTGTTATTCAGTAATCAGAGGGCCGGCAACTGCTTAATTAATTATTTTCTGTTTGTTTCTAGACATATATGAAATTTATCGGGGTGCCAGTACGAGTTCGGGAATCGAATAACCCATTTTTCACACCAAAAGGTAGGCTGCCAGTCATGCGCGATGGGCGCACCGTCCTTACTAACTTTGAAGAAGTTATTGAACATTTAAAAACATTGGTAAGTTTTTATTTCATCGTCCTTAATTTTCGGGTGTATTCATAAGAATTACTTATGGCCAAATATGCCATTAATTTTAATTGCCAAATATTTCATCAGCATTACAGTACAGATGTCCACCTAAATACCAAGCAGGCT
The DNA here is from genome assembly GCA_963854515.1 of Pandemis heparana. NCBI lineage: Eukaryota > Metazoa > Arthropoda > Insecta > Lepidoptera > Tortricidae > Pandemis > Pandemis heparana. Next base: position 2,449,692 of record OY978020.1, on the reverse strand, counting down.
GCAGAAGTCAGTGCATTCACTCAGTATCTGAGCGAGAAGCTGTTGCCGGCGTATCAGTACGCCTGGTGGGTGGATGAGAAGAACTATGCAGATTTAACGAGGCCTACTTATGCTAAAGCTCTAAGAATTCCATTTAACTTCTATTACCCATCCAGCTACCAGACAGCTGCTAAAGAAATGATTGATGCCCTATATGGAGAACACACTGATCTGAGAGAAATTGAAAAAACAGTAAGTTATCTTGCTTTTCTTGAGAAGCAATGCAGCAACGGAGCATGATCTATATAAACTATGATTTATAATGCCTTTTTAGATATACAGTGAAGCAGAAAAGTGCCTTAAAACCCTGTCGGACAGGCTGGGAGAAAGTGAATACTTTTTTGGGAACCGGCCCTCTTCGTTTGACGCAACAGTGTTTGCATACCTTGCCCCTCTAGTCAAAGCTCCGTTTCCCAATGCAACTCTGGCCAACCATGTCAAAGGCATAGCTAACCTTACAAGGTTCGTTGCCAGGATCAATCAGAAGAACTTCAGGCATGTGACTGATGGTATGTATGACTCAATTAGAATTTATTATTATTATTATTATTAAGTAATGAAAAATGCATGAGACAGTCGTATATATTAAAGTAAGCAAAGGATATTCCTGTCTTATTACTTTTGCAAAACATCAGGCAATAACACCACTTTTTTAGGGTTCCATAGCCAAATGGCTAAAAACGGAACCCTTATAAATTCGTCATGTCTGTCTGTCTGTCTGTGTGGAGGTGTCACAGACACTTTTCTCCGAAACTATAAGGACTATACTGTTGAAACTTGGTAAGTAGATGTATTCTGTGAACCGCATTAAGATTTTCAAACAAAAATAGAAAAAAAAAACAATAAATTTAGGGGGTTCCCCATACTTAGACCTGAAAGTCAAAAAAAATTTTTTCATCATACCCATATGTGTAGGGTGGGTATCTATGGATAGGTCTTCAAAAATGATATTGAGGTTTCTAGTATCATTTTTATATAAACTGAATAGTTTGCGCGAGAGACACTTCCAAAGTCGTACAATGTGTGTCGTCCCCCCCCCCCCCCCTGTAACTTCTAAAATAAGAGAATGGTAAAACTAAAAAAAAATTATGATTTAGATTACCATGCAAACTTCCACCGAAAATTGGTTTGAACGAGATGTAGTATGTAGTTTTTTTTTTAATAATCTCTGTCTATCTGTCTGTGTAAGTAACCAATATAAAATAACCTCACACTACCTACATTTTGCTTAAGAGCAGGGCTCTGCTAACCGGATTTTATAATAACTTGGCGAATTTGTATGGTAACCTCGGTGCGCGAGTCTGACTCGCACTTGGCCGGTTTTTTCATTTATTTTCGGGTAGGTCGTCAAATCTCAGATTCTGTAGACAGTTCAAAGCAGGGTGCATCCTTTTTGAATCGGCAGTCACGCAGATCACACGTTTACACATATTTAAATTGTGAATGATCAGAGTTTTCAAGCTGTATTTTATGTGTATGTAATTTAACGATATTCTGAACTGCAAAGAGAATCGGTGTAGCCACAGAACTCACTGCGTACTCGTAATATTTTCGCATCACTGTTCACTGGTATGTTGCATAATATTGACAATATTTCAATTTTTTTAGTGCTACTTTTTATTGTCTGGTTCGAAAGAGCGCACAATTTTAAGACACCCATATTTTTTTATATTTGTGAAAATCTTGTATTTTCATGGAAAAATCCATTTAAATCGTTGCTCGGCATTTTTTTGTGTTCTACAAGCGTTTCTCTCGAAATAGTTTTTGATTTATGGAAATGAAATATTTTGAAATATTGTCAATTTCTGACTTGTTATTATTTTGAACATTTGTAACTAATTAAGTAAGAATTTGGTGTTGTTAATGAAAGTATAATACCTTGTTCCATTTGTAGCTGGTGCCTTCTCAACTGGCATTATTTCTAACCAGGGGGTAGATTCCATTACGATTTAAGCACTTGTGATATTCAAACTAAATTTAGGCAATTTTAATAAAACTGGTGCTGTCATATATTATTGAAATAATTAGCTAAGCTTAGATGGCCAAGCTTTTCAGCATTTGACGAACGTCTTTGCTATCTTAATGGACATTCAGTTTAAAAATATGTGGTTATTTTTAACCAATTGTGGGTAGTTCGCTAAATTCAAAGACCGTTACATTAAATGGTATTTAAAATAATTTAATGTGCATCATTTATGCCGTCCTACGTATTAAATTAACTAGTATTTTTTTCATCCACTCAAGATAATTTAGTTGTCTACTTGACATAAGTTTGAATATAAGCCAACATTCTCTTGTGGACCACCCAGCGCATTAATAATTGACTCTGAACGTGTCACACGAACTATTATTTTATCCTCAGAATATAACAGACAAAATGCCAAGAAACACACTACGGGCACTCAGTCGGAGCGCGAGGCAGCAAACTTCCCGAACCAGACGCGGAACAAGATACTGGCAGCCGTGTTCGCGGCTATCGCGATGACCGGCTACGCGGTCGCCAACGGAATGTTCCAAGTGAGTACAAACAACTGTTCTATTTGGCATGACAGTTTAAAGCGCCCTTAAAGCCCTGCCTGCAATGCACTGCCAATTAATATAATAATATGCATATCGTCATCTCAAAACTCGGCAGAGCTAAATTTGCACCTTGCTGGAATGCAGGGTGTCCCTGCTTCCCCCCTCATCTTCCCGCGATAGGCCACACTGATACATGTCTTATGAATTTTTGTCTCCTATTTGTTGAATTTAATTTTTTTTTACTGTTCTTGTTTAAGACTACTCGAGGTACAAACTTAGCTCAGTTGACTTTTAATAATATGCATATCTGCATCTCAAAACTCAATGCTTTGAGTAGGGCACTTTCAAGTGACATAAACATAATATTACCTAGTCAGTTGTTCTTGGTTATTGCAGCTGGTAAGATAAAGTAGACATATGTAAAGCATACTTGGTATATCTATTATTTTCTGTTGTGGCTTGAATATGTCCTTGTGATTATAAAACATAGAATCCAAAGTTGTTTATGCATGCGTTTTAGGTGTAATATACCTTTTTGGTTGTTTAGGGTGGGCTTCCATATTGAAGTGGAGTGCGGAAAAACTACTTATTATCTAGATACAAAACTGCCTAATATTTTTAAATATTTTGAGACACCGTTTCTTACTGATGGTCCATGCGTGACTGCGCTAAAACGGCTCTCAAAGTAACTTTGAAAACAACACGCTCTTAATAAGGCTCCCTTTACAACAATGTGATTATGCCATTAGTATATTCTGCGCCTCCACTCCGCCTCTATAGAAGCGCTCCTATACTAATGTTTTTTTTAGCATTTTTTCAGTGACCAGTGTTATCGTTTACTTTACATTTATATATTCTAGTAACACTGTATTAATCAAAAGTTGTATTCTTATTCATTCTCATCTCTAACACTCAAAGCCAAAATCTGCTTAACATTGTCATTGCCTTATTATCTCAGACCACACGACTATTAACAAATGTTAAATAGCATTTAAATTATTGGCTTTTCTTTTGTTCAGGATCTGAAAGATTACGAACATGCCCAAGACTACAACGAGATGTTTGAGAATGACGAAGACGACAACTGACGACAATGGTAGCGCTAGCGAGCGCGCCGCCGGAGCCTGCCTCTAGCTAAACACTGCCAGTTGCCCTCGCTCCCTCTAACTCCCGCACTCACGGCTAACTGATAAAAGATAAAGGAACTGCCAGAATAAACATTAGAAAACGGATGAAAAATTAACTAAAATGTTTCATACGAAATTGTTGCCGTATTGAAACTCTAAAATCTGACAGTTGCATTTCATTTGTGCTTTTTGTCAGATTGCATTCCTTTAGTGGTTTCTATTAGCAAAATTATAATAATTAGCAACTGAGAACGAACGCTCAGCATATTTGTACCGCAAGCAGTAGCGTTGTTTTTAGATGTGTATGGTATTTTACTAGCTCTGAATTTGTATAGCGACGAAATGCGAAACGTTAATACAAAAATATACATCGTATTTAGGGTTCACTATGGTTCTAATGGGCGTGGCTCAGTGCGATAATGAGTCTGTATGTATCACTTAAGAACCAAGTAAAGTTCATATTCGGAGCGCTTGGAAAGTGAACGACGACGATGTTCGAAAACCTCTTATCTGACGAAACGAAAACTACTTATTGTTCCAGTATTTATTTGAAGCAACGCAGTTATTTATATTGATCGGTGCGACTACTTGCGGCGACTGCCGACGCAATGGCCACATGTAACCATTTATCTCAGAATAATCATAACAAAAGTTCAACTCAACTTCTCATTTTAATTATCACAAAGAGTAATTGAATAAAAGTCCAGCAGAAGAAAAAAAAATTAAGTACTGACAAATTTATGTAACAGGAATTACAAAGAGATTTTACAGAATTCACTCACTTAGTCACTCAAAACTAATACACAGCAAATAAAGAGAAAAACTACTTCTTATCAAATCTATGTTACAGAGGTATAATGAATAAAACTGTAATTTAAAAGTCACTCTAAATTAATACACAGGCTTTATATTGTTGCCTAATCTGTTACAGAACTTACAGAGGTAACAACGAATAAAACTAATTTAAAAATCACTCTAAATTAATACACAGGCTTTATATTGTTGCCTAATCTGTTACAGAACTTACAGAGGTAACAACGAATAAAACTAATTTAAAAATCACTCTAAATTAATACACAGGCTTTATATTGTTGCCTAATCTGTTACAGAACTTACAGAGGTAACAACGAATAAAACTAATTTAAAAATCACTCTAAATTAATACACAGGCTTTATATTGTTGCCTAATCTGTTACAGAACTTACAGAGGTAACAACGAATAAAACTGTAATTTAAAAGTCACTCTAAATTAATACACAGGCTTTATATTGTTGCCTAATCTGTTACAGAACTTACAGAGGTAACAACGAATAAAACTGTAATTTAAAAGTCACTCTAAATTAATACACAGGCTTTATAATGTTGCCCAATCTATGTTACAGAGGTAACAACGAATAAAACTGTAATTTTAAAGTCCCACTAAACTAATGCACAGGCCAATATTTGTTGGCAAATCTATGTTACATAGGTAACAACGAATAAAACTAATTTAAAAGTCACTCTAAATTAATACACAGGCTTCATAATGTTGCCTAATCTATGACACAGGTACCTAATAATTAATACAACTGTAATTTAAAAGTCACGCTAAACTAATGCACGCATCACGGAATGATTCTCATCCAGGTTCGATTCCCGGACAGAGGTAACAACGAATTGGTTTAAAAGTTGTGTAGTTTATAGTACCTAATATACGTCTACCACTAAATAAAGGGATAAATTATGTGCAATCCTACTTGCCGCCGTTAATGGCAGATAGATACTTGCTTACCAAACAAGGTGACATTTAATTAGTGTCCGACCGAAGTTTCGGTTTCGGCCAAAAAAGTGATTTCGGCCGAAATTACTTCGCGGCCTCTCGCGCGTCTCGCATCGGGAGCGCTTGGCTTAATTCGGGCACGCTCGGCCGGGTAGGTATAGGTAATGCATCGGCGGCCGGCCCAGCTGGGACCAGCGACAGTAGTATGCATGCAGTTTTTATATTTTTTTTAATAAAAAAAGTAACTGTTCTCGTATAAGAAATCCTTGCAATAACCTTTTAATTACGATTTGTACAGTAATTTTGAATATATTGTTTGATATGATAAGTCTTAAAAAATTTCTGTTTCGGTTTCGGCCGAAATCAAAAAAAAACAAATATTCGGTTTCGGTTTCGGCTAAAAATCGTGTTTCGGTCGAACACTACATTTAATTTGAAATGCAACTGTAAAAGATAGTAATTTTCTTAAAGTGTCGTATAGTTATGATGTATTCGATCATAGTCGTCAGATAGCTTAAGATAGTTGCGAAACTAGCGCGATGTATACGTATTATTAGCTTTTTTTCACATTAGAAAAAAGGTTGGCAAATACTATCTTGACATGTATTTTTGTTGAATACTTTTAAGTACTAAAATCAGCAAGCAACAGTTTAAAACCCTTTGAATATAGTGATCTGTTTTGTTATGGATTTATGTTCCAGTGATCGTTATTTAAAAAGCAGTAAAAGGACATGTTAAGATTGTTTGTTTACCTTCGTTCCAGTGGCGTGGCGTCAAGTATATCAGAAGGCAAGCCGAAGGGAACATAACTAGCCTTTTCCTCTAATTCTGCACAATAAATTGCCCAAATGCCTTAAAATAGGCAAGCCAGTGGGAATCGAGTTCCATGGACGCTACGCCACTGCGTTCGTTCTAATGTGAAAAAAACGAAATATATGTATAGATGAAAATTGCTTCATCCATTCCTACTGCTGTTTCACTGAAAATTGTATTTAGTCATGAAATTAGACCAAATTGTCAATGAAATGTGCTTTACGTGGTTGTTGTAAATTATTGTAATTTAAAACCGCAACACAGTTGAACTCGGAGCAGGCTCGCGTAGGATATGCGAGCAGTGGCTTTTTAAATAGACGTGTTCCTAATTTGATGACATTTCAAGTCTTAATTAGAACTTTGATGGAAATAGCTCATTAAAAAAGCCACTTCTCTTTTAAAATAGGACATATCTAATGCATTTAGAATGGAATTTTGTGATTTTAGTGCGTTTTTGTACATGCCTCGACGGCGTTAGAAGTTGTTTGTTTTTGGCTGTAATTATCTATTTTAATTTAATCCAATATAAATGTGATTTTAGAAGTGAAAGTGTTATTTCACGCGATGTAGGGGTCACTCCTAAATGGAGGAACATCATTGGGGTGCTGTAGAATGGCGACATGTTAAAAATAAACATAATTTTTGTTACAGTCCGTGTGTAAGGTCCTTAAAAAGTGCATGATGTTATTTATGGGTAGTTCCTAACTATAGGCAATCGTAGATCATTGCTCCCAATAGCTAACTGATGTCAAGCTCTGAGTTATTCAATATTACGATTATTTCTAGTGTTGGATGATTTTTAACTAACGAAGCTTCTTAATTTTATTAGCGCAGAGCGTTTTCACATAATTTTATACGATATCAGAGCAAGTAAAATGTATTATTATGCATAAATATGTCTTTCAGATCGATATTGGTATATTTTATACATTTGACTCTAGCCGACATTGTAGCGAAATGGAAAAGTTATGACGTTATGAGATATGACAGACGTGTTTCATTTAGAAAATCACATCCCAGATCTGGCAATGTGTGAGTGAGAGATCCCAGATCTGGGCAATGTGTGAGCGCCTGAGCGTGAGAGATCGTAATGGGCTTTGCTCTGACTATTTTATTGCGCGTGCCTGAGGCATGTACAGCTTGATGGAATTAAATAGAGTGCTTCAATTAGATTTTAGAGGATGTTAGAGTTAATTTGAATGAGATACATTTGTTGTTAACTTATTTAATATCGCATGAATAAAACATGCTGTCCGTTACCATTGAATTTCATTTACCTTACCTTTAATTTTTTTTCCCTTATCAACATTTTAACATTTTTCTAAAATGAATTTGCAATTTGGTGCTCAGGCGGATTTTCCTTTTACTAAAACTTCAAATGCTTTTCTAGTTCTCAAGCTAAACTAAAATAATACTCTTACGTGTATAGTTATCAGCCAAATAACCTTGCGGCTAGGTCCGTCCGGATCGCTACCACCATTTAACCCGCCGCCAAGAAGCAGTGCTTGTGTTCCGACGTGGAGAGTAAGATAACCGGTGAAATTACTGGCTTATGAGGTATTCTATCTTAGCCCGGCAACGCATCTGAATTCTCTAGTGTTGCGGGTGTCCACGGTTGTTGGAGATTACATGCCATCAGGTGACCCACTCGTTTTCTTCCCTTGTCGCGTAAACAGTACATTACTGTAGAGGCCGTGAAGTAAGGGATTGCTTTTCTGGACGAGTTTGGGGTAGTTTCGGTAGATTTTATGTTACATGCCATTTGAACATAATATTCGAGCACCATGTCTAACCGCACATAAATATAGTACCATATTTTTTATTTTTTTAATGTCGCAAACAGTATGGTTACAGTCTAGTGGTAGTAGGCAGTATGTAACTTTTCCTTGGTCAGTCTAATGTTAGTAAGCAAATTTAAAAAGTTAGAGCAGCGGACAATAATGGTTTTTCTTTCTTAAACAAGAAACTTCATGTCTTCATTTCGTGATATTAACGCATACATTTCCGAGCATGTTTGAGAAAAAAGGGTTTATTGTTATCTGCTCGCGATCTGTCTAAACGTAGTGTCTAAACATGTCCGCTCTGTGCAGCGCTGGTCCGGCTGGAGCTGGCAGCGCACGCTGCTGGCCAACCGGCTGCGCGTGCTGCGGACGCAGCTCGACAAGCAGCGGCGCAGCGCCAAGCCCGGCGAGGGCGAGGCGTAGAACCAGCGAGTACTACGGTAGAAAATAATGGCGATTGCAACCAGATTGCAACGGCCTGTTAATGTATGGTCAACCAATTGGAACATTTGCCAAAAATACCCAGAAACAGGAGCTTCGCGCGGAGCTCCGTCGACTTTGTTAAACTTGATTTTGAAATACAAATCTTTGGACAAGTGCCACGGGTATACGTGCCGGCACGTAAGTCTAGCTATGACGAGTCACGTGGAGGGGATCTGCGCACCCACGAATACAGTATTTTACTTCTGCGCATACAAGGTCATCGCTAGACTTACGTGCCGGCACTTATAATGAAGGTATTTCTCTTGTACAGCCAACGTCATACATTTTAAAGGAGTGTTGAAGAAAAACAACGAATATTCGACAATGTTTTTTTATTTGTTTCGATTGGCGTGTCAGGTACACTCGACAACATAATCCGGCCGTCGTTTACAATCGCACTGGGCCAGCTCCGTATCGGCAGTAGGCAGTAGGCAGTAGCCAGTAGGGTCCACCGTCTAAATGGCACCGTTCTAGAATGGCGTCGTGCAAGCGTACCGAGCTCACTTCATATTGTTTTTATTAAATAACAGACGATAGAATTATTAATTGCATCAATATTTTTACGTTCAACTTACTATGCTACAAATATACAATTATACACTCAGATAACAAGTCAACAAGTTTCGTTATAAGTCCATGTTTTCTAACTTGGCCAAGCACTGTAGTTACTAACACATTCACTGTACTTCTTTGACCATGCATTCCACACGAACATGTGTTGTATTGTATTTGTACATCGTTACTAAAATTATTGTTAAAAATTTATATTCTGTACTTTTAGCCAAGTTAGAAGGGAATACAGCGGTCGCTTAAACTAAGGACTGACCTAATTACGTGTGATGTTATATTCTACCGAGTGCATGTCCGTCGTTTACGCGATCTAACCGCACTGTTGGGAAGTCCTTAACAGTCCAATTGTTGCTAGAATTATAAATTAGAATTAAAATTAAAGTGCCATGCTGTGTCTGATGTGTTGGATTATTGGGCAGCAGCCTTATTCCTACAACACCTACGAACTATGACACGAATAACATAAGAGTTGCACTCGCAAAGTAATATGTTCGATTGAAGCACGTTTACCTATGTAGTAGTCTGTCAATGTTTTTCGTTTCAATGCTGCAAACAGTTTAAGCGTCTGTTTTTTTTATTAGATTTAGATAGAAGACTACTGTTTAAAATGATTTGTAAAACAAAAAAGACTGCTCAGTGTCATAAAAAAAATGAACTTGTTTACTTTACTATGGGAAATCTTACCTAGCAATTAAAAAACAAAATGGTAGCCGCCTTTTGTACAACATAATGTTAAAATTACGATTATTTTGGTTTTTATATTAAAATATATAAATAAATTAAAATGGTAACAGATATTCTTTATAAACCTTAGGAGTCATTTGGAACACTCCTTTGCATTATACATAAGTATATATTTTTTAAGGAAACTGGAATGAGTTAAATAATTCAGAAGCAGCCGTTTCAAAACTCGACAGTTTTGAAACGGTTGCTTCTGAATTATTTACGACGGCAATATTAAAAATATTTAGCAAGTCACTTTTAAATTTTTTTTACCCATAATTTTGATTTATTTAGTTATGGTCTCACCACAAGTTACCATTCCGCATTTATAAAAATATCACTGTTTTGTTCCATGGAATATTTATATAATTTCACAATAATCAATTCCTTGCTTAAGAAATCTTACGAAAATAACTCGCCCTCGCATTATTGATTTAAGCTATCTAATCTATACTATTTAAGACTATTTACATTCACTTCTTATATGTACGTCATACTTAAATTAAATAATACAAATATGTATATTTATATTTATTTCTAACAACCTACTTGTAATAATCTTCAACAAAATGGCTTAATAAAATACTAAAATTGTTCATAAACAACTTGTTCTAATAAAAGCATTATTTAATATTGTTATGTAATGAAGAATTTCATGTTTCTAAATCCATGTTTGACAAGTTCCTAGTTAAAATTTAGAAACAGTTCAGGTATGGTAGAGGCTTCAAGTTACTTATAACATTACTTCACAGAACCATGAAAGTTGTCGAAATTTGGCGTTCACATTAATATTATTATAATCATACCACACAGTATCAATCACTAAAAAAGTTAAATCTATGACGTTCTGAACACAACCCTAACGTATGAAGTAGTCGGTTGATATGTAAAGTGGCTACTGACGGCACCGTCGCAGATATCTACAGTGAGTCTCGTGGCTAAACAAATTACAGCTAGTAATTGTATGCATTTCCTAAGTTATACAGTATGATCAAACACCATATAGTAGATATACCAACACAATTTCAGCATAACTCTCTTGGGCATGAATGACATCAGTAGCCATTTTAACTAATTCTACACTTAATGCCACCCTCAGAGACGTCAAACTATTATACCCTTTTCGTCATAATTAATCAATACTTGACGTCTCAGACTCAGCTGCACTATTAGAAATTTAATTGGCACTAAGTTTTTCTTTCTACTGATATAGATTTTTATTGTTATTTTAGACAATTACTAGCGCATCTGTAAGTAAAGAATGCCGTCAATGTCAATTAAACCTCTTTGACAGCAATTAAACCTAAAGTTAAAACTAGTCGGGAGCGTTTAGCAGCGACTGGGAGTCCAGAAGTAAAGAGGCGTCTATAAGGCTGACCTGCATACAGTCTAGCGAGGAGCGGGGCTCGCCGCGACTCACGCTAAAGGGGAAGAAACGGGACACAGCGGCCGGCCGCGCTGTTTCTGCGTCCAAGTCGCCGTTTGATTGCCGGTTGCTCAGAATGGAAAGGGAGGACAGCTTGTCGTTTAGTCGCTGTATCTGTGGATTAAAAAAAAATGAGATTGTCATCGGAAAGTTGGATCAAACCGCGAACAATCGCCATGCGATCGCTGAATGCGCAGGCCGCTGACATTGGGCCAGCGCGTTGGGCCAATATAAGGAGTACCAAATGTCGCTGTTTCTTGAGAGTACCAAATCTTTGATAATGATGGACATGGAATCTCTCGCAGCCGCGGCAATTTATTTATACAGTGCGTTTAATTATTATGTAAAAGTGCACCAAAGTAGTGACTAAAAAGGACACCTCGTCGCTATTCCACGCCATCGTCTTGGGACTAACCGACACTGTCTCTGCTGGCTGACGAATAAAAACGAACTGAATAAAACGCCAACGTAGTATTTGCGAAGCGCGCCAAGATCCTTTGATGTGTGCACGAAAAAGCGACACCGTTCGGCTGGCCGGCCAGTGTTGGCGCCAACTACCAACATACAGCCAAGTAGGTCTCTACACGTTGGCCCAACGCGCTGGCCCAACGTGTACACCGGGAAGGGCAATACCAGGCTATCATGACAGCGACGGAGCTCACCTCTCGTAGCACGTAGTAGTTATAGACGTGATACTGGACGGGCCCGGCGTGCGGGGCGTCCAACGGCAATAGCCACCGTTCGTAGCACTGCGACCACAGCTCCATGCCCGCTACGGACGTGCATGGTTCTAGACGAGCCAGCTCCGTGGATTGCTTGCTTGACATTGAAGTGTGTGCTGTAACATAAAATATTTACTTGATATAGGTCTATGCAATATTTAACATGCAAGGTCCAATCTGTAAGGTCAATAAACATTCTTTATTTCTTTCAATCTAAATAAAATGTGACGGCGACAAAGTGACTTACATATCCTCTGTTTAGGCGTCATCGCTGGTTTATCCGACATGTAGAAAGGATTATAGAACAAAGCCTTGTCTTTCTCCGAGAATTGTTCGCCCCAGTCCCAAACTGGTCTTTGGACGAAGTTCTGCAAAAAGAAAAAAAATACTAATTTACTAACTTAGGTACTTTCCAACTATATGCGGACAATTACGCTAAAAGTGGCCTAGGTTAAGGGTGCGACCACACCGCCGCTTAAAAAACGGTGACGTTACGGAATCGCAACAAAATGTATGAAGAAACGGTGAGAAAACGTGACGCCTACGACACGTCACTGCGTATACGCGGCGGTTTGGTCGCACCTTTATGCAACTGTGAAAACTAGCTTACGTGTGACAGACGAAATCAACGTACGTATTATTACGCCCAACACCCCGTCCGTCTTACGGTCACGTGACGCGTAAGATCTGGACGCGAGTTTAACATTTTTTACCCATACCAAAAAGTGTTCAACGCCGCAGAAATAACAGTCTATTTACCTCCCAGCTATATTACCTGTGACGCAGCAGGGCATTGATTATGCCGCTTAAGAGGGTGCATCTCTACTGAGCTGGCAACGTCGCATTTTTGGTGATTTTTTACGATTATTTCACAGAAATTGGATGAAAGTTTCCTTTTCGACATCATCAACTCACTATGTTTTTTGTATTAGTTTAAGAGTCTGTGAATTTTTGATATCGAATAAAGTTATGTCTATGTCTATGTCTAAATGTGCGCCTGTAGTGCACTTCGTTTTTAGTGTATTAATATGTCCAAAGCAATGATTAAACGTGATGGACTTTTATTTCGTATTAAAGGGATAACATACTATGTATATCTCGTTTAATAAGAAAATAAAAGTCCATCACGATCAATTATTGCATTAGACACATTAATACACTAAAAACGAAGTGCACTACAGACGCACATTTGAAACTTTCATTCAATTTCCGCGAAATAATCGTAAAAAATCACCAAAAACGTTGCCAGCTCAGCATGTCTAGCACGACAGCGCACAAGAGTCGCGTCGCGCGCGAGACAGATAGCCCGTCTTTTTCTTACTATTCGATCTAGAAAGAGACGAGTAGTCCATCTCGCGCGCGACGCGACTTTTGCGCGCTGTCGTGCTAGCCGGGCAGTAGGGATAAACGCTCTCAAGCTTACCTTAGCCACAGCCAGTTCCCTGTCCCTCGGGCAGTTGAACAGGAACGTGTCGAACAGGTGGTTGTGCGCCGTGTCGCAGAGCGTGGTGAGGTACGTCTCCGAGAACTGGAACCGCTCCGGGAACTGCTGCAGCAGCTGCCAACAGCAGTCCAGCAGCAGCAGGAACACGGGCGCGGTCTGCGCCAGGGTCGTGTCTTTTGTGCTCCTGTCCATGTCCTTGGGGTTGCCGGGGCGAGGGAGGCCGAATCTGTGGGAATGGACTATGTATTGGCAGGTGTACGCGACGGTCGAGATCTATTGCTTGTGTAGACCATTGGCTGCTGAAGCCGGTAGGCTTATTGTCTAACTCGCTCGCAATCGCCATTGTGTTCATTTTGACAGTTCTTGTATGGGCTGACAATTGAGATTGTCTATTTTTTTTACAATCCATAGTAAATCGAAAACCATTTCGAGATAAATGCTTTTTATATCGTTTTCTGTATTTACTTTATTTTATTTTACAATAATGAATTTATTACATGAAAAATAAGCAAAGACCTTTATTTGACATTCCCACGAATGACATAGACGGTCCAAAATGTACCTACTTTATTTGCTAAGTTTACAAATTCTTCACTATTTACGCGTCGATTATACTACGGAGTTGAATTTGGACCCGCAATCTGTCATTTCATTCATCTTATGACTGATGACAAACAAATTACAATCTTGTTACTGTCATGTCATTCTTGTTTTACAACGAATGTGAATTTACCGTATTGAAGATTGAAATACTCTGGCTGAGTTTATACTGTAGGCTTATTGTCTAACTCGCTCGCGATCGCCATCGTGTTGGATATGACAGTTCTTGTATGAATGTGACAGCTAGCTGATTCCGATGCCAATTGTCAGCCCATACATGAACTGTCAAAATAAACACGATGGCGATTGCGAGCGAGTTAGACAATAAGCCTACAGGATTCCGATAACCCTTTCTGAATAAATAGTACCTTTTGCATAACCCGCGGACACCGATCAGCCTGCACGAACGACGACAGTTGGCATCGGAATCAGCTAGCTGTCACAGTCATACAAGAACTGTCAAAATGAACACGATGGCGATTGCGAGCGAGTTGGACAATAAGCCTACGGATCTAAGTGATTGTTTTGTGAGACTATTGGTATGGTTGTAACGTTGGTGGCAGTATCGTTGGGGAAGATGTAAAATTGTGCACACACCTCGGGCGGTGAGAAAGTCTTTTGGCTTGTGGGACAAGTTCCTGCGATCTGAGACATTCTTTATTTCGACCTTCGGAATGTAATGTACTAAACCGGTACAATCAGCTTCAACAGTAGTTTTTTGTCGCTATACCAATGGATTACTTACTTATTTGGAAATTGAGAGGCCCGAGCGATTCAGGTTAGGTGCCTTACCAAATCAATATGTTTAAAAATAAAGTACCAGGACAGTATGAAACAAAAGAGCTCACCGATCGCAGAAGGGGTGTCCTAACGCGAGCCACTCCTTTTGGATGAGAGACTGGAAGCCCGAGATTGTTCGGAAGTAAGGGTCGACAAGGAGCTGCGTCAGGCAAGATACCACCGCACAGTAATCTACACCGTCACCTAAAAAAAAATTAACATATAGTCGATCACGGAGGTCATCCATCATGTAGGTACGTCGCATGTTACGTTTTTCACCGATGATTTTACTGTTGCCCTGGTACCCAAAATGGTTAGCACGAGTGGCCGCTACTCGTGTCGTGAAGAAAAAGGGCTACATTTCAAAGAGTTGACTGACCTTCTTGTAAGACGACGGTGACGTTGTCGGCGAGGTGCCGCGCGGCGTCGTCCGCGAAGGCGATGCATCGCGCCACGTGCCGCAGCCAACGGCTCGAGTCCATCAGCGAGTAGTACTGCGAGTCTTGCACCTGGGGACAAACGGCACTTTATGTATTGAAAGACGATTTTGCTGACTGGGGTTGGAGATCGAAAGGTCGTCTGCATAAACATTAAGAACATTCATTCGAAGCTGGCAAAAAGAAGGCAGTGGTCATGCACAAATGCACATTGCACGTAGCTCTCGTGTTGAGCCAATACCTAATAGCTTCGCTATGGGAGTGTTAAATCCAACCAGTTTACCCACCAGCTGCCAAAGCAGCGATTAAACTCACCTCATTCATAAAAAGAAAAGGCCAGACAAGAAAACTTGGTTCCCGTTTGGCAGCCTAACAGTTTTATAAATAAAATGAGAACTCGAAAGTACCAGGGGCATATAAACTCTAGATGCTAGAAGACACGCCAAGTCCGGTCGGCGAATGAAGCTCATTGGCATGGTGGCCGCTCTCAGCATCGCGAAACGTTATATGTATTTCAGACATGAAAGTGAAGTGCCAATAGGTTATGCGAGCTCTGCGAGCAATGTTGGCACAACGACTGACCGCAGATACAAACTTGCAAGTACCAGGAGCGCATAAACTGCAGGCGACTCACCCAGAACCCGCCGAGGCTGGTGGGCGTGCACAGCTCCACGAGCTTGTTGTAGGAGGCCTGCAGCGCGCCGAGCGAGGGCAGCGCGCTGCCGGCGGCGCCCGGCCCCGGCGCGAAGCTGTTGCCGCACAGGTGCAGCACGTGCGGCGGCGTCAGCTTGGGGTGCGAGCGGCGCACCTGGGGACAAGGCGAAGGCGTAATGCCCGGTTCACATTATTCCAGTATTACATTGCGGGGCTAACGTCACGGCTAACGTGTCAAATTGGTCTACCGCACGCCGCAATGTCATTACATTGCGGCTACTGGAACAATTTTACTGGAATAATGTGAACCGGGCATAAGGGAGTAACAAGATTGCGCGTCCACCAGAGATTGGAGGGGAAATGATACACCAATGTTCCTATTGGTTAATTTGTGTAGCCTCGTTCAGCTGCTTTCCTACTGACGGGGTTTATCCTGGCACACTTCCTCGCCTACTCGTGAGTATATCTGACGCGTAGAATAAGTTACTTAAGATATTCACACTCTTACCATCAAATGATCAAAGGCATGCCTATTACGCAATAACTAACTAACTAACTTGGCTCAGGGACCCAAATAGGGTCTTGGCCTCCGAAACGAGAGCACGCCATCTGTCCCGATCGTGCGCAGCTTTCACAATAAAAAAAATATAATGTTGTGTATTTTTCGTTTACTAAACTAGTTTTATAGGCATCAAGTTTATTTACAATTTTCATAATCAAAGCAAGACATGTCGTGACATTGATTCCGAAACTAGTTTTGACTGAGTCATCGTTAAAACATTCAATACGATAATAAATAATTAATACCAGTTCCAAAATCAAAGGCTAAGCAACACAGTAGAAAATGAGGATGAGCGTGTTAAACCTCGATACAAACAGTTACATTAAGATTAGCCTATTCATTTATGTCGACAACGCAACGCATCCCGTTAATACAATTATTTGAACACAGTTCCAAAAATGCTGGTTTTATCATCGACCATTACAGCTCCCGGCTGATTTCACCAAACCGGTCGAAACGTCAACACTGAAAATGAAAAGAATGTGTGTGTGACGTACCTGTTCCAGCAAGACGCTCTCGGCCGTGGCGGAGTGCTCGGTGGGCAGCAGCTCGCCGCAGCGCAGCAGCGCGGCGCCCGCGGCGCGGCCCCACACCCACACGGGCACGCGGCCCGAGCGGAAGTGCCGCGCCGACTCCATCAGGTTATAGTCCAGCACGGAGCTCGGCACTATCAGCGTCTCGCCCGCCGTCAGCATGAAAGCATCCGACGTCCCGTTGATACAGGTTATCCTCCAATGGGGACACTCGCACCGCTCGAGCTCCCTCTTCCAATCCCCCGGGCGTATGAACATGTTCAAGTCCGAGGGGAGGGTGGGGTAGTACTGCTCCTTGTACTCGAAGGCGAAGAGTAGGTCGTGGCGTTTCGGGAAGGCGTGATGGATGAGCGCCATGGCGACCTTGCGGCCGTGCCCGATGGGGGAGTTTACGAAACTGAACGTGAGGACTTTCATGTTCTGTAAGGCGATGTGTGAAGTATTAGCTTTGTGAGAGAGTACTTTAAGCTAGGTTCACCGAAACAGATCGGTTGATGGACTTCCATGTAAAAGAGGAAGGAAATGTTTCATTTTTTATGTGTCGTTTTGTGTCAATAAATGTTTTCTTTCTTTCTTTCTTTCTTTCTTTTAATCAAGCAGTTCGCGACTAAAATGTGTAATTTACGTCAAAAGAGCAGAGCCTATTTAAGAAGAAAGATTCTGTAAGTTTTATTTCACTGCCTCCCAATAATACCTCCTAAGTTTTTTTTGCAAATCTTAACTGTGCTTTACTATTAACATACAAACATTCAGGAATAAAGCTTGCAAATCGCTGAGGATTTGTTTAGTATACAATACCAATCGTTCGGTTATCATTTCGTTTTGTTGACCAAAGTGTAAAAGCCCTCAGTAAATAGGAGTAGGTACATGAACCAAGTGACAGTTTGTCCGTGATGACAAACGAACTGGATAGTGACAGTGAAACCATACAGCGCACTCAGTTAAGCTGATTAGATAAAAACGCCATATCGGGTTACTGAACCATTTCATCTTTATGTATTGTAACACCATATGAAATATTAGATTTAGTGAACGCTTTAGTAACAAGACTTCTGAAATATATTACATTTTTACTTTATGGAGAATTATCTAAATGAAGGCTCTCCTTTTCTATAGATCGTGTAAAAAAAAAATGATGAGCGGAAGGAGCATTCAAATTACCAAATTAATGAAGTTGCTGTTTTATTTAGCTAAAGTCATGCCATTTTGTAGTAAATAGTACCAGGAGCGCATAGCTACCTTGCAGATGACCTGCAGCCCCTTGACCTTCCCGGGCATGTCCCCCTTGGGCATGAGCCGCCGCCGCCGCGCCGGCCCGCCGTCCGTGAGCCACACCGCGCCGACGCTCGTGAGCGCCGCGTCGTACGGCCCGAGGAGGATGTTGCGTTGGTTACACTCCTAATACAAAAGGGAGGGAGATCAATGTACTTGAAACGCCTGAACGGGTCAAGGAATAAGAATAAGAGAACTTTATTAGCTGATAAGGAAACACAAACAGTCAATGTCGTGACGCAGATTTTCAGTGACACCAGTTACAGAGATGGCTGTCACCAGGCACACATCCCAGTACATACATCCAACCCATACCTAATACAAGAATTATGTTTACAATTTTAATAACAGAATAAGTTGAATAGTTCATACAGTGATAAACAGTGAAATTATCGCAGCAACGGTAAACCAATAAACAATCACAAATAATCAGTTTAACTAAAAAAATCCCAACATACAAGACAAAAACTCATTAAAACTGTTTCCATTTAACAGTCAAAAGTCAAAAGTCAAAAGTCAAAAGTCAAAAGTTTATTTTGCAAATAGGCCGCCGAGGGCTCTTTTACATGTCTTTTTTTGAATCTACCAGCGCATTCGGAAAGACCATCATTGCCAAGAAGAATGCGCCGCAAGAAACTTGGCAGAAAGTCATTTTTTCAAAATAAAATAGATTTACAATAGTACTTAAATTCTACTTAACTTACCTAATACAATTAATACATTTTATAAAAAGGGATGTAAAAGGTCCCTAAGTTAAGTCCGTACCTTAAATTACATTGGTCTATAGTAGAGATGTATAAAGTCTCTACTGGTCAAAGCGAAACAAAATATGCGATAATGATAAGAAAGAGAAAGCAAAAGCAAAAAGTGAATAAAAATAATCTAAGTTTAGTGGAGGTGTAAAACGCCTCCACCGTCAAATAAGTTAATTGGAGATATCTCCAATGTCGATGAGAAAAAGAGCAAAAAAAAAAAAAAAAAAATTATTATATATAATAAAAAATATGAAATATGCATTTCATGTCAAGTAAGTAACTGATAAGCTTTTGGATTCCGAAGGCAAGCTTACGTCTGCCGCCCCCAATGTTGGCTCACACGCGCTCATGTCATGCTCTGAAAGCAGAGCGGTACCGAGGGTCGTAACTGTCTTATATACAAAAACAGACAACTAACACGTAAACACCCTTTTTCCTTTGTGGGGGTTTAAAAATCCCAGTGAAACGAGCAGTTTGTACCGACAAAAGAATATGTTCAGCATACAGTTAAGTGCTTTACAAGTTAAATCGAAGTTAGTGGTAGAACGAATCCTGTTTCGTCACGGCCACGGTCAAAATCGGACGAGACGTCATCTGCAGCGAAAAACTGGTAGCGTTACACAAAAAATAGATTACCAGATGTTAGAAAATAATCAGCAATCTAAATGAGTCAAGTATCAATTGAAAATTACTATAAACACATGCATACATATATCCTGAACGACATCTTAAGTCTGACTGCATAAAGAATCATAACGTTTGACACAAAGCTCGAAATCGAACCTAAAATGGCTAGGTACCTCGCGGGCCTGATTGCTTAAGCAGGAAAAGGCTGTTAATGAAGTGAGAATTTGAGTTATTTTCCTCATTTATTCATGCTCGTGGAATAGCCTAAATTTATTTGCTATGATTCATGTCACGTATTTATCATATACTAACACAAATGGCAGATGTAGGTAGGTGGATGTGGTTGTTCATTGATACATATTCTTTCTGCTTGACTCCATTTATTACTGTTTGTTTAATACACGCTGGTTCACAGAGGCGGGCGAGAGACCCTACTGACGCTACGGGCGGCTTAGCTAGCGCGTGTTATTCGTATCGCAAGCTAACAATCCTGTGTCGCTCGCTACATAGGCATTAGACGAGACCATACTATACTATCTACTGGATTATTAAAAAAAAATAAGAATGTGTCTGTTAGTCCGTTGAACTATTAATTTTTGATCTTTATTTGACCAATCACCTTCGTGTGACAGCTGATAGATAATGCGTCTGTGATGCAAACTTCGCATCTCTCATGAGAAAGAGCTATATTTAAAACATTCTCAGTAAGACACGAGTTTTCAGACTCGCCTCTAGTAGAGATTAGGAAGTTTGTTGTCTTTAGTGGACGTCGCGTCGGACGCGGAAGATTATATGTGTAGGTACATTATGTATCACCTTATACAGACGTCCGCGGGAGACAATATGCAGTGTTAAGGTCGCCACTAGAGACATTGTCATTTCGTTAGGGAGTACAAGCACATCTCAGACCAAATAAAAAGTCAAGATAAAGTTCTGCGAGTGGCAAAGTTTAAACCGGCAAGACTTCGCTCGGCTGATCAAGTCTGAGATGCACATATAAACTAGTATTTATTTTACAGTGTTTACTTTCGTTAATTTGGAAAACGGCCTCGGCATTTGGCCGGTAATTAGCGTCGTCAGGAAGTAATTTTAGAAAAGTCTGTTAATACATACATACATACAGTCACGCCTCTTTCCCATAGGGGTAGGCAGAGACTACTTTGTTCCACTAGTCTAATAGACTAGTCTGTTAATAAGACGAGGTGATACCATTTAAACACTTTAGAGAAAGGATTCATAAAAACTACATACTAAAAAGTTTAACTAACGATTATAAGTTTCTCATCAAAAGATCTTTTTCAAAGATACCTTCACGTCAATAGCACTCCCCGCACTATTAGCCGCCCACTAGTCGGATCTTCCTCGACTTATAATCACGAGGTTGGTACTACAACATATTCCTTTCGCCTTAACGTTCAGCCCAGCGTAACTCACGTCATCCTGCGACCGCTCCAGAGGCACGAAGGACAGCTTGTAGTTGGTGACGAAGAGCGAGCCGAACCGGCCGTGGTCGCGGTCGCTGAGCGGCGTCAGCAGCACCACGCTGTGCGCCGCGCCGGCCACCTGTTCGCCTGCAGACAAAACAACAAAACATTTATATACCATCAGCCAAATATGTGGTATATTCTTCTTCTTCTTTTATTCGTGGCGTTACAAGTCGTTATAGCGACGACAACTTCGCCAATGTCAGGGTAATTTTTTTTATTATAAAAATCTTGTGACAAAATGTCGGCAACGTTGTACGGTAACACGGTCAAAGACCCCCCCCCCCCCGGGGCTCTTAGCCAACGGTCAATGATATCTCAGAAACTGCCAGAAAATCATTAGCCGTTGCCCAGGGTGCACCGGACCAAGCACTGCTCTTCCCCCGGACGGATCCAGAAACGAACCGCAGCTCTTGGCCACACGTGGAGGTAACTCAACACGCACCCCTATGTGGTCTATCACCCTAAGGTTAAATTTCCTTTGCACGTCACAATATATAATATCGATAAGACAGGCTGTCAACTTGAAAGTTTGACTTTAGCGGCATTTTCATTTGATAGGAAGTTGGGTGAAAAGTGGTAGACAGACCACTTATTTGGGCGACCGTACCACGGTTGGTCGCGACTGTCTGCGAACAATCTGTATATTGCGATCCCGCGAGTTTCTGGATAAAAAGTAGCCCTATTTAATTTTCTTGCCAAATTTAACGCGTCACGTGTCGTCTTTTTCCCATAGGGGCAGGCAGAGCAGAGACTTTGTTCCACTTGCTACGATTCTGACATGCCTTATCGGCTCATCCACATTCATTAATCTCTTCATACATGCTCGTCAGTTTCGGGTACTCTTGACACGATATTTTGTAAATACGTTGCCAATTTGGTCGCGGAATGTGCGTCTAGCTAGGCCTTCCCAATTCCCATTCCAACGCATCCATTTACATACATACATACATACCGTCACGCCTCTTTCCCACAGGGGTAGGCAGAGACTACTTTGTTCCACTTGCTACGATCCTGACATACCTCTTTCGCTTCATCCACATTCATCCATTTACACACCATAATAAATCTGTTTAGTTAATCTTCTATCATCCATCCTTTCCTCGTGACTATAAACCATCTAAGCATCCTTTTTTCTATCCTAAATCCAAAGTCACTATTTCTTCTAATCTAATTTAATTATGATCCGTTATAAGATGTTTTACCATGTAAAGGTACCACATTTATAATCTTGGGCAGGATTAGATGATATTTCTACATTTCACAGTCTGACTGCAGGATTCCTATCCCTACTATAAACGCCGGGGAGCCGGGGATGTGCAAAGCACGGTTTTCTAGGTTGGTCTGAGATTGTACGACTCAAAGTCATCCATCTTCGACTCTTAAGCTGTTATTTGGCAAGATATTTGAAATTGCAGGTTAGGTAGGTGTTCCAAAGTTTAAACCATATTACGAACTGCTCATTTCGGTTGGAAAGAAGAGTTTAATATTTAACGTGACCATAGTAAATCGTTAATCCATTATTTCCACAGGCAGTCAATTTGTACACAGATGACCAGAATCGTCAACCATTTTGACGATGTAATATTTTGAATCATCGTCTCCATGACTATGATGCGTAAAATAAGAGTAGGTACGTATGTAATTCATTAGTGGTTAGGTGTAGGACAGTATTTTTTATAGAGATATAGACCTAACCTAGGGATAAAGATGTGTGGTAATGGCAGTAATAAATGAGTGAAAAACTGAATTTATGTACCAAACAAAATAAATAAACACGTACACAGAAGCCATACCTACAAATGACTCAAGATTAGATAAGATACAAGTGGAATGGAAAGGGATGATCATTCAGCAGGACTGCCAATATCATCGTAAATATCCGATAAAAAAATAGTACAATTTTAGAAGCCTATTTTTCATTTCACTGCTTCCGATATAAGTCCCTGTTCAGGGCTGCTCTCTTGCCATCATTTTTGCTATCTCAATCTAATATATTCATACGCTATCTATACTACAATATAAGTAGCTTACAGTGGCGTGGCGTCCATAGAACTCGATTCCCACTGGCTTGCCTATTTTAAGGCAGTTGAGCAATTTATTGTGCAGAATTAGAGGAAAAGGCTAGTTAAGTTCCCTTCGGCTTGCCTTCTGATATACTTGACGCCACGCCACTGGTAGCTTAAATGTCACGTCAAACAACGAGTTATTTAAGGTCTTAATAAGCTCTCCCTCTCTCTTTATTAAGGTCTGCAGAAAACCAGCGAAGCGGCTCGAAGGACCAATTAAGGTTAAGGTAACGGATTCATTAAAAAGTGACATGTTCATTCACAAAGTATGTCTAATGACTACGAAATTAAGACCATTAGTCACAAGTCCCAATGCTTTTGTAGCAGTCCTACTCGAAAGTTGGAGGACAAAATAGCGTAGAGTACAGCTCTGGCCAATAATTGGGACTATTATTTATCCTGTACCTTTAATTTACGCCGGGATAGGAACTCTCCTTTGGTTGCTCCAGTTTATATCGGAACTAAGTGGACTCAAACCAAATTTAAGCGCTTCTCACATTCTATTAGCTGCCTTGATTTTAGATCAAAATTCGGGAGAGATTTAAATCCAGTGACCAACGATAACCTGATGAAAAAAATGGAGGAATGACCTACAGTAGAAAACAACTATTTAGTATCATAGCAGAACTACCTATATCCACATTCCACAATAATTATGTACATAAGTATTTGCGTAAAAAAATCCTACGACTGATAAACTCACGATAACGCTCAGGACACGTGTTTTCGACTCGACAATATTCAACGCTTTACGCGGATGTTTATAAAGATGATGCTTAAAAGATAAAAGATAACAATTTAGGTAGGTATTGTATTGATTATTTATTCTATGGATCCAGTAATAAGGATCGTGTCAAATCGAACGAATCGGTAAATCAAGTTTGAGAAGAATCGCCTGTTCTATTTTGATGATTCTATTACCTATTTTAACTTATGAGCGCGGAAAGGAATGAGCGATTGGTGTTGTTAATTAACTAGGCGTACAGCAATTAACATGTGACCCGACTTTAATTGACATACACTATCGCTTTCTATTTACAAGCGAAAATATATTTGCCACAATCAACGTGGAGCCGAGAAAGGAGCGTGATGCGAAACGCATTGTTGTAAGTTGTAACAGCTCCAACAAAGACGTTTATTTGTTTAAGTGTAAGCTTTTGTCTTGTGCAAATATACGCAAGCGGTGAGAAAATGACGCACAAGTAAAACATACGAGATGTAATTTTAGGTATTCCCGGGAGGTAAACCCCCAAATGGGATACCTACGCTAAGAAACAAACCGAACGGCCTGTTTAGATGACGCATGCGAAATTAGCGGATTTGGATTCGTGAAAAAGCGCGTCGATTTGTATTTTTTTTAACAAAACTAATCTACACACAGCTATTCAAGTACCGCTTGCATGGTTTAAATGATGTAATCGTTAAACCTGGGTTAGGGATGACTGTTCTTAACCCTAGGATAGTTAACTCGGAGTTATACATAATATAGTTGATCCTGGCACAAAGCCGTCGTAAAATAATAAAAAAGATAAATGTATGCATGTATGCATGTATGTATGTATAACTCTTTATTGTACATAAAATACATTAATTAAAGAAAAAAAAGTAAATAAATAAATAAATAGGTATAAGTAAAGTGGAAAAATATATAATTATAAACAGTATATAATTTTTGTATAAACGGATAACTCACGTATAAAAGTCTGTTATCCGTTTGTGTAATTATGTTCGAGTCTCACGGTAGTTTCATGTTGAAAGTGCAAAAATATTATTTATTTTACTTTTACTATTATCGACTTTTTTATATTGGAGCAGATAACATTTGAGATGAAATGCTGAACAAAAAAAGTAGGTATAAGTCAACGCACGTAAAAAGCGCTCTGGGTGGCCAGTGGAGGGGATACGTTCGCGCATCTAGTAAGCATAGAAGCGTCCCCCACCGCTCCCGCCAATTTGGTCCGTATTTCGCTCAGGCGCAGGTACCTATATCGCCATGAGCTCTTTTTACGTGCGTTGATTTGTAAGTACCGTAAATGTTTCATATAGTCAACAAAAACCTAGTGTAGTGTGGGCGTGGCCGCCACTGCGTACAAAAGCTATCAACACTTGACAGTATTTATGAAAACTGGCAGGATTCTGCACATAAAACTTAGCGAAGAATCGTTTAAATTTGCTCTTCATTGACTAGATACATCTCTCTCAGGAGCCTGACAAACTTTTCTTTCTCAATTTTTTCACCTAAACGAGTAGGTCCAAAGAACTAGACTAACCTTCGCCGAGCCACCAGGGGCGCCGGCGCGCTGAACCGTTAACTTCTTTTATCAGTCTTCGTATTGCGCAAGCGCGGCCGTGAAACTGCACTGACTCACGCGCCGAAACAAAAACACGACCCAGAGCAAACAAAGCTAAGAAATTTTTAGCATGAAAACATTAGTTTCACGTGAATGCTATCGGTAAATACCGGTATCTGCTTCGTATAATATGGGAACCTCTGATTTAACTTTGCCGCGTATTTTTATCCTAAACTAGCTTTTGCCCGCGACTTCGTCTGCGTAGAATTAGTATTTTGGGTAGACATTCAATTAAAGCACAAATTCAATGTTACCCTTAGGTAGGGTATTGCATCTTTATAGTAAATAAATAAATTTCAATACCCTTTTCATAACTTTGATGATTTCTGCAATCAAAAACTATTCTATTCCCTTCCTCGGGACCATAACTATGTCCATTCCAAATTTCATTTAAGTCGGTTCAGCGGTAAGAAGGCAAAAGACAGATTCACTTTTATAATTTTACAATATTAGTTACTTAGGTATGGATTTTCAAAAACCCTTCTGATATTCAGCTTCAAAAAAAGGAAGACCTCTGCCCAGCAATGGGACACTCGATTAAGCTAATATATTAATTTAAAAAATATTTATACATTAAGTTGGTAACTACCTAGCTATTTTTGGGATTTGTTAGTTTTCTAAGTGACTTTAACTTCATGCCCTAAAGATAAGAAAAATAAGGTTCCTTCAAACGGATCTACTACCATATTAACTGTCAACCCTAATTTTGTCCTCCTCCACACACCTATCAAATTTGTGTGTCTAATCAAAAGTCTAAAAACAAAGTTCCACGCTTCTGTCTTCAAAAATCACAAAACTTCTATAACTTCTATAAGTACAACCCCTATCTATTTCTAATTTATCTACCAACAAAACTCTTTAAAACACTCTTATCTACTTAATAAAAAGCTTGAAAAAAAGTTTCAAACTTCAGCTTCAAAATTGACCAACTTCCATACAAACTTTCATCTCCTCTGCAAGATTTTTTCTCATTAAAAAGGAGTTTTAGTCGTTTCTCAAGGTCAAAATTTTATCTCTGTACCAAATTTCATAAAATCGTTTTAGTGGTTCAGGCGTGAAAGCGTAACAGACAAATGAATTTACTTTTGCATTAATAATATTAGTAGAGACAGGGATTATCTAACTAATATTATAAATGCGAAAGTATGGATGGATGGATGGATGGATGTTTGTTTGTTACTCAATCACGCCAGAACAGCCCAACGGATCTGGATGAAATTCGGCACATAGATGGAGAAAAGTCTGGAATAGCACATAGGCTACTTTTTATCCCGGAAAATTGCGTAATTCCCGCGGGATAGCGATAAACTAATTCTTTGCAGACGAAGTCGCTGGCAACAGCTAGTTATTTATAAAACAATTTGCTTTAAAAATCGGCCAATTGCGAGTCGGGCCCGCGCACCGAGCATTCCGTACAAATTCGGCAAGTGAATATGATATCCAGTGTTAGCACAGCCCTGCTCTTAAGCAAAATGTAGGCAGTGTGAGGTCATTTTATATTGGTTTCTTACACAGGCAGATATATTTTTGGTTTTATTTCATTTTAGTTGTGCTTTATTATGTTATGACCCACCATCATACAAAATTTCCAATTCCTAAGACAACTGGAAGTACCTACTACCCAGTATTTTTAAAAGCACGGCGATTTGTATGGAAACACCTTTTCTAATGAATGATTGTACCTTGTGAGATTTGAGGGTTGATCTTTTCACAACTCCAAGAGACCGCAGATCTAAGTATCAGGTGTTAATTTCAACTTTATACCTATACGCGTTCCCGAGGAAAATAGGGATGGACGGACGGACGGACAACTAAGTGATCCTGGGTTCCCTTTTTTCCTTTACGGAACCTTTAAAATAGATACTTCCTATTATTAAAGAATAATACAGGAAAGATTTCATTCATATATCGTAGCGACATCTATTAATGAATAGCGGAACTACCCATAGTAAATTTTATTATTATTCTGTTGTTTAGTATTTTTACAACATATTACATGTACTACATTTTTGAACTCAGGACTACCTCCTCTTTCATTTGGTATCCCAATAAATAATGTATCAAAAAATATTTTTGGTGGACCCCCACCTTTTCTTTTATATCTCGACTTCTAGGTGGAATTTCGAAAAAAACGTGACATGGCAGTTTAAGTTAGACCTCCAGCAATACAATAAAAAAAACCGCATTCAATTTGGTGCAGTAGTTTTTGCGTAGCGCGGTAACAAACATACAGACAGACAGACAGACAGACAGACAGACAGACAAAAATTCTAAAAATTGTATTTTTGGCTTCTATGGCGCTTATAGAGGCCCCTTAGTTTATTTTTTCTGTAATATCTCCCATGTACAGACATCGACCTGTTACAATTTTATTATATGTATAGATTCATTTGGTATCCCAATAAATAATGTATCAAAAAATATTTTTGGTGGACCCCCACCTTTTCTTTTATATCTCGACTTCTAGGTGAAATTTCGAAAAAACGTGACATGGCAGTTTAAGTTAGACCTCTAGCAATACAATAAAAAAACCGCATTCAATTTGGTGCAGTAGTTTTTGCGTAGCGCGGTAACAAACATACAGACAGACAGACAGACAGACAAAAATTCTAAAAATTGTATTTTTGGCTTCTATGGCGCTTATAGAGGCCCCTTAGTTTATTTTTTCTGTAATATCTCCCATGTACAGACATCGACCTGTTACAATTTTATTATATGTATAGATAGATATAGATCGTCATCACTTCACTTCATTATTTGTTAAGTGGCGTAGGAAACTCTTAACTTCGTCAAGCGTGATTTTAATAAACACAGTGAATACTTTTGACGTAAAATACACTGACGAGCAAAAATAAACGGTCACTTCCCATACAAAGTCGTAAGAAGAGTGACCCGTTTTTTTGCTCGTCATTATTTAATTAAATTATAATTAAATAGTAAAATCTAACTATGGATGGATATCTAACGATGGATGGATGGATGGATGAATGGATGGATTTTTGTTTGTTACTCAATCACGCCAGAACGGCCCAACGGATCTGGATGAAATTCGGCACATAGATAGAGAAAAGTGTGGAATAGCACATAGGCTATTTTATCCCGGAAAATTGGGTAGTTCCTGCGGGATAGCGATAAACGAATTCTTTGCAGACGAAGTCGCTGGCAACAGCTAGTATAAAATAAAATACAAATTTGACGCCTAAAACGGTACCTACCTGATAAAAAAATATTTTTATAATACAGTGCAAACTGGGATCACTGACCGTCCTATGAATCCTATGAGGTCTCGAAGTTCCAAACTTTCTAGAGTTATCCTATCACTGACACTAGGTAAGTACAAGTACAAAGCGTAGCGGCTGATAACCTTTTGATATGTAAATTTCACTCTCGCTCCTATCAAATTTATGATAAGTGTGCAAGTGAAAGCCATAACATAAACCTATAATATAGTAAAAAAAACCTACCTCGTCTTAGAACACCCATTACACCCAGTGACGGGCAACTGAGACCAACTACTGGGACGCCACTTCCCTTCCTTCCTGAACTGAAGTACCAGGAAACCATAAATGGAGAGGTGGTACAGTTAAGCACACGCAACGCATACGAAACGAGCGCACTATCGTTATGCATTACCAAACCGTTGGCTCACGAATTAAAGGATCCGTTCCGATGCATGGCTTATTGAAAAAGAACATTGTATAGAACAAGAGAAGGTTAAATTTTCGTTGAACTAATCTTTGACCTGAGACCTTGTAGTGTCAGCAAGGCTGACCCAACTTACGTATGAATGAAATAATCATAAAATGACGTGTGTTCATCAACAGGCTTGATTCCGTCAGGCGATAATTTTTATGGATCCGCAACATAAAAAAAATCCATTAATAAACTTACACCATCCGTCTATCGGGCTTTTCGTATTTATCCGTCTGTCTGCATATCTTATAAACTGCAGTGGGGTGCTGGTCGACATTTAACAAAGGGAGAACCATAGTAACTGGGCTAAATAAAAAAAAAGCGACGGGTAGCAGGACGACCGGGAGTGCCGGCAGAAGTGAAAACAGCAGCTTAGATTAGATTTTAATGTTGTAACCTCCATGACGCTCAAGACGCGTACCGTACTGGCCGCTTACAAAAAAAACGTATGTATTATCTATATTGACAGACCTCTAACAATGTGGTGAATGTGCTGATGCCCTACTATATAGTACTTTTGCTCCATGACTCAAAAAAAAACACTTCAAAAATTGAACGCGATTCATTCGTATTTCAAAATAAGCTCTTAGAGGATCTGATATCCTGTTACTAACTCTCCCTTCGTTTTACGCCTGACGCGAGTTTAACATTTTTTACCAGACTTTTCTCTTCTATGTGCCGAATTTCATCCAGATTTGTTGGGCCGTTCTGGCGTGATTGAGTAACAAACAATCCATCCAAACTTTCTCATTTATAATATTAGTTAGATTGTATGTTGTATTGACACAAAATATTGACCTTCAAATGCCTGGTTCTTTACCTAATTTGATGCCACTTAAACAAACAAATAAACAACCTACTTGGTAGTAGTAGGTGCTAGATAGGACAAAGTAAAGTATTTGAATGATTCATCAAATGAGATACAGGTATTGAATGATCATTATGAGATGGAGACCTGTCCAGACAGGACAGGATAAACTAAATGATGTCAGAGTTTAAAGTGGATAATTACCACATTGTTATTCTCCATACAGTATAGGTCAGGCATACATAAAATGCATTCAACAAATCATTAAAAAAATATATAGTATATGTATAATAGTGAAGTAAATAGGTAAATATATCCAGTGAAAAACATCAAATGTGATAAAAATAGCATTATGTTCACATATTTAAATGTGGGGGCAATTTTTTTTTCTGTTGTCAACTACATGACAGGAATATTTTTATTTTAGTTTCAAATATCGTTTCAAGTTCAGATATCTTTTTTGCCAATGGTACGGTCGCCCAAATAAGTGGTCTACCACTTTTCAACTCAACTTCAACTTTTTGTATATGGCAACCGGTTGCTTATGGTTCTACCACTTTTCATCCATATTCCTATCAAATGAAAATGTCGCTAAAGTCGAACTTTCAAGTTGACAGCCTGTCTTATCAACATTATTATAATGTGACGTGCAAAGGAATTTTAACCGTGGTAGACCACATATTTGGCTGATGGTACCTACTTTTTGTATACCATGCATTTTCATTCAATATGACTGATTCACTAAAAAAGAAACAAAACTTAGTAAACACAAAATTGAAAATGACTGTTTTTCTTTAACTTCAACATAATGTAATTGGATATTGTAAGTTATGTTATGATATGGGGCATAACCCTGACTGGTTGGCCATAGTCAAGAAAAAACCGGCCAAGTGCGAGTCGGACTCGCGCACTGAGGGTTCCGTACAAATTAGCTAAGTTATTATAAAATCCAGTGTTAGCAGAGCCCTGCTTTTAAGCAAAATGTAGGCAGTGTGAGGTCACTTTAAATTGGTTACTTATATAGACAGACAAATATTAAATAAATAAAAAAAACTACTTACTAACCAATCTCTTTCAAACCAATTTTGGGTGGAAGTTTGTATGGTAATGTACATCATATATTTTTTTTAGTTTTATCATTCTCTTATTTTAGAAGTTACAGGGGGGGGGACACATTTTATCACTTTGGAAGTGTCTCTCGCGCAAACTATTCAGTTTAGAAAAAAATGATATCAGGAACCTCAATATCATTTTTGAAGACCTATCTATAGATATCCCACACGTATGGGTTTGATGAAAAAAAAAATTTTTTCAGTTTCAGTTCTAAGTATGGGGAACTCCCAAAATTAATTGTTTGATTTTTATTTTTGTGTAAAAATCTTAATGCGGTTTACAGAATACATCTACTTACTAAGTTTCAACAGTATAGCTCTTATAGTTTCGGAGAAAAGTGGCTGTTACATACATACGGACGGACGGACGGACAGACAGACAGACAGACAGACAGACAGACAGACAGACAGACAGACAGAGAGACAGACAGACATGACGAATCTATAAGGGTTCCGTTTTTTGCCATTTGGCTATGGAACCCTAAAAATGAACTTGTTGTCTTTTCTTTTATATCTATGCTTATTCCCAGCCTTAGCTTTAGTTTCTTGATTTTTCTATTCTAGTTTCAGTATAGTTTAGAAAAAAAAGTACTCACTGGAAATAGCATAAAAAACGTAAAGAAGGTACATTTCTGATACATAAAGTTGTCCATTTATCAAATACTTATTTAGAGACAATTTCCACTAGATATTTTTAAGCAAATATTTTTAGATTTGAAGCAAAGTATAAATTAAAATAATCAAGTGAATTTCTGGAATTATGACACTTACCATTTAAAAGTTTAGGTTTCACTTCCTGAACTGATCCATTTTTCTCTCCGTTATTCTATAAAAATAATTAATAGTTATAAAATCACTTCCAAAACAATCTTAAAGAGCTCCCCTTCTATCACAATTTGTAGGAACAGTTTTTTACTATTGCTGCTACTTTGGAGATAATTACTACAATCTAAATAGATATATTTTTGAATAGGCTACAAAAATTTAATGAATGTTATTTATTTCAAATAAGAAATTCTGTTGCTCTGAATAGACGCAGGTACCAAGTAAGCAGGCATGTTATACTGGTGCGCCAGTATGAAAGCATTATATTAGATTCAGCTAGCACAAAATATGTTTGTTACCTTTGGACATACATTGATGTAACTCTTGAAATTCCCAGCTAGATTTTTTTCATTCATTTT
Organism: Pandemis heparana; assembly: GCA_963854515.1. Taxonomy (NCBI): domain Eukaryota; kingdom Metazoa; phylum Arthropoda; class Insecta; order Lepidoptera; family Tortricidae; genus Pandemis; species Pandemis heparana. The sequence goes on along the minus strand of OY978020.1, from coordinate 2,417,364 downwards.
AATTCACTATATTATAGTAATTCGAAACATACACAACTGCAATGCATATCGCCGTAGACTTTAAGATATTAATAACAATATTTCACATGATTTGTGTGGAATTCACACAGATTTGATAACAATCATTCCGCACAAACATTTCTGTGTATCACTTAGAACTTGACACTTGACCCCCTGGTCCTTATCACTGGGCAAAAAAATAAGCTGCACATAATATTCTACGCTAATAACAATTCCATAAAAGGAAAATCTCCCATAAGCTAGAATAAATAAATGTTTCCCAAAATTCCCATTCCCATGCCCCAATATGCAACGAAACGACAGCGGACAGCGACAGCGACAGATAACTGTAATGTTGCCATTATCAATTTAATATTTGGGAACGAGTGAGTTGTTCATTTAATTTATAAACAACGTGATAAGAACGGCTGTAACCTAAGCTGTAACTGAATAAAAAATAAAAAATCTAATTAGATATATAATATTTTATTGTATAAAATATTCCAACTTCAGTTTTAGTCACAAAATATAAATGATGCTAATAAATTGTAAAAATTTGGGTAGTTGGGTAGCAATATTTTTAAAACACACCTTACACATTATAAGCAAAGCACAGACTACTAAGACTAAGAGATACTAAGCAAAGGCAAAGCGAAAACATAGGGAGTGATGAATGGGATAGTGTTGTACTTTTACTTGCTCTTTTGCAAATGGTCTCTTGCTCTAGTCTAGAGCACATCACTCCCTCCCTACTTAACCATTCATTCAAAAAAAGTTGGATTGTGCATGTCTCAAAAAAATGGCGATTGATAAATTTTTGTTCATTATTTGAAAGAACAGTTCATTTATACAATAAAATCGTTTATTAACTACTAGTAAAGCTGTGAACAAAACCAGGGAATGGCTGATGCTCTAGTGGAGCGGAGACCCTCCGCTCGCTTCTTCTGCCACAGGTGTAACGTCGAATTTGAGGATGTTTTGCAGGTAAAAATCAATAGCAAAGTTATTTTTACCATTGTAACGCGGTCTAAATACATACTGCCGCATCCAGGGCTCCTATCACTACCGGCCAAGGTCGAAATAAGTTCATTTCCTATTGTTATTTTGTCGGTAAAGTTAAACGGAATTGTGTGACTAATATCAGTGTCCCTTCAAGTTCATGTCACTGCATCTGGTGCGGTAGCCAGGCCGCTAGTACCCTAGAACTCTTATATACTTTAGTTTCGCTTAAATCTCAACATAATATTTAAAATTACATCATGTAGAAATCTCAATATCATAGAAACTATTTATGGACATGGATGGTAATCTAATGTTCTAGGTTGGTTATGGAAAACATTGAACTAGCCATTAAGCCATTATATCTTTCCATGTTAGTCTAATAAGAAATGTCAATTGGTCTGTTTACAATGAAAAAAAAAAAGATTCCTAATCATTTAAATACATAATTCATAATAGTCTGTTTTTGTAAAATATTCTCGAACTAAAACAAACAAATTACATTATTTCAGGATTATAGATGTCCATATTGCGCGAGTGGATTCATTGAGCAGCTGGAGAGTGAAGCAGAGAGCTCGGCTCTCTCCGGAGATGACTTCAGTGATGCAGACATGAGCAATTTAGATGATTCAGATGATTTGGCCCAAGTATGACAGTTATTACTGATAATTTCCCTTGCAGGACTTTCACAGAGTCTTGAAGGTAATTCTGATCAAGGTAGCCCCTTGATAAAATGAAAGGATTTTGTAGCTTACAGTACTTATTTTGTACAATTTTTTTTTTGATTCTAATTGGAAAATACAGCTGGTGACAGAAGTGGACATTTCCAAGGTGTCACATGTTGTACACAGATGTTTTTGACCATTCTATCTGGTGTTTAACTGGTGCTGACTGTTATTTACTGTGAAAAATCTCAATCATTAGTAATTCTTCAAGTATAGTAGGCGGCAAATAAGTAAAACGTGGAGAGGATATGCGCAGTATGAAAAACAACATCATTTTCATACTGCGCATATCCCCTCCATGTTTTACTTATTTGCCGCCTACTATATAATCCTTACACATAATTGATTACGGCTTGAGTTTACTTTATACCTATTGTATATTGTATTTAATTGCATTTAAAAGTACAGACATATCAGTTTTAGATATTTGTGGGCACAAGGTCTCTCTTTTATGCTTTATGTACCCTCTAATGTATAACTACATTGACAGTCAGTTCTAGAAACAAAATTGCACTGGCCTATAAAACATTTAGAAGTTACAAACACTGCATGAATGTAAACAAATACCTACTTATGATGTGTATCTACATACCTAATAGGCACATGCTTTCTGTTATCAGTAAGTGTGAGAAATGCCTAACTCTGTGATTGCTTATCTCTTTCCTGATTGCCATTTTATATATAATACTGTCATTTGAAAATTAATTTATATGTTATTTAGAGTTAGCATTTGACCGTATGAAACTTAAACGGCTTGGGGCACAGCTAGTAATCAGGAATATGGGATTGTGTCATGGTATCCTTAAGAACTTTCGATGGTGCCCTGGGGTGTCTCGCCATGGTCCAGGAATTCATGTTTAACATTAGTCGTAACATTTTAACGTAAATTTGTGATGATGCAGATGCAGAATACATTAATAAATTGTAGTCATTTGGTTTTATTAATTGCTAAAGAAGTTAATTAAAACAAAAATATTTGTAAACAAGTGTACCTACACTTGTTTACAAATATTTTTGTTTTTAGTTGTTTTTGTACCTACACTGATTAGATTTATTTCATTATACAACAGTCTTCCTAACTTGCTCTATTTTAAATTACTGTGTGTATAGCATGGAACCTGGAATGTATGGTTGAGATATCGTAAATTGTTTCATGTTGTGTGCCGTGTTACACATACATTTGTTCAGCGTGTGGCGTGGAGAAATACCCTTGTGGTGTATGTATGGAATTCCGAATACTGTGTTTTTATAATGAAAACAGGTGTATGTTGCCTGTGTTAATGCTAAGGGAAATGCGCCGAAACTTCTGCTCTCCATGATTAATTTAATAGTAAATCTCATTCAAAAAAGGTAAATGTAATCACGGTTCATATCCTCGTTATAATATTTCGAATGAACTTAACCGTGACTCATTGAAAACTCTTATAGTAAATCTCATAATATAAAATTCGTTGATTGCCTTGTGCAGATACATAAGTATGCCGACTCAACGTAATCTCTGCTACTCAGATAATTTAAGTAATTGTGACGATTGTTAATTAGTAGAAAAAAGTTCCACGCTGCGCAAACAAATGTGTAACTGTTGACCTTGATAATACATAAATAATATCATCTGTCATTTCGCATCGTGCCCTACGTCACTAATCAACTGATAATGTTTGTGGCCTTCATTTTAAATTTGGCTAGGTTTTTTGCGAAATATCCTCCCTGCCTTGACCATCGACAACTGTTGTAAAATAATATTAGTTTTTTCTTGTTTATTACTTTTCCAGCTATTTGTTAAAGACACGGCGGGTGGCGTCAGATACCTAAATAGTTATATCTGATGGAAAATCTAGAATGAATTGTTACTACAGTCACTATTTTATGAGATACAACAGAACTGGTTAGGAGCTCTAAAACAACTGAACAAAAACTTACGAGACTGACACTGAAAATAATGGTCTTAAGATTTATTTGAGCACCTACGCTACTCCTACGTATTTAGTATCGCCTGTACAAATGTCTATTATAGCTGGTGGTATGAGATATTATTGTAATAATACCTCAAGTTAGTTTACGAAAATCAAGGTCCCCAAGTTGCGTCAAGAAAGAGCCATCATACTTACTCCCTTATTCATAAACGCTCTGTAGGCTTCTGCTAACTTAGCAATCGTTTGTCCTTATCTGTCACTTTGACATTTACCTTTCTCAGACAAGGACAAACGATTGCTAAGTTAGCAGAAGCCTATAGAGTATATGAATAAGGGGGTAATATCTAAATATTTGTCCCACCCTGTAAGAAAGTATATTCCGGTACATCCTTATCCATGTTGGGACATAACGTAAGACAGTTCTCGGTACAAGACTTAAATTGATGCAAAAATAATGATAATGTGATCTTCTAGTACGTATTAGTACGTAGTCTAGTGCCCATAGTACAGGCTTTGCCTAGTTTGGGACTAGGTCAATTGGTGTCAATTTGTCCCACGATATTTATTATTATTGTTATTATTATTTTCCAGAGCAACAGCCAGCCAATGCTGAGCGACCTGGCTTTCCTCATGTCGGGCGGCAGACCCCGGTAAGTCAATCATAATAACACTTCATACTCGTATCGATTTTAAACGCAAAAGTTTGAGACGATTTTACTCCTCACAATCCATTGAAAGTTTTTTGATGGAAATGGCCACACAGACAGTTTATAAATAACGTGCAAAGATTATATGTAAAGGGTATTTAGATGTACTAAAATAGCCCTTTGTATCCTAGTTAATCATGAATTTATACAAACGTTGATTTTGATTTTATTCTGCCACACATCATTGTCGGTCGCATAATTCAGCCGCATCTTCGTTTAGTTACGCCTCGATCACACGTACCAAACCAAGTACAGTGGCAAATAGCAATATCGCCTCACAGTACTCCGTGTACATCACATGTACTCCGCCGCACAGTACGCACAAATCAAGCATTCAGCCGTATTGTATTCGGTGCGTGTGATCAAGGCATTAGTTAAATTATATCCCCCTTATTCATAAACGCTTTGTAGGCTTCTGCTAACTTAGCAATCGTTCGTCCTTATCTGTGTAAGGTAAATGTCAAAGTGACAGATAAGGACAAATGATTGCTAAGTTAGCAGAAGCCTACAAAGCGTTTATGAATAAGGGGGTACGTCTTGGTGTGTTTAGGGGCACGGGGCGCGCGGAGACGCTGCTGGAGTCGCTGGTGTACTCGCTGGGCGGCGCCGCGGGGCTGGGCGGCGGCGCCGTCACGGCCGGCGCGCCCTTCGTGCTGGTCGGCGCGCCCGGGGACTACGTGTTCGGCGGGGAAGGTACCTACCCGTACCAACCACACCTAACACGATAACTGTAGAGTGTTACAAAACTACCCGTAAAGCCGAAAGGAGGTTAAATGTGACCTTATAACAAGTCCATTTACAATATTTAAGAAGAAGAGATGAAGTTGATAATATTTTTGGTTTTGATATTTTACGGGGTATTTTGTAACACGTTGTATAATCTTTTATCTACATCCATGTCATAACTTTCCTACAATATGTTTAGGAATGTTTAGCAATAAATAGCCTGACATGATAAACCATAACGAGGTTTCCATCAAACTAACCCGACCATCTGCTGATATATTCTACAAGAATTTTAACCTTTTCGACCCCAACGACACATCAGCACTGCAGGTTCAACACCAACGACTTATATATACACGTCTATTACTTTAATGAAAAAGCAACCTTCGTTCGTATTGCATTAAGGTTCAACTTAAGGCATCCCAAAAAAACCGGTTGTCTATAAAGTCGGTTAACGGAAGATAGTTTTACGTGATAACGATAAATGGTCGCTTTTGGGGGTAGGCTAAGTTACACCATCTATCGTCACTTGGTTATATCGCTTAGTATCTATAAAATCTATCGGCCTTCAAAGTGAAGTATGCAAAGTGGTTGCGAAAACAAGCAACAGACGTCGCTATTTGCGACACACACTGACGTTAGTAACGTTAGTATGAGTCATGCTTCTTCGTAAGTACGACCGGCATTCATCGATTTATAAGACGTTATCACGTCAAAAAGATGTGTGGCGTATGGGTCTCTTGTATTTAACATGGTAGCGAAAAGACTATGTCTTCGGACTTGATCCCATTCAGAGCTTTAAAGGTACTCCCATCGGATAAAAAACTTGGTCAGGGTTGCTATGAATCCATCGAGGTTAATTTAGACGAGGTCTATTTTCAGCCGCCTAAATTTCGGCGCCTAAAAAAGACACCGTCACATCCTCAGACCGTTTACACAACGACTATTTTCAGGCGCCTAAAAAAGGCACCGTCACATCCTCAGACCGTTTACACAACGACTATTTTCAGCCGCCTAAATTTCGGCGGCTAAAAAAGGCACCGTCACATCCTCAGACCGTCTACACAACGACTATTTTTAAGCGCCTAAATTTCACCGCCAGTGACCCGCAAACCGTTTACACGGTGCTTCTCTAGTGCCAGTCATTAGCACGCCGCCACCACCGACGGTCCTAGTTTACGCGCCAGTCTTTCTACGCTAAGATCACCATAATTTCAAATGAATTCAGGAGTTCTAAAGTTAAAAAGGCAATGTATAACCAAACTATCCGCGTTATTACGGGAGGAGTTAATTAATATGTTGGAGGAAGAATGTATCTAATTCTTCAAACCAACTTGCTCTCGGCTCACAAACATTTCTTCCAGCCGCCGTTTCCAGGCGCCGTAATTTAGGCGCCTGAAAAAAGTTCTCGTCTAAATCGACCTTTACTCATTGGTTCTGCTTTGACATCGAACGCTTGAACTTCCAGGTCTCGACGCAGTGGTGACACAGCTACTAGGTCAACTAGAGAATGCGGGTCCGCCGCCGCTGCCCCGGGAACAGATCGCCGCCATTCCCAGCGAGGCGCTCACGCCTGAGCAGGCCGCCGCTAACACCTCCTGCTCTGTCTGCTGGGAGAACTTCCAGATAGGTGAGCTGCTGTTCATTTATGACAGCCTGGTACTGTTGCGCCGTAGAATACTGTATCTTCAGTTTTAAGCGCCGCTTTTCTTTGATATAGCTGGGTGGCGCTCTTTATTATTTATGAGAGCTTGGTAGTGCTGTGGGCACAGACCATTGTTTTTTCAACTTCAACATACGTAAGATGCTGAACACTCATGTAACTCTGGTATTTACTGTCACAACAATGCTAGTCCGAGACAACATTGTACTTACTTATCAATCACATTGCTTAAGGAAAAAAAGTACCTAGTAGTCTGTTGTGCCAGAGATTTTTCTGAAGTTTTATTGTCTTATTGCAGCATTAATTTCTAACTTCCATACTAGTCTGGGGGTAAAGAAAAAACATAGAATGTATCAGTTGCTTCTCTTCCCACGCAGATGATAAAAGCCCATCGCCCGGAATGGGCGAAAATGTTAGGAATCATAAGGCGATGCGGCTAGCGACCCATCACAGTAAAAAAAAAAACATTTATTTCAGACCATCTAACTAATATTATAAATGCGAAAGTATGGATGGATGGATGGATGTTTGTTTGTTACTCAATCACGCCAGAACGACCCAACGGATCTGGATGAAATTTGGCACATAGATAGAGAAAAATCTGGAATAGCACATAGGCTACATTTTATCTCGGAAAATTGCGTAGTTCCCGCGGGATAACGATAAACGAATTCTTTGCAGACGAAGTCGCTGGCAACAGCTAGTAGATCCATATGGGTCTCTATCGTTTGCCCGAATTTCATATGTCACAAATGTATTGTTTGCCATAATGATCATTTGCCATAACCCTTTTTTCTCTTTATTTGTTAATTACTCAGGATTGTTATGAAACAAACCTAACCTAACTTATAGAGTTCTACAGGATTGCCATTACAATGCTCCTGAAAAAATTACAGTTTCAGAGAAAAAAAGGGTTATGGCAAATGATCATTATGGCAAACATTACATTATGGCATATGAAATTCGGGCAAAAGAGGGGCTCCGGATCCATATAATGTTAGTACAATCTTACATACTACTTGTTAGTTTAATTTTAGTAGGTAGGTACATACTTATCAGTGGCGTGGCGTCCAGTATATCAGAAGGCAAGCCGAAGGGAACTTAACTAGCCTTTTCCTCTAATTGACAACATTTCATATTTCTGAGCCTATAATTTTAATGGTTCTCTGTATTTTGTTTGAAAAGATGAACATGCTGGCAGTTTAATTTTTTCGCTAGGGTTTGTATTTAATTTATAATTAATTTATTAATTTTTGCTTATTCTAAAAGGGCGTAACTCCGAAACTATCACAGAATAGACACTTATCCTTTTGTCTTTTCTGTATAGAAAAAAAAACTGACGTCAATTTCAAATTGACAATGTCAGGCCTTATTCTCCGATATTCGATTTTCGAGGTTCGCTTCGTGCTGTTCCGCTCATACTAATATAGTCATTAACTTGAGAGTGAGAGAGAAGGTATACAACGAACTTCAAAAATAGAATTACAGAGTTGCCCCCCTCGTACTTTGAAGTTGTCAAATACAAAATTATGGTCGCTTACTTTTTCTCGTGAAAAAGGCAAAGGCATTTCACCTATCCTGTGGTAGAATTGGTAAAATTAAGACATGTTTTTAATTAATTTTTATTTTCTATAATAAGCAATATTAAAATTATATAAACATATTGCAGTGATCAAGAGGCAAAATGCTTTCGAACCATATATATATTTTCAGGTGTTATAAAAATGAAATGTTGTCAATTCTGCACAATAAATTGTCCAACTGCCTTAAAATAGGCAAGCGGATGGGAATCGAGTTCTATGGACGCCACGCCACTGATACTTATATTGATTAGGGTTTTTTTTAGTCCCCTTACCCCACGCCCACAATCATGCTAAACGTGGCCTTTAGGTCTTGTTACCTTAGGCTCTGTTTACCCCTGGGCTATGCCTGCATAAAGACGTGGATCTATGTATGTATGCTAATTAGTAAACGGGCAATCTGTATGTATGTTGGCAGGCGAGACGGTGTCGCGGCTGCAGTGCGACCACATATTCCACTCGTCGTGCATCGAGCCGTGGCTGCAGCTGCACGCGACGTGCCCCATCTGCCGGCGCTCGCTGCTGCGCGAGGAGCCGCCCTCCGAGAGCGCGTCCGAGGACGGCGCGCAGCCGCCGCGCCCGCCCTCCGCCACGCCCAGTTAGTACCACTGCCGACTCATAACACCCTAGTACCGCTACAACTATTTTGGATGAAATATTTTCGGGTTTTCGTAGGGCTGATATGGTACGGTTATCTAAAATTTGATTTTTAACGACGAGTAAAACGCGGGCGTAGTAGCAATTTTATGAGTTATGAATTTTGTCTAGTATGCGTATCACCAACTCTATCAGATAAACATCCAAGCGGAGAATTGCTCGATGAAAAAAAACTGTGGGTCTATTTTTGAAGTATCTAATTAGTTTAATAATTGATATTACAAGTAGTAGCAGTGTATCAATCTAAATAACCACCCTCGCTCCAATGTGATCAGTCCACACGCAAAAATGCGCCCTTCTACAGAAATTGTAGTTTGAATTATCTTAGCAGAAATGCTTGATTCTTACAAGACCTTTAAGGCCTGTTTCTCCACTCCTTAACTGTCAATTATTTATGATGACGTCTCTGTCTGTTTCGTAGTAATAAATAGAGACGGCATCGTAGATAACTGATAGTTAAGGAATGGTGAAACAAGCCCTTAGTGAACCGACACTGAAGACAGGTTCGTGCTACGCACACTGACGTATGATGTATGTTTGTATACGTTTGTCGTTTATAATAATTCATGAAATTAGTATAGAGGCGCGCCACACCAATGAATAAAGGCCCTCGACAAGATGCCTATTAGCGTAAACGCTACACGCCTAAGCGACTGGGATTCTATCACTTATGTGCAAGCCTTATACGTAAGATTGGGAAAGAATTTTCAAGTATCGCCAGCCAGCGTCATTCAAGCTTAGTTCATTCAGAAATAAAATAGACTTGTTTTAGAAACAGTAAAAACTATTGCAGTAAGCAACTGTTTATAGATACGTTTTTATGTCTGCTGAACACTTACAAGAACAGTTTCTTTAAATATTTATGTGGAGTTCAGAAACGGTGTAACTAGACATTGTTTCACAGTAAAAATGCGGCTTGAGTGTTAACGCTGGTTGACAAGCGAGCGAAAGAAACAATCCACAATCCACATCGAATAAGTTTGCGTCTCTGAAGTCAGCCTCGAACGTGTTCTGTGCAAGATCCCGTACGATCTCCTTTTGACATTTGAAAACGTTTACGCATTTCGATCGCCGTAACCTTTGCGTTACGAAAATTGACGTACATATGTCTATGAACCGAGAGCGATCGCCTCGTTACTCGCGACCATCCATACCATACTACTCGTGCTCGCAGAGTAGTCGGGTTATTGGTTTACGTTACACACAATTTTAACACACGGCTATGGCGGTCGAGGCGCTTCGCGGCCTTACGCAAGCTCATTTGGTGCGTATCCTACGTATAAGGCTCGTAAGAGATAGTGTTAGTGTAAGGCCCGAGTGGTCGCGGGGTCTGCTCGTGCTCCGGTCGTCGGCAGAGCGGCCCTCGGGCCGTGCACTAGCAGGGGCGTCGTGTGCGGGTACTGCGTGCTGAGCTGGTCCTGGTGTAGGTGGGTCGGTGGGGCACGTGCGGCTGCGGCGGCTGGCGCGGCGGCGCGGCGCCCCGCCCCCGGACGCGCGCTGGCCCACGGACTCCTCCGACACGTCCTCGCTCAACTCCTCGGACCGCCAGGAGTACAACATGGACATTGACTTCGACTAGCGCGCCGGGAGCCCGCACTGTGCGGCGCGCCGTGCCGGATCTTACGCGTTGCGAGCGCCGTCACCGCGGACGAGACGCCCGCGAGCGTCGACGCTGAGACGGTGAGGTGCGAGCGTCCCGTTCCACACGCTTTACACGTGGCCTGGAATTTAGTTCGTGACTCGTAGGCGTCTCGTCTGGGGCTTCTGTGATATGATTGATGATGGCTCTGACGAAGATGGCGTTGGCTGTGTCGGAACGCCGATCCGTTGCATGGTTGACGGTAACCGAATTGAAATTTGGTATATGGTGTCTGAACTGTAGATCGGTATTCCGACTCGACCGAAGTGACTTATGCTCGCCTGCGTGTCGTATAGAGCGTATAGAGAACCACAAAATATCTGATATATGAATGAGAGCGAGAGGAAGACGAATCGCATCTTTTTTGCCGCTATCGCGTCGTCCATAGAGATATTTAATTAATGCTAGGATAAGGTATGTGAGCTAGTACAGAATCCGCATTGTGGGCTATAGCCCTCGGTGGTTTTTTGCAGCAATGTGATCGCGATCCAAAGGCAATTCTACCCTCAAAAAGATAATGTGCTGGGTCAGCGCGTAAAAAGTCACCGTGGTTTGTGACCCTAACTGACCTGGAAATAACAATTTGTATGTCAACACTGTTTTACGAAAATCTGACTGTGCTAGTCCTAGCTTTTGTTGACTGACGGTGACAACGCGTAAGAATCAGTGCAGTCCAGCTGAAGGAACGCGTGAATGCAACAGAGAAATACGTTTTGTCAATGTAATGTATAGTTGCGTCCTTTTTATATGGATGTAAGTGTTAGACCGTGAGTGTATTTTGCTACGTTTGACGTGATGTCCGATTGTTGTCTGTCTCTGCTGACGTAACGACTGGAGGCATTCTCTGCGTTCTTTCCTCTGAACTGATGGCGGGCGGCAGCGCCAACATGTAGTGATGTGAGATGGAGTGGAGTGTTTGTGTTGTCACAGTCGCGGGGACGGAAACGTTGCGTCGTATTTGTAAAATGTTTGTTTTGTATAGCGTGTCAATCGCGTTTACGTCCGCGTAGTTTTGCAATGAAAAAGTATAACTTTTCAAGGTGTATTTATTTCTTTATATTTTTAAAAACGCGGTTGACTATGATGTAGAATAAAAACAGAAATCTTACGTAAATACGTATTGAGTCTATTTCGGTTGATGTAACCGAGTGATAAGTGTTGAACAGATTGTGTTGAAACCGGTCAGAGTGTCCGCCGTCATGTAGTTGTTGTCCGCCCGACCCCGGCCAGATATACTGAATACAAATACGCGCGTGCGACCCGATGGCTGCCTTCATCAAAATCGGTTCATCCCGTTGGTACTTTAGACTAATAATAAAGGAAAGAAGTGTAGAAAATTAATATTATTTAAATGTTACGTTTCCAGGAGATATTAAGGCGGTTTGCGTTTGTCTTTATATTCAATAAATTAATAAATATGTTGTGACCGCCTGATGCCGCGAGGTTATTTTATCTGGGAACGGCACAATTGATGAGTGAATGATAAACTTAAAATAACTAGGAATGTTTATGATTGAATGTAACCATTGTTTGGTCACTGTAAAACACAATAAATGGTAGTTCCTGTTATGCATTCTTATACACTCGGAGACAACGAAACTGCGTTATCGGTCTGTATGTGTGAAAATGAAAATTTTAGCAGTTTTTTTGTCTCCCGGTATACCTAATGATAAGAATTCGTAACAGGAAGTGTGCGAACTACCGATATAAAAAGGTCATTTATAATTATTATAATTCATAGTTATTATTTAAAAATCTAGAAAGAAATGTAACGAAATGTAAAAAAAGAAAACTTTTTAAAAGTTTCTCGTTTTAGTTTGTATCGCGGTTTGTAACAGAGTGCAAGTCTACAACAAAATTGTCTTCGTGTATAGTTTTTCAGCTACAAAAAATGTTTAATGCGTTATTTTTCGTGTAAATTTTGTAAATATGAATCGTAATTTTAAGCCTTTGTTGCGTATATTAATTAACGAGTGATGCGTGTGGGAGCGCTTCTGCGGAGAGTTGTCCTGTTAATCTACTTAAGTTCAATTTCTGTCATAGTGTATCTGTAAAACTGTTCGTTGGACATGAACCCTTCCTCCTGGCTACTAAACACGCTGTCGAGCCGACTCTCCGCAGGATTGGTCGCCGCACGAGCTGCGGGGATGGAATGTGTCGCGGTTAGAATCAGACACTCGTGCTAGGCGCTTGCTAGGGTCTGATTTTGATATGGTTTTTATTGATCTGTAGATAAATTTCCAGAAAACAATATGCATATTTAGATACGCCAGTCGCGAATGCGACGTCGGGTAGCCCTGTCGTTTCGTTGTGCTAGATGCGTCTAAATGCGAAAGACTCGGCGTAAAGATTATGATGATTCCAAAAAAGATTTATACTTAATTCAAAATGTTGCAACCGGAAGCTGCTAGTTATTTTTTTATGGATTCAATTGTAGTAGTTTAGTTTCAGTTTGAATAGAATCGTTGATACAACCGCAGTGGGTTTTTATTGGCCTATTCTATGCAGTGCGAATTAATAACTATTCAATCTATTAATTCATATTTTATTTGTTTGACCACTTAATTCAGAACATTAAGAATTCGGTTCCTATCATTCTTTTTTTTCGCTACTTCATGTTTCAACAATTATTATGCTAATGTCTGTAACACTTCCGTTCGACTTGTCTTGCATTAGAACTCTTTCTTTGAGTTACTGTTACACGCGTGGAAGGGTGACGGACACGCGGGAGCGAGATGGCCGATACCATTACCTTGCGCCTCTCTTTTTCACTCTAATAGGTATGCGTGTTCTGCACATCCACATTATTTTGCTTAGAGCGACATTTTGTATTGCAACACGTTACAGGTTATTTTCTTCAATCACTATTTAGGGCAGGTGCTATCAGATTATAAAAGCTGGCAATTAAATTCTTCCGCACTTCCGACGTTGAAAATCGACTTCTATAAGTCCATAAAGAAGTGCATTTTTATTCGGCCCTCACCTAAATATATCTTAAGTATTATTCCGCCCAAGCTACTTCACACGCGCTGCTACTTATGTAAGAATTCTTGGAAATTATTACAGTCATATAGTGTTGTAAAAGACTCGAGTTGTGGAGTCCTAATTTTGTAGACTCGACTCACTTAATAGAGGACTCGATGAACTCGAACAATCCGAGTCCCGAGTTTTTAGCGAGCGAACCTAAACTCAATCGGAATTGAATCGCATTAAGACGTCATGGTAAGGACCCTGTAATTATCAGAAGATAATTACAGGGCTAATTACAAATATGACGACCGGATAGCCCAGTGGTTAATGCCCCTGACTATGAAGCTAGAGGTCCCGGGTTCGAATCCCGGTAGAGGCAGACATTTGTATGATGAATATGAATGTTTGTGTCCGAGTCATGGATGTTGTATGTATTTACGTAGGTACATTATATAAGTATTATCCGTTGCCTGGTACCCATAGCACAAGCTCTGCTTAGTTTGGGACTAGGTCAATTGGTTTAATTTGTCCCAAGATATTTATTTATTTATTTATTTATTTATATGAACAACGACTATATCTCTAAAGTGGCATTTTGCAATAAGCGTAACTTGTGATATATTTTCTCGAACTTAAAATTCGTTTAACGAATATGAACTTATTCTGAAATAAAAAGCTACTTACGATTCAATACATACATACATACGTACAATGAATGTATCTATTGAATGTCAAATCACGTCTTTATCCCTTACGGGGTAGACAGAGCCCAAGGTAACAAGACCTAAAGGCCACGTTTAGCATGATTGTGGGCGCATAGGTTGTACCCATTGATTGAATGGTAGAAATAAATTGATTAACCGTTGTTGCTCAGAATGCACCGGCTAAAACGCTGCTGCAGGCCACAACCACGTATTCCTCAACCATTTTGATCTGTTATTAAGTCAATTAACTTAACTTTTTTATGTCAATCGGTGTGCACCATTAAAAAAGTTGATTCGTTACTTCACGATTAATAATTTATCGATTTTTAATAAAGGTCTCACATATGGTGCTTAATCCGATTTCCCCACGCGTCTGCTATGGTGCTTCTTATTCTATAGTACTTTCCTAAAAACAAACAAAAATCTAAATATGTTGGACGACCTTCGAATTTCTTATTATTTTAATCATTTTATAGAGCCGTAGATAAAGGGAAGATTAGTAATGAACTCGTGAACGGATATCACATTCCGTAATTATTTTCTACTCACAAATGTAAAGAGATTACCTAATTAGTCTTCAGTTATGTTTTTGGGAAATATGTCTATTTAGATGAATGAAATCGGCTACTTTTATAAAGATCCGTTGGGCCAAATGACAGATGATTAGTACAATACATTACAAATTAATATAGTGAGTTTACAAAAAAAACAAGGTAGACAACAGTAATAGTATCGCTTAACTCATGATTAACCTGCCGTTTTGACTCACAGGGCTTTATAAACTTCAGCCAAAACCTCAAATGTGTACTAGATATCCCTGTTACGAAAACTGAAAATGTTATTACTTTGACGGGTTTGAAAATAACACTCATAATAAATGACTACTGTGTTGCGAATGATTGTTTATTTTCTCCCTTGATGATTAAAATTTGTCTGTGCGTAATTTAAGCCACCGAGAAATGTAAGTAGCTTAAAAAGATCGGCGAGCCTTCGGCAGCGTTTGGGCAGCGTAATTTGGGCAGATGTGGCTAAAGATAGGTAAATGAGGATGTGACCGGACGCGGGGTACCAGGGGATCAGAGCGCGCGAGCAGGTAGGCGCCGGTAATTAGGAGGCAGATGCTCGGACACGTGCGACGCGCGCAGTTAAAAAATAAATGCTGACTGTGCGCGCCCGACACACTTCACGGTCCGACGTAAGTATTTACTGTGAATTCTGCTGACTAAACTGCGCAAAAATACAAAATACACGTCCGGAGTTAGTCTAGATTAGCTATTATTTCTGAGTAGGAAAGATGCTGAGAAAAAAATGAATGACGACTTGACGACTTCGATGCAGTCTTGATTGTTTCAATAATAGGTAAGCATGATATAGGATTCATTTGCCGCATTTGATGTCCAAGAGTGCGATTATCCGACAACTGTTTATCATGTAGTAACTAAGTAAGTATGCCATTAAGTTAGCAATTGCCGTGCCGGCTATAGGCAATCAATATGTTCAATAAAATAAGTAAAAAAAACTACCCAATAAAAAATAATCTCAAGTTGCATAGGGAACAGCTAATTTAAAGGCTTGCGAACGTCCTCGAGACTTTCACTGATAACAAAGGATCCGCGAGCGTGTGAGGCGAGGCTAACGCTCGCAGCGCAAAACGAAACAAAAGCGCTGTTTGACCGCGGCGAGTAACGCGGTCATTACGCCAAGGTGCGCGGCAGCTGGGCCCACACCTGCCATCTTTTAACATTTCTTTGAGTTTTTTTCGCATCGAAGTTATTGGCCTATTTTTTATGGCGCAAGCTGTGGGGCAGCTGACGCCCGCATACCTTGAGCCTTTGTTACCGGCGTCTTACTAGGATAATAAGGACAGCAAGGATAAGGCAGCTGTCTAAGATTGAAAGGTTGGGGCCGGGTGCCTGCAACACGTGGCTATCTATAAAAACCTTTTCTATTGCTTGGCGTTTTATTGTTTTTTAATCTTGCCTATAAAGGATGTTATAAAAATGACCTTTTTTATTGATAGGCTATTAATTGTTTGTCTTATATGTATCCCGAAATAGAAAAAATAACGTATTATTTGATAGTTAAAGACATTTGAACACAGTGGCGTAACTATAGCGCCTGATTCATCAGATATTGGGTCCTTCCTCAATATAAAGTGCATCGTCGTTCCTTGTGTGTAGTGTGGTCCAAACTCGGCCATTTCGGGACCCGTGGCAATTTGCCAGTCTTGCCATGCTATAGTTACGCCAACTGTCTCTAAAGTTTGCAAAGAAATAATTGTAGGAAGTATCAAATGAATCAAGAATGTTACTTCTTAATTTTTTATCGGGTTCGATTCCCGGCCATAGCATTACTTTTCGGATTTTTCTGTGTTCTAATTTTCAGTGTCGTTTAGAAATTAATAATTGTAGGTAAAGCGACAGGCACCTACTTATTGCCTGCTAACGATTTTATTTATATTGCATCGCAAGCGCAACGCAAGTCGTAAAAAAAAAATGTAACGTAGTAAATATGGAATAGGTACTTGACTAAATTGATACAAAATTAGTTAACGTACGTCGTTGGTAACCGTCATTCCTAGATGTGTCACAAAAAAAACTTGACTATTGGCGTCCCTTTGCAACGGAAGTCCGAGGTTCAAGGCTGCATAGTCCTTGCCACCTGTCAAACCCGTCCAAGGCAATTAGCTATAATGACGCACAATGTTTGTACTCTTTGTACCTACGTACTTTCGAGTGGGGGACGCGCTCGAAATAGGGCTAGTAGGTGCGTGAATTTGAACTTGAATTTGAAGTGCGCGGCTAGGGTTCTCGCGCGTGGAAGTTGTTCACGATAGATACTTATGTAAGTATATGTATGGATTATGGATAGATGAGTCCCAGCATAGGGCACGCCCAACTGTTGGAAATACCTAGGTACAGTCAAGTGCATATACTTACGTACGTTGCCAAGACGTCAAAAACATCTACTCATACACCTTTATACCACAAATAATAAGGTCGGTGACATATATATATATATATTATTTGACATGATGGCTGTATAGATATATGTATATATCTACTCGACGACTGTACGTACATAGACTGGGTCGATACGATACAAAAATATGATTGTTTAATTTTACATACATACTTCGTAATTTATCATACAATCTGTACTAGGTATGCACTGTTCTGTGAAAAGACGGAAAGAATATATTGATTTCTCTTACTGATAAAAGTACCTACGTACCTGCCTTCGTTTCCCAAATTCGAGAGATCCTATTTCAGTAATTCGTTTATATACTTACTCGCTAACGAGAACGAACGATGTTGCTCCCGAAAAGGAGATTTGTGAATATAAAAAGCGTAATTTACTGTGTAATTTTACGCTGCTTAACAATACCATTTAATTTAATTCAAAACCGCCAAACATAATCCTGCATAAAATGTCGTTTCATTTCTTTCTAAAACACGTTCGTTTATAAATCATTGGTGATTACGTGATGCTAGGAATAGGGGAGCCCCGTGGATCGATGGTGCAGACCGGCAGAGAAGCACCCTCGGGGAAACTAGGTCAGGCGCCCCCATAGCGCACCCTCGCTACCAGGCTTCCAGAACTACGCAAGCGATCGCATTGAACTTTCTAAAAAGGCACCATTGAAATAAGTTGAAATTAGAACTCGTGTAGCATAGATACTGTTATTATCGACCCAATTACGTTTTACGTTTGTTGATAGATTTTCTGGTTTATTTTAAAGCTTTGGTGTATCTGCCAGGGGTTGTAGCCGCGCGGGGTGAACGACCTTTGCGGGCTCATTATTGCTGACCTTATTGTTTTAGGATCGGGCCTGGATTCATTTTGTTATGATCCGCGTCAATAAAAATCTCATTAAAATATTGTTTCCTAAAGGAAACGTTAGCTTGATTAGGTAACATGTTTAATATTAAGCATACCTATGTAGTTAATTAATTTTTTATTGTGAAGCCTTAAATTTTTAAGCTTGGAGAGGTCCCCAGTCCCCACGAAAATGATGAGGCGGGAATGGAAAATTATCTATATATATCATATCATATATCTAAGAGCGCATTGTAGAACCAAGTCTGATCTTAACATCCGACGCTGTATTATTGATTTTGTATTGTTTTTGAAACGAGATGTCTAAATGTAGAGCTTGCTCAGACAGTATAGCCGCTGGCAGTTTCGTTTTGTTAAATATCTGACCTGTTGAAAGCGACGCCGTTGGTGAGCTGAACATATTATTACCCATAAGTAGACATTTAGGTAAGTATAATGCTTGCAACACGGAGTCAGATAAATTTATACTCCTAGCGGTCTGTTTGCGCATAATTCGCTTATCGCTATCCCGTGGGAACTATGCGATTTTTCGGGATAAAAACTATCCTATGTGCCCCGGGACTGAAACTATCTGTGTTTCAAATTTCATAAAAACCGGTTCAGTGGTTTAGGCATGTATGCGAAACAGACAGAAAGACAGACAGACAGACAAAGTTACTTTCGCATTTATAATATTAGTGGGGATTGAGTGCAAAAATGCAATGTGACTTCCGTTCCGCTGACAGTTTGACAGTAGAGTCGACAAATCCAAAGCGGCAGCGTAGGTATGTAGAAATCGAAACGCTCAAACTAATATAAATCAAAAGTGAAGCCAAGAGAGAAGAGGTTATCATCATCTGGCTACTGCAAAGCGAACCAAAAAGCGTTATGATTTTACTAGAGTAACTAGGTAGCAGTGGTTGTATATTGCTCTTTACTCAAGGTAACATTGATTTATTATTCATCATACTTTTGATAAAGTTTCCACACACACCCTTGTCCGCCGTACCCTATAGAGCATCTCCGTACATTGTGTCGTTTCCGCTAACACTGAGGTGTTTAATTGTATTACTTGCGTGTCATAGTGCCCTGGTACATGGGGTCGGGAGGGTCCTTAATGGGGTCGAGGACTTTCACGCCCCCACTCATTAGGTACCTAACCAACCAAGGCAAACTAGGCTTAGAATTATGTAGAAAATATTGAAGTTCAAAATATCAATTGTAGCGATTTATATCGCCTTTACACTGAGGCCCTAGGCAAGGCGTCTAAGAATTTAGCTAGGCCACGTCCCACGCAGTATAGGAATTGTCAAAAGATGCTTGCTGTGTTTCTTTTCTTTGTTGTTATCAATTTATCATTAAAATAAAGGCCTTTGTCCTGAAAGGGTGTTTCGAATCGATGGCGCGACCTCGAACTAGATGGAGTGCAGTCTCCTAGCTCATATCATACAAAATGCATTCGTGCCGTATCGAGCCTTTACACATATATAGGGTATATTCTCTAGTTCAAGGTAGTTCACCTATTCTGAGGTTTGGTGTACAACATCAACAGGAAAACAGGTCGTAATTTCCAGACTGTGTATCTCTCTTCTTCAACCATAATCCACCCAAAGCTAAGTGTAGGTTTGTTCTAATTCCTATAGTACCTATTAAGTAAATTGTGTGTAGACAGTGCAGTTAGTTATCACATCAATGGAAAAACAAATGGTATTGGCCATTCAGAATAGTCCGAGGACAACCTGCAGATACGTTTTGCTTGATTGATTGGGTGCCACAGCGATAGGTACTAAGTTTACTGAAATAGGGGTTAGAAGCGGTTCAACGGTCTGCGTAAATTGGCCTACGTGAGAGTTGCAGCGTACTTATTTTCATCCTTGGAGGAGGCGTGCCCAGCTATGGAAAGAATATAAACAGAACACGATAGAAATAAAGATCATCAAAAATAGGTAGGAAATTAGGTATACACACGTATACGTGCCGGCACGTAAGTCTAGCGATGACTAGTCACGTGGAGGGGATCTGCGCAGCCACGGATAACGTACCTATTTTATCCTTCAGCGCATACAAGGTCATCGCTAGACTTACGTGCCGGCACTTATAACGTAAGTTACCGCACCACTTGTACAAAGGCGATATACATAAGGCGACCAGGACAATATGCGACTGCATAAATTATGTGCATCGTAAAAGTAGCATCGTGACAGCCGGACTCACCTTGACGAGTCGTTGTCCCCGGCGTTGCTCGGCCATCGATTCCGCGGCCTCGAACTGGTTCTAGTTCACTCACTCGGCCGGAATATCCATATATAACTCATGCAAAATGCAGACGTCCTTCAATAATAATGTACTTACTACTTATATGAACTATCACATTGAGGTAGCAGTATCTCTAGTTAGAGTATAGCCGAACTATCCTACTACTCGTAATCATACTATTTAATATTACAAATGCAAAAGTTTGTGAGTATGGATGTATGTTTGTCTCTTTCACGCCAGAACGGCTGGACAGATCTGGATCATATTTGGCACAATAAGGTTTTAGTCTGGAATAACACAGGCTTCTTTTTTATCCTGGAAAATTGCGTAGTTCCCGCGGGATAGCGATAAATATGTATACCTTTTGACTGACAGAATCCATGGGTGCTGCACTACATACATACATATATCACGTCTTTATCCCTTACGGGGTAGACAGAGCCTAAGGTAGCAAAACCTTAAATGGGTGCTATTCTATAAATAAATCTTGTCCGTGGGTGGGTGGGCGCTGCGCTCGACAGACGAAAATAACTTGACCCGTTCGCCGGTAGACATTATACGGGAGTCAGGTGTCTCGACATTGGCCAATGTCAGTGTTGAGGATGTCCATGGGTGATGCTCGCTTACCATCATGTGACCCACTTGCTCGTTTTCCTTCCTTGTCGTATGATAAATTTACGACGGATGTAAAATTGACCAGCTTGACAACTATGGTAAGTATGTAGGCCGAATAAGCTTAAGAACGCCTTTTTTTATTATATTTGTTAGTTTTCCAAGAACCTAAAAAAAGCTTGAATTTTAAGCACCTAAACTTGTTCGAATTGTGAAGAAAAGTGTTAAATATTTTATGTAGGTTAGGTATTTAGGATTAAATAAATATAGGTACAATTCATTCCAAAAACTACACCGGTGGGTACTAAGTTAACATGAACACAAAGCATTGTCCCGATCAATCACGGGGTAGCCGCTATACGTGCGTGCCGAGTTATTACCACACCCAACCCAACCTCATTACCCAAAAGTTCTATGTCCTTTCTCTGTCGCAATTTAACCTTACGTTGAAAGGTATGAGGTGAACTTTTCAATGACCGAAAAATATAATGTAGTAACAGAACTTAAAACGCATTTTGTAAACAGCCGAAGCTATATTGATCAAGCGAGTCCAACTTGCAAGGGTTGTATTTAATGTCGTGTAAAAAAAGCATTATCGTCGTGTAGCTACGAAATATAAACCCATTTTTTTTTTTGCTTGCTTTCGGAGATTATTAAAGCTCTTCTGTAGGTAAGTCTTTAACTCAAGCTGATTTAACTCGATTTTTGTATAAATTTTTACGGTTTAGGTACCTGTTAGAAATCCTATTTCTAGACGATACTGAAAGTACTGAAAATAGAACACAGCTATGGCCGGGAGTCGAACCCAGATGAATCCTCATCATTCCGTGATGCGTGTGCTTTTTGGGTATTTGAATGTGTTCTTAGTTTTTAGTATCATTTAGAACTATCTAACATGTACCTATGGAGTAAGGTGGTGCAACGAAAGGTAAGTTCTGGAAATGTAGTGTAGCTAGTGGCGGTTATTTGGTTCACTGTGCGTATAAAACCACGAATCTGCCTGAAAGTGAGGGCAGGGCATCAACTGTACTTAGCCTCAGTCATTCAGTGGACAAAACAAGACAATATATTCTACTTTTATAGGCTGGGTAGATTTGGCTCAAAAGCTCTCATAAGTGTCTACAAACACCTTTACTCCCTCGCAATAGACGTGACATCTTGAACTGTACTTTTTCTGCTGATTGTAGGTACTATAACTGTAGCTGCTCTTTTTGTGACACGTTTCCATCATTCGTCTTAAAGTATATAAAAGTATTCTTGGCATGGCATCCAAAGTTGGTTACCCAAAGACTTAAGGGATCATAGTGTTAATTTTTTTATTCAATAAATGATTTTACTAATGACCAGTAAATAAAAATAATGATTTCAATGGTAATATCAATAAAATGTTTGACAATTTAAATTAAGTACCTAATGTAATTAATGTAGCGTTTCAGCATCAATGACGCGTATTGAATGTTAAGAATTTTTGTATTTAATTGATTGATTTGGTTTAATTTTAGATAAATATTAATTTACTCATCATTTTGTAGTACTTACCTATTTACTGTGTGTGCTTACAACCGCAAGGCACAACATGAGGGACAATTTTTTTCTCTCTGCAACATCTATGTTTACACTACTCACATTGAACAATAAAATTTCTTTATCTTTATCTGTCGTTATTTGTACGTAAGTAAGTACCTAACAGTTAATTAAAAGGACAAAACAAAAAACTTTTTTAAGTCTGTTGAATACCGATACAACACAATGCATTAAGCAAGCGTCAGTATGGTCTCGGTTTGAAGATATCGTTGCAAGTACCAGGGCAGCAGGTGTGCATAAGAGTATCGATCTCCAGCGAACGCGAAAGCACAAGGAACTTTACAAAGCAAACGTTCAGTTGTCAGCCCTTTGAGAGGCTATAAATTGCAACTGCTTTAGTCCATCTTTTAGTCTGGTTTGAAACTTGAAGCTTAAAGCTAAGGAAGCTACACTTTAGTCTGACGTGAACGTGATGCGTCAGACCGGTAACGGTTTCCGCCTCTTTACGTTGGAGATGTCTACAGTGGCGTAGCTCACTTTACCATCCCATCAGATAACTCGCTCGTTCGCCTGTAAAAATACATCTTACTATAATATTATAAATGCGAAAGTATGGATGGATGGATGGATGGATGGATGGACGGATGTTTGTTTGTTACTCAATTACGCCAGAACGGCCCAACGGATCTGGATGAAATTTGGCACATAGATAGAGAAAAGTCTGGAATAGCACATAGGCTACATTTTATCCCGGAAAATTGCGTAGTTTCCGCGGGATAGCGATAAACAAATTCTTTGCAGACGAAGTCGCTGAAAACAGCTAGTACATCCATAAATCACTTCTTTATTCTTGCGGAGTAGACAGAGCCTAAGGTAACAAGACCTAAAGGCCACGTTTAGCATGATTGTGGGCATATAAGAGGAAAGGAGAATCAAAATAGTGATGGGCTGCTAGCCGCATCGCCTGTAATATGATTTCAAAGTTTTTCGCCCATCCGCTCGATGTTTTTTCTATGTTCTTTCTTTACTCCCAGACCAAAATAACAATTAAGTAAAATAAAATCAAATTCATTAATGCATCCCTCATTGCAGCACTTCTAATAATTATCAAGCGTGTAGTATTTTCAGAACTGCTTACCAAATCCTACCTCCAAGTATAGTATAGTGCCGTCGCTTCCAAGTCAAATATTAGCCAGTCGTCTGCCGCACTCACACACTCATACACACAGGCGTGCTGATGCACCGCTGTGATGGTGAGTCATTCGTCTATTTACGTGATTGGTCGATCGATGGATCCGAAGGCTTGGCTTTTGTGGTGATTGGAATAATGTCTGATTAACGGCTTTCTTAATAACTAGCCTCTGTTCCCAACTGCGTCTACGTCCCGTGTGTTACACTTTCCCAGGATAAAATGAGCCTTTGTTAATAGGGAATAGTGTAGCTTTACATTAGTGGAAGAATTTTTGGAATCGTTTCAGTAGTTCCAGGATTTAAACATACAAACAAATAAACAAAGTTTATACTTTATTGTATTAGTAAGATAACATCCCGTGGCGTGCGTGCCATGAAAACGTCGTGGTACTTATAGCTGTTTGACCTAAGTACCTATGGCGTGAAAAGCAGAGATTCATAGGTGGGTCGAACTCGGGCCCGCAACTCAAAGTTTTGCGCAATTTATGTGCGAAAAATGTGCTGATTGGTGAAGGATAACATCGTGAGGAAACCTGATGCTTGGGAATCAATTCAAGTTCACCCCGCGTAGAAATTATAGTCCATGCCGTATTTTTCTGAAAGGAGGTCTGTGCCCAACAGTGGGACTTGTATAAGCTGGAATTGAGTGGATGAAAACCAAGTAATTAGAAATTAGCGGCTCAAATGAACACTTTCACATTCTTCTTTCTTTCTTTCTTCCGTAAATGACGCGAAACGAAGACTAAGGAATTGAAATCCAAAAAAACTTCATGCGGAAATCTCGTTCAATAACGCATACTCCAAAGCTTTGAGTGAGTTCTGAATTATAGCAATACAATTTGATTTACCATAAACGAAAAACTGTAATACTTACTCTGGCAACGGTCTACCAAAACAGCTACAGTAAACCATCTGTCTGCAACCTGTGATACCCTGGTACCTAAGCTCTTATTGAAAGCCCACCCCGTTAAAAATAAATCAAAACATTCTCCCCGTCTGGCGGAGTTACGTATAGACAGACGGACAGATCAATTTGCGGGCCGTGTCGCCGTCTACTGTGAAAAGCGGGAAATTAAATATTTAATACCTCTTCCTCGGAGGGGAGAACTACGGGCCCTTTATTAGCTTAATAGACTGTATAGTATATTTAAGTAGGTATAAAGCATAAGAATGAGTTCTGCCAGAAGGGAAATGGACGGCCATCACACGGAGACATTCGGGGCATGGTATAAGTTTAATAAACAGGACATTGTAGAACCTTTTCGCGATCAACGTTGGTACTTTGACACTGACGGACAAAGCGATAAGGTTATGCAGTGGCCCAGTGTTACATTTGATTGAGCGTACGTCATCATATTGACACCTGGGGCCTTACCATGACGTCCTAATTCGGACTCAGTTCAAGTTTTAGCTGTCACTTTTAGTATGAATCTGACAGCGAGCTAACCTCTGAATCGAATTATGACGTCATGGCACCATGACGTCCTAATTCCGACTCCGTTCAAGTTTTAGCTGTCACTTAGTATGAATCTGACAGCGAGCGAACCTAAACTGCCTCAGGGGCCTTACCGTGACGTCTTAATGCGATTCAGTTTATGTGCGCTCGCTGTCAGATTCATACTAAAAGTGACAGCTAAAACTTGAACTGAGTCCGAATTAGGACGTCATGGTAAAGCCCCTGATAGGCACGCCACACGTGATCAGCAACCCTTTAGGTGTAGTACGTGACACGCTGTTATAAAAGATCCAGGGGTTTACCACCAAGCTACAACTATTACTAGATATGTATGTGGCTGGTGCATAATGAGGGGCATTAAAACGCTTGTTAATCTTTTGTATTTCAGAGAAAATCTGCATTCTAGTCTCATTTGTTTCAAATAATCCTAATTTCAGAGATAAAAATAAAAATTATTAAAAACAACTTTTAAGCTTCGCCCGGACCTGGGGACTGATACAGCGGTTAAGCTTTTAATAACTTATTACCTACTACATTTGTTTAGGTAGGTAGTTAACTAAATGTAAACAATCTTGACGTGTCTTTTTATTGAAATATGATTGAAATAACAATGTCAATTTCTTAACTAATTTGTAAAGTACAAAGGTTTAGATTTTTAAAGTGTATATTTCAGTAAAAAGACACGTCAAGATTGTTTACCTTTAGTTCTTCTTCTTTCTTCTTTCTTCTTTTTTTTGTGGCGTTATATTATAAGTCGTTATAGCGACGACAACTTCGCTAATGTCACGGTAAAATTTTCTTCTAATAAAATCTTGTGACAAAATGTCGGCAACGTTGTACGGTAACACGGTCAAAGACCCCCCTCACCCCCTGTCGGGCTCTTAGCCGACGGTCAATGATATCCCTCAGATACTGCCAGGAAATCATTAGCCGTTGCCCAGGGTGCACCGGACCAAGCACGGCTCTTCCCCCCGGACGGATCCAGAAACGAACCGCAGCTCTTGGCCGCACGTGGAGGTAACCCGACACGCACCCCGGAATACCTTTAGTTAACTACCTAAAAAAATGGAGTATAGACATCTTTATCTGTCACAATGACAGTTTGTGTTTGCCAGGCCCTTACCAGAACTAGACTTAACCCAAAGAAATTTTATAAGTAAAATTATATCTAGTTCTAGTAGGAATTACATCTGACCATAAATAGGTCACAAAACAGGCGATTTACGTACACACATACATGTATGACGTGACGTATGTATGTATTACACTCATTAGTACGCAATTTGTCCCGAAAGGGTGTGGCGTTAAAGTTTGAGAACGTGCTGCGTTTGAGATTGTCTCGACTTTATAGATGAAATATATTAATTACTAGCTGTTGCCAGCGACTTCGTCTGCAAAAAATTCGTTTATCACTATCCCGCGGGAACTACGCAATTTTCCGGGTTAAAGTAGCCTATGTGCTATTCCAGACTTTTCTCTATCTATGTGCCGAATTTCATCCAGATCCGTTGGGCCGTTCTGGCGTGATTGAGTAACAAACAAACATCCATCCATCCATCCATACTTTCGCATTTATTATATTAGTTAGATTAGATGATGGCGACTATATGCGGTGGTGATCAGTGGTCACTAACCCATCATCGGATTACCTAATTGCTGCTTTATCTTCTCTAGATGGATGTATGGTTACCATACAGAAAAATAATAATAAGAGATCTGTTCTGCTGCAAATTTAAAATATATGTATTACGTTACCAACAATTGTTTTTTTCTGCAGAAAGTAGGTACCTATTTTAAACTATCTTTCAAAATCAACTAAAGTTATGCCTTCATGATAAAATGCACGATTAGTTAAATTTAATTTAATTACCGGTGAAATTAAGAACTGGCACCATACTGGCACATGAGGTGTTCTATTTTGACCTCTAGGCTAGCAACGCATCTACAATCCTTTGATGTTACGGGTCTCCTGGTGGTACCCGCTTGCTGTCAGGTGACAGGTGAAAACAAATAAATTAAATTATTATTCTTCTAATATGTCCTAAAAGCCGTGGTAGCCTAGTGGTTTGACCTGTGGCCTCTCAAGCAGAGCGTCGTGGGTTCAAATCCCGGGCTCGTACCTCTGAGTTTTTCGGAATTTATGTGCGAAAATTACATTTGTAATTTGCCGTGAGCTTTTCGGTGAAGGAAAACATCGTTAGGAAACCTGCACACATCTGCGAAGAAATTCAATGGTGTGTGTTAAGTTCCCAATCCGCACTGGGCGCGCGTGGGACCTATAGCCCAAACCCTCCAATACACGGAGGAGGCCTATGCTATGAGGCACGCCGAATTTCGCGACAATTTAATAAAAATAAATAAATAAAAAATAAAAAAACAATAACAACAACAACAACATGTACCTACTTACTGAAATTGTAGCGAATTCGGAATAAAAAGGCTTATAAATAAATAAATAATATGTCCTACAAAATTCGCATGGTACTTTTGAGTAAGATTATTTTAGTTTGGGTTTTGGCTACCTTGTTGCTTCCCATTGTTTCTCAACCATTGCCACATCTATACCACAAACTCTTAATGGGAATTGGCTTAAGGTATAAGCTAGTTTATTTTTTTCTTGTATCTGTATCTGTTTTTTCCCCAATAAAGAAAATAAAATGCAAAAGAAACAAAGAAAAAGCACTTACAACGCATTTGCAACAAATAGCGATATCCATAAAGAAACCACAACAAACCGCCCGTTTGTTTAAAGACAATCCAAACAAATATGGTCGCCGTCCAAACTTTCCCAAACTCCTGTCATTATCGTTGCGTAAACTCAAATTGTCTGTGGTTCGAGGACGGCTATTAAGATTAGCCGTTTCTTATTTATGCGTCTCTCTCTAGCCAGTGCGGGGAGACAGGGACCAACTTATTGGCTGCGAGTACTTGTGTTAGCCGAGCTGCAATATTGCGTAAGTCGCTGAACGCTTGAACTCTCCCCCTTGTTACACCCTAAGGGTGCGACCAAACCGCCGCGTATACGCAGTGACGTGTCGTATGCGTCACGTTTTCTCACCGTTTCTTCATACATTTTGTTGCGATTCCGTAAAGTCACCGTTTTTTAAGCGGCGGTGTGGTCGCACCCTAAAATGACTATGGTAACATTGGTGTATAGGCAATGAAAATCTATAGTTTTTTTGACACCTGGCAGTTACAGAAAAAGATGTAGAAAATGGTACATTGTCTCTTCCTCTTTTTACTATGTCATTCTCTCTGCATTTTATGTGATGCATGTTTTATATTTTATTGAAATATATTGGTTTTATGCAGGTTCTAGTCATGATTGGTTTAGTTGGTTTTCTTTACAACCCATCTGATAAATTCCTGAACACGTATATACCCTGAAAAAAAAACATATACAGATGTGACGTCATAATATAGGCTCAGCCAATTTGGCTGCCCCCCCCCCTTAAATCACTCTACGTCATATTAACGGACCCCGCCTTAAATCTGTCACGTAACAGCACGAGAATGATCTTTAACAATACAGTATTTGTACCTACTTTAATTACAAGACTGTATTATCCGTAATACCGGAAAATTATATCAGATTTCCATAACATAATTGGATTCATGAAAATAAAAGTCAACTCTCTTGTGTTAAATATTGTGTATTATCATTGTTCATAATACCTCAAGGCGGTTATTACATATTTAGATTATAGCACAACAGAATAAATTGCGGGAGTCGGTTGGCGCAAGTGATTAATTAAAATTATCTAACCTACTTCCTTGTTGTAAAAATTCAGAGTATTTTTTCCCCACCATTCTTCATGTGGTTATTTCTATGGTGAAATCGTTTTCCAAATCTAATACTAACAGCCAGTGCTAAGAGTTTCAGATCTGCCGCGTGAGGCCATTGTCCCCGGCGGAAGCGGAAGCGGAGTCGATGCACCCCCACGCCTGTGTGCGTGACACGGATACACCACCCCGTCTCACATTAACACAGTTTTTCCACGCACACAGCCGCGCGCGTACGACTCTGTACACGGCGTAGACGCACACTAGCTTAAGATTGGCTGAGTGTGGGTGCCGCCGTGTGTGGATAGGGGAGGTGTGGTTAACACAGAAGGCTTTAGTTTACAGGGAACTGGGCGAGTGTGGCTGTGTGCCCCGAGCTACAGGGTGCTGTGCTTGTTAACGTTTGATGCCATTTGTGTAGCTGTTTTGTATCGTGTTTAGCTCGTCTTGTGTTAGAATTGACTGTGATATTTTTTGATTGAAAGCTTTGTAATTACAAACTAGGAAATTAAGGGAATTCCTATGTCGCTAGTGATATTGGTTGATGTGAATCAAACAAAAAATGTTTTCAATGATTCTTGTCACAGACCTGAAAATTTGCCTGAGGTACATTTTCCTGATTAAACTAAAAATTTAAAAATAAATAAATAGGTAAGCAAGTAAATTGTTAACGCAAAATAAACATATACACGATTAATTTAAAATCTTTAAGTAGCCTTAAGGGCGCATTAACTTAACTCTTATAACGTGGTATCCAATTCATAAAACGCTTTTAAAACTCGACATCAAAATCCCAACACTCAATTCAGCTTACGATTCAAAAACCCATGTTTATGTGTAACAATTTCCCATCCCTTGTTTCCCAGCCCCCTGTATGCGTCCGGGGCTGCGCACGTGTCTGCCCGGGCGGGGGCAGGGGGGTGGGGGCCGCACCCCCGTTCACGGCCAGGGGTCGGCGACCGCGCCCGGGCTACGGCGTAACCCCGCTACGCCGTAGCAGCTACGCGCCGTAGCTTCCTCCTGTTTTAATTTTGTATGTTTTTATTAGGTCATTGTGGTGATGACGCGAGCCGGTTATTTTAGGGGGCTAGTTTTAAATATAGAATGTATATTGTAAATATTAAAAATTTCAAAGAATAATAATGCATTAAATATGGCCTTATTCTTATTACTTATGCTGGTTATTTATTTAGTTACTATACATGATGATGTATATAAGGAATAAACGTGCCTGAATATAAAACTGTGTTTTTCTTAGAGCGTGATCAATTTTCAGCGATTTCAGCTTTCACAAAATTATTCTAATAAGGCCTTTATCTTATATTTAGTTGTTAGCACCGTGAATACAAGACATAAGTATACTATACAGCATGATTCGAAAATCATAATTTTAAACACGTTCCATTCAAATCAGTGCCACACGAGGGAGAGAGCGACAGCCACCCGACAGCAGCCTGTCTCATACATTCAAGCATTAGACACTTTTAATACACAGTTTGTCCTACCTATGTCATATCTTAATTCGACTAATGACTGTTTGAAGTACAATTTGGAGTAGAACATCAAAAAATTAATGTTTTGTTCAATGACAGCCAATGTAACATTTTTATTGTATTGTTCATAAAATGAATTGACGTACTCGTATTTAAAAAAAAATCATCATCGCGACGTTTGTTTTGTAAACATCTTCCAGAGTGAAAGAAAAAGTTTCGCATCTGAATTATTTACGTTTTTTACAATTATAAATTATTGGCTAAGATATCCCATCTTGTAGGCACGGCACTTATTATAATATACCATTAACTAACATTACATTTCATTTTATGTTCCCAATATATCTTAGAATAGTATTTGTTCCCAGTATTTTAATCCCACAATACTTATCGCGCTGGGTTCGTTGACCTGTGATAAACCTAATGGTCTTTGCGCCTGGCGGAGGCTTGGGGCAGCGCGCCAAACATTTGGATCAATGTGACGTTGACTTTGCGGAGGTGTAATTACGTGGTAATTACTCACCATCAGTTAACACATTTGCTTTTTTTCCTGGCCCTTTTTCATAGAAACAATTTTTCTCTCAATCGACGTAGATTATCATCTTCTTGGAGGTTGGTACACGTAGAAAACTTTTACATAAATCGATTTTTTTATTATCCGTGGTTGACGAGCGTAAATACGTCTGAGAGATCTTTAATCGTGAGATAGTCATAACAACGATTGAAGTCTGTAAAAGTCTTAATTTTTTTATATGTATAATTTACTACCAGCGATTATCCTCCATATCTCTTGATTTATAATGCAGATGAGTCCATTTGTTCAGTTCAGTTGTAGTATTCACTTTAGACTTGAAAATGCCTAGGTTGCGTGTAACCAAAAATCCGGACCATGGGAGCGAATTTTATTCCTTGGCAGTTTGCATTGAGAAACCAGATGATATTAGTGGAAACCTTCAATAATACTTCATTTGTTTGCGGTTTTTTTTATGGTGCGATGATTAATAAATCGCAGTCCTCGCGAGAGGTACGGGCGGCTGCGATTCCATGAACTAATGGACGAGGATTTTAGTGTTAATTATACGACTTAAGATCAGTGATGTCATGTTATGTATTTGTTTGCGGTTGTAAAACGATTTTCTCCATAAATATGACTTTCGGTGAACATATAGTGGACACGCGCCTTAAGGCTCGGGAATGAAATATGGCCGACTCCCTCCGTGACCCCAACGAAAGGACTTCCCGAGTGCCCATGACAAATGATAAAAATATATCTTTATGTTACTCTTGTACACAGTGGCCAACGAGGTCCACAAATATTTCCCCCTGGAGACAGTGTAACTCATAAATTCGGATTCGCAAAGTACCCACTCAGCTATCTCTATGATTCAATGTTTGTATGCGCGTCGTCGTTAATTTGAGAACAGGAGCCCGATTTTTGAAAGCACATGTGTGAAAACACACTCGAAAGTGGTGAAAAACTGTGCTGAATTTGAAATACGAGTAGCTTATAAGGAACTTACGCCTCTCATTAATCATGTGGACTAGTCAAAAATTTGATTAGAGCCATAGTTTTGAAGATATAAACAGATTTATACCACCTTCGAGTGATGTGCTTTCAAAAATCGCCCCCCAGGGCCCTGCTTTTTTACTTGAAAGTGCAAAACGAAAGTGATAAAAACCTGTGTAGTGCTAGAATACTACTGCTCAAATTAAATTGCCGACTAGTTGACAAGATTGTTTGGAGATCTCTGTAATTTTCTTCCCCCTTACTCGTATTTCAAATTCACCTCTTGTTTTAGTTGTTTCGAAATGATAATTTCTATACCGGGTCTATTGGTATTATTTGTTCCTTGATATTTGCGTAACTTGTCTATTTAGTTTTAAAATTTATTAATTACGATTATGTAGCGACTTTGTGCGTAGTTTACGCATGGATTTACAGGCGCTTTTTGTTTGAGACTGGTCTTTACTTTCTTGGAGATCAGTAGATATATCTATCATAGAACGCGTTTTTAACTATTAAAAAAAATTACCTACAAAACGTCTACAGCAGCGCTGTGTAATAATATATTTGAAATTAAAAACTTCAGCTTATACGACAGAACTTCGCCGATATATGCGAGTAGTCACATTATAAACAGTAAGACGAATCGGCAAACTCTTATCATCTCTTCCAGTAGTGGTTAAAAAGAGACGGCGATAAGCTCTTAATAATAAATGTTGGGGCACCCGCGCCTGCCGAAATATGCATTGAATTCTAAAATAGGCAAAAAGTCCCGAGATGTAATAATGCCTGGTTATTTGTGGTTTCCTTTGAAATGCTATAAGAACGAATATTGTATACATAAGGATACGTATCTATTCTATATGCATACATAGATTATCTATTCTATATGCATACATAGATTAAGGATACTCACAGAACTTATTATACATATTGGACACTAAACGGATAAGACTACTGTTTTTTAAATCTTTGAATCCATCAACTTTAAAAATTACAGGTATATTTATTCTTCTAGATGTACTTATGCAAAATTTCATCGCAATCGGTTCAGTAGTAAGCCGTGAAAGCGGACCAAACAAACAAACAAACTCGCTTGTTATAATATTAGTAAGGATAGTTCGTTGGCTCCTGCATTTTTTTGGCGTAAAACGGAATATTACCGGACTCGGTCTTCGCCGGTTTTGAGCCGAAAGTTTCACTCAAAACCGGGTGACAGGACTTTATGTGGGTCCATCCGGATCTCTACCACCATCTTGCCACCACCAAGCCGTGCTGCGATGCTGTGTTTCGGCGCGGGGAGTAGGACACCTGGTGAAATTACTGAAACACGAGTTATGTTATCTTAGTCCTAGATGCTGGTAAAGCGTCTGTGTTGCGGGTGTCCTAGACAGTAGTGAGTGACTCGTTTGCATTATTTGTTTTATAAAATATCCCGTATGAGTATCCTTACAGGAGCAAACCCGCCTATAAATACCCACAATACACCTTTTATAATTTATAAATTTACGAGCCACGTGTTCTAACGTTCCCGCATTTTTCGGGAACCCGGAAGAAATCACGGCGTGGTTATGTAACCCGGGCGGGGCGGGGGGAGGGGGCGGGGCCGATCGATGCGCGGCCGTTCACCCGCCTGCAATGCGCCGCTGCCTGCAGTGCGACCGCTTCGTGTTCCTGCCGCCCTGGTACTTTGCCGGGCCGGGAGGCTGTGCCGGCGGACCGGGAAAGCTTCCGGCGCGCAGCGTACTTTGAACTTTTGTTTGTACACATTTTATAATGTATTGAAAAGGTTTGTGTTTTTAACAAGCTTTTTTTTTATCTCGCAATGTTCATAATGTGCGAAGAATTCAGTCATATAAAATTTTGCACGTCGAATTTCACCCATGTCTACGTTCCTAATAAAAGATTGACTGAAGTAAAATTTGGGATGGATACTAGTAATTATGTCGACAGCATGACAATCTTATACAAGCGTATCGATTTATATAATTGTTTTTTAACAAATACCTGCAAGTGTTTTCGTCGACTAATCGACAAAACAACATTAGTCATAAGCCATACTGCGCTTGCCTGCGTCAAATCGCGCAGGTTCATTTATTATGTAAGAACATGTTTTCGCCACCGATGTCAAAAACTCAAAATACGCGTTACTGAGCAACCGCCGCCGCCTCCGTGTCAGCTTCGGTGTGATGGCTAGTAAATCCATTAACTAATTTGACATTAGCTTAATAGCTCAATCAAATAAGAATCCAATGTATGGGAAATTTAGCAAAATATATGGAGAACATTTATCTATGGGGATGGATACCTTATGGGGTGAAGTCAAAATTTATCAACTCTCCCCCCTCCTCCGGGGTGCGCGTCCCCCCCTCACGACCCCAAAGTGTCCCGAAACGCGGTTTTTTGAACTTTTTGAGAAAACTGTTCACGATACAGAAAAAGTGTGTAGGAATGAAATAATGTACAATAAATTTACTATAAATCTACCATACACATGAAAGCGATATCTCTTATGGTTTTGACGCAAGAAGACGCTGAAAATCATCATTTTTTGTTTTTTTACAATACATTTTATTAAAACTTCAATTTTCGCAGAAAATACTCATTTTACATTTAAAAAATGTATAAATAAAATAAACAATGGAATACTCCCTTTAAAAAGAGGTATCATTTATTTATATATTAGTTAAATTGACCATTATATAAATATTTAAAATATTTAATATTTAATTTGTCATGAACAAAATTTTTTTTGAAGATTGGGTATGTTTAAATTTGTTTTATATAGTTTAGAGCTAATTATAAACCATGCTAGTATAATTTTGTTTATTTATTCTCAGTTATCCGCAAATAATTAGTGTGAATAAATTCATTCATTTCAAAAAAGGTAATATTTATGTACTACGGTGTTTATTTAATATAATCAACTATTTATTTATTCTCCATATATTTTGCCATGTTTTGAGCTATTTTTACTGAATAATAAGGTGGCTCATTAGTATGTATGCTAAAGGGACTAGATACTAAAGATGCAGAAACTTGTGATGGTGATAATACTTACACTACTTTAATTACGTACTTTACTTTAGTACCTATTCGTCCTTCAGCATTTGTTTGTCATTACCAATCATTTTGAATTTTAGATTTGCAAGACGCTACGCTACTAAACTCATTAATAAAGTTATAGAATTAGTTATTTGTTTGCGTCCCATATGGAACAAAACCAAATTATTAGAATATTTTTTTTAACTTCTGATTTTTTCGTAAAAATGTTCCAATATGCGATGCGAAGACCAGCAAAACATCATTTATCGCTACTATACTTGTCCAACTCTAGGGTCCTGTAGGCTTATTGCTTAACTCGCTCGCAATCGCCATCGTGCTCATTTTGACAGTTCTTGTATGAATGTGACAGCTGATTCCGATGCCAATTGTCAGCCCATACATGAACTGTCAAAATGAACACGACGGCGATTGCGAGTGAGTTAGACAATAAGCCTACTGTTTTGTTTTAGGCTGGCCATTTGTGTAATATTTTAAAACTGCTGTAGATATGACAGCCGCCTTGCACTGGCAACACTTGACATATTATAAAAAAAAAAACTTGGACCGTGTGTGGAAAAAGAATAAAAAGTCCAATAATAAAAAAACAACAGTTTTTATTTAAATAACTTTAAAATATCAAACACACACAAAGTGTAACGAGTTGCTATTTTAAAATGTGACAGCTGATTCCGATGCCAATTGTCAGCCCATACATGAACTGTCAAAATGAACACGATGGCGATTGCGAGCGAGTTAGACAATAAGCCTACTGTTTTGTTTTAGGCTGGCCATTCAAAGTAACGAGTTGCTATTTTAACAAATTAACATTTCCAATCTACGTGCTCGACGGACTATACCTACGTATACATTTAGTCATTGAATGCGTATATTCACGGTTCCTGCGATACTGAAACGGAATGCGGCATAATATGTTAGAAGCAAGCATGAGGCGAATCGTGAATATATGCGAAGAACTCTATTGTGGGTGATATAAGAGCGCGTTTTGATTGAAATAGGTTATCAACTTTGTAAATTGTTGGAGGTTTTTCATCTTATGCCTGTAATGTGATTTGAAATAAATTATTTTGATTTTGATTTTGAGGTACTTTTTTCTATGGCATGATATCAGTGTGATGATCATCTCCAGCCTATATTATACGTCCCACTGCTGGGAACAGGCCTCCTTTCGGAATGAGAGAGCTTGGGCTATAGAACCCATACAAACACCATTGAATTGCTTCGCAGATGTGTGCAGGTTTCCTCACAATGTTTTCCTTCACCGAAAAGCTCAGGTAAATTTCGAATGTAATATCGCAGACAAATTCCGAAAACCTCAGAGGTGCGAGCCCGGGCTCGAACCCACGACCCTCTGCTTGAGAGGCCACAGGTCAAACCCTAGGCTACCACGGTTTGTTTGTCAATTATCATAAAATGTCGTATAAGTTCAGAGATTACGGAGATAATTGTCTAATTTGGAAAAAGTTGGTTAAGTATATTCAACATCCAAGATTTTTAAATGACATAAATAATCATTTATAATCATTAGTAAGTTACAATTATAAAAAAAAATGCGGCATAAACGGCTGTATCTTTTGATTGCGTTGGCTTAGATATTTGATTTTTTCACAAGTAGCAGGGCAGTAGACCTGAGTATTTCATATAAATTTCAGCTTGATACCTCTACGCGTTCCTGAGAAAAAGGGTCTTGACAGACGGACGGACGGACGGACGCACAACAAAGTGCCCCTATAAGGGTTCCGTTTTTTTTTGAGGTCATCATCATCAGCCCGTGTCAGTCCACTGCTGGACATAGGCCTCTCCCATAGCAAGCCATTGGGCTCGATCTTCAGCTCTCCTCCTCCAGTCCCTGCCCGCTGTCTTGCGAATTCTTGTTTTTTGAGGTACGGAACCCTAAAAAGCTAACAATATGGCATTCAAACAGTCTCTGTTAAATGGAGTGTAAAAATAAATATCCCCATAAATAGAAACAGCGTTAGTGTATCGATTAATAACAAACGAATAATTAACAAAAATAAATCTGTTCAAACTAAATCCAAACCTCAAACTAAACAATAAGTTTTTAATATACCACCACCGAAAATCCGCCCGAATCAAACGTGCCCACTTGATAATTCATGGCACTCGCCGCAATCAATGCCACTGTCAAACAAATACCAAACAATACCGCACAATATCAAATGAATTCAATTTTCACTAAACGCTCATAAAGTTCGTATTTATGCTGGACGTAGGCTGCATAGGCGAAACCTTTGTCTGAGCCAGCTAAATTTGGATACGGATTTTATTATAAATAACTATACAATTCTGTCGTTTTTACGTTAAAAACGTGTTAGTTTGTGGTTGTTGTTGTTTTCAAAATAGGCCTTTGGAGCTGACATGTTCGTTCTCAAGTGATCCAAGTTTATTAAATAAAGAATAAAAACCAACAAATGATTTTAATTTTCACTCATGCTCAGAAAGTTCGTATGTATACTGTAGGTTGCATAAGACGACTTTTTACGCTATAGTACGTAAAGTAAAATAGTTTAAGACCAAGGCAATCGGGCGCATCGGCCACAAATACTAGAACATAACAGATTTATTTTTTATTTTTTATTTCTTTATTTTGTTTTATAATCCCTGTTACTAAACAAAACCAGTTATGATAGAGATGTATAGGTACATGGAAAATATTAGTTTGCTATATACTATAACTAGCTTCTGCCCGCGACTTCGTCTGCGTAGAATTATACGTATAAACCTTCCTCTTAAATGACTATCTGTTAAAAAAACTTTAAAGTTTCTTAAACTAAAAAGATTTAAGCGTGCATACGGACAAACAGACAGACGGCGGAAAGCGATTTTGTTTTATACTATGTAGTGATGATTGAGCATTGTATAGTTTCAATTGGTAGTAGAATTTTATTTGTGTTTTCATTTGATATTTGTTTTAATTATATTTTAATTTTAATGAAATGGATATTTGTGTGGCATGCTGCTATTTAATTTCTGCGCAATCGGAGTGAAAACCAAACTTGTTTATAAAACCCATTTTACTCTCGACTTAACTATCCACTCTCGTTTTAAGCACTTGTTATGCAATCTACTATTTATCGATTCAAACTTTCGCAATTTTTACACATTATTATAAGGAAAACCAACCCATGAGGTATCGAGACCATGGAGGCGAGGTTGCGTCCGAAACGTCGAGGTATTTATTAAAATACTTTTTATTTACGTGATTAAGTCCTGTTTTTCTTATAATAATCTACTAGTTTATCGATAAAATATCAACAAAACAAAACCATTATTCCATGCACCAACACTTCCAGCGGTAGCTGAAACAGCCCGTAGCCAGCCGGCCTACGTGACGTAGCGCTACGCGGCTCGTAGCGCGTGCTACGAATAAATAGGCAGAGAAACCGATTTTCAATTCTTTTAGATCCCGTACGGATTATAAATGTTACCCATTAATACACGTACGGGATATTGAATGCGGGGCGTCGGCGCGACTCGTCGGGACCAATGGCTGCGTAATTATGGTGTCCTAGTAACGATTTGGCGCGGAAAAGCCGTGGTTTATCTTACGTGGATTTTTATTTTAACTAGAGCTTGGTCAATTTGATTTGAAATGTATGATTGTATTTGTAATGAAAGAGAATCCAAATCGAAACTTATGTCTAGACTAAAGTTTCACCGAATCTCAAAATTTCATATATGTACTTTATTTTAGTTTAGCTAGATGTAGATTATTCTCACTGTTGTTTATTGACTCACTTAAAATTCTTCTTCTTACTCATTGCTCGTAATTATCGACACTATAGTTATTATCTCTTATTTTTGAAACGGTACAAATATATTTTTAGAAGGGTCGTTTAGCTAACCTAACCTAGATACACCATCCGGATGATATTTTAAAAACCCCACTGGTCCACGTGTTATAGGAAACTAAATTATGAGGAGTGATGAGTATGTGAAAAAAGTCGCTCCCAACAGTATTTTAATCTGAAGTTATCAGTCGTAGGTATGCTAGGTAGGCTTCGACGCTGTCTGGCGCAAGAAGACGGCCTCGCTGATCACCAGAGTGCGCGGCAGCAGCAACACCATCATGCACGCAATAGCCAATAAGCTTGACTGTCCTTTGATGCACAAACTTGCGCAAAGAACAAAATCATTGTTTAGTATTAAGTATTAATGTACCTAGTCTAGGTTGCTTAATTAACATCAAAATGGACGTTATTGTTGTCTGATTAAAGAATTATATTATTACTAGCTGTTGCCAGCGACTTCGTCTGCAAAAAAATCGTTTATTGCTATCCCGCGGGAACTACGCAATTTTCCGGGATAAAAAGTAGCGTATGTGCTATTCCAGACTTTTCTCTATCTATGTGCCGAATTTCATCCAAATCCGTTGAGCCGTTCTGGCGTGATTGAATAACAAACAAACATCCATCCATCCATACTTTCGCATTTATAATATTAGTTAGATTATTATTATTATTATGTTTATCGGCTTTGAAAATGCATCCTATCAAAATTAGCTAAAACCCAAGCCATGCCTATATCCAGACACAACATTAAATCGGACCGCGCACAAAGCGACTTTTTCAATTACAAAGCCCCCGTCCAAAAATACTAAATCATATCAGATCTACATATAAGTTGATCCGAACACGACGCTCAATTATGGCCTCTAATCGAAGAGCGGGAAGCTTTAAATTGATTGAGATGAATGGGTTAGGTTAAATATCGCGCACGCATAGGGCTGAGGGGCGATGGGGTCCAGACAGAAATGCACAGAACCCCACGTCTAGACTGCACGGCCACCCTGCCTGGGGACCTGAGACACTAAATCAAGGACGAGACTACAATGCACGTCATGTTAGACGCGTTAAAGATTTGTACAACTACTTAGTGTCGGTTATTTCTGCTTGAAGCTTATGTATGTAAACTATAAACTATAAACGTCGGGGTCACCAGTTTGTGGGGTAGGCCACAATAGAGAGATCTCTCTCCAGGCAGATGTTATTGCCTGGGGACCGAAGTCCTATGGTGACGTCACGATGTTGGAGATGTGAAGGCTGCGCTGACGTTCATGCTCGGGGTCACCAGTTTGGGGGGAGGAGCCACAATAGAAAAATCTCTCACCAGGCAGATGTTATGCCTGGGGACCGAAGTCCAAAGGAAGATAGTTGGAAGTTGTATTTATGCATCCGTGTTGAGAAACTTCGTTAGCGCGATGTAGAACAATGTGACAGCTGTCACAAGAGCTGGCGCTAGCTACCCGTGCGTCGCAGTAATTATGTAGCTGTCAACTAGGTGGCGCTAGTGTCGCTACAAATGTATTGGGCTGATAACTAGGGGCTGATATTATTTAGACGCTGAATTGTCAATGTCGTACGACATACAGCAAGTGGATGAGTTGAAATTAAACCTACATAAACTAACGTACTAAAAAACTATGTATACATTCCAAGTAAAAACCCGTGGTAGCGTTGTGGTTTGACCTGTGGCCTCTCAAGCAGAGGGTCGTGGGTTCGAGCCCGGGCTCGCACGTCTGTGTTTTTCGGAATTTATACGCGATATTACATTTGAAATTTACCATGAGCTTTTTGGTGAAGGAAAAGATCGCGAGGAAACCCGCACACATCTGCGAAGCACTTCAATGGTGTGTGTGTGAAGTTCCCAATCCGCACTGAGCCCACGTGGGAACTATAGGCCAAGCCCTCTCATTCTTAGAGGAGGCCTGTGGCCAGCAGTGGGACGTATAGGCTGGAGATGATGATACATTCCAAGTAAAATAAATCTGGTAAGATCGATCGATGCAGCGTACGCCATTTCATCATCTAAAACAACCAAGACTAGTGTTCATACCTACATTATCACTTATTGAATTATTATTTGCGCCCCACTGCTAGCCAAAGGCCTCCTCTCTTGACCTCTATTTCTCCGTACCCAGAGATATACAGCAAAATAATGTCTTTCATAAATGTACGAATGCTTACTTATGTTGTGTATACAGCTAAAAGATTGCATAAGAGTCACAACAAATCAAATCACGTCCTTATCCCTTACGGGGTAAACAGAGCCTAAGGTAACAAGACAGGCGACGTTTAGCGAGATTGTGGGCGTATAGTTGGAAAATGGAATCAAAATAGTGATGGGTTGCTAGCCGCATCGCCTATAACATGATTCCTATGATTTTCGCCCATTCACTCGATGGGCGCGGGAACAGAAGCAACTGGCACATTCTATGTTTTTTCTTTGCTCCCAGATCAGCATTATAGAAGTTAAAGAGTCATAATAGTAGGATCAACTAAACTTAGCTTCTCTTCAATTTAAAGACAACAGCCTTATTCATAAAAAGTTAGAGGCTCGCTATAAGCTCGCTATAGAACCGATGCCAAAAAAACATGATTCATAAACGTCAATTAGCGCTAATCAGTTCATCAAGGGTCTGTTAAGTCTTCCGAAAGTTAGTGGACCGTAGACCCTCCTTTATCTCTCTGCTAACTCACAAAATGGCCGCCACAAATATGAACAGCTGATTTTGGCAAGAGCAAAACCATACGCAAGACAGTTTTTTTTGTTTTAAGTTTGTATCCCCTTCGAGAAAGGTAAAGGAAACTAGATCCACACTGCCTCATCTGTCGTGTTAATTCGCTGGTTTCCCGCTAATTCGCTGCCACTGCTGTAAATTTTTTTTTAATTCACTAAAAAGCCATTTATGGTCTATGATTTGTCAAGGTGACAACATAATGCGTCTAATCCATTCATCAACAGCTCATTAGTTAACAGACTGCTAGCAAGCGTTTATGAATCATACTTTTTAACAACTGTCAAATAAGCTTAATCAGTCTGTTAACTAATGAACTGATCAAACCTCAATTAAGGATTTTGTTAAACCTTCTTGTTTCTATTTGCTAATAGTAAACACCCTGGCTGTTTTTGATACACTGGTTTATATTTTGAATACGCTCTATATTGTGTTCCTAATATGTCATTCCCTGTCCTGTCTTTGTACTCTCTCTTGCTACCGTTAACTAATAAACTTTATTTTTATCCCTGCTCATCATTCTCTGCATATTTTACTTCAAGAGATTTTTTATGAATAAGGCTGAAAGACTAGACAACAAAAGCATTATCAGTTGAAATCAAATCTCGTAAGAATAATGATTGCCAGCAATATTTTGTCAAGTCTGCAGTTTCCGCGTCCCAGCCTCCCCCACAATAAACCTAGTGGTGTATAATTTAGTGTTGTACCAGTCTGGCCGCTATAGCTGCCTAGGTCTAGCTGTAGGTCTGGGCTATAGCCCACGCCGCCGACGAGAGGGGTAGGTCAGGGTATGGCTGCAGTTTTATCGGTGCATTTACATCGTAGGTATGAGGCGGCAAAGGTTTAGGGGAATCCGGACGGAGCGTTAATTGAAAATTTGGCAGCCGTCGCCGATTTGTACTTTATACTGGTACCAATCCGATAATGGCTGTGACTTTTATCGTATTTTTAATGGAAATGAATACGATGACTTTTTTGGGATCAAGAGTGAGTGTAACATCGGTTTCAGAGATCGTCAACGTCGATAGCGTTATACACTTTTTTTTGACAGTTGTATAAAAAGCAGTTAGCTCAAAATAAGTACGATAAAGAACGAAAACAGTTACATAGAGAAAAATACTAGGTAAGCAATAAGCGGTCCTATCGCTACAGAGCAATCTCTTCCAGGCAACTCTAAGAACATACCTATGGCCTGACTGACAACCATGGACTGACGACAGCAGTGGTTACTCCGAAAGAATGTTTATTTGATTTTAATTTTACGTGGTCTTGTTACCTTAGGCTCTGTCTACCCCGTAAGGGATACAGACGTGATTTATGTTTAAGTATGTATGTATAAACTAGCTTCTGCCCGCGACTTTGTCCGCGTAGAATTAGCAATTGGTATGTTTATGGCTATCCCGCGGGAATTATGCAATTATCCGAGATAAAAAGTAGCCTATGTTTCAATCTAGGGTACCAGCTATCTTTGTTCCGAATTTTATTCAAATCCGTCCAGTAGTTTTAGCGTGAAGAAGGAACAAACATACACACTCACTCACATCGTCACATTTTCACATCGTCACTCACAAACTTTCGCATTTATAATATTAGTAGGATTTCCCACAGATGGTAGCGCCACTTTCTTATTCTGCGATCTGCATTGCATAAACATGTGCACGTGCTTAATATTACATACATACATAAATCACGTCTTTATCCCTTACGGGGTAGACAGGGCCTAAGGTAACAAGACCTAAAGACTTAAGATTGTCTTGCAGAAACAACTACTTAGTTTTAGTTTTAGGGCATCTTACGGAAAGCTTAGACCTGTTACGGTTAAACCTGGGGACTGGGGACAGACAGATGTGGGGTCATACCATTTTTTTGTTCGCGTCTCTCCTGTGGACATAGCAAAAGTTAAGAGTCCATAGTCAATATTTTCAAGTCAAGTCTACACCGGCGTGTGGGCCGCCTGGCCATCTTTCGCCCCATTTAAACAAACCTTAAGTTTGCCGACTCGGAGTCGCTAATTTTATGCCCACAGGAGAGACAACTTTTGATTCTTACGGTGTGTATGACTGGATTGCGCTTTTGATTTTGCGCCTAATGGTTTAATTTTGATAGTTTCATACATTTGGAGACTGTGCTAAACAGAGCTTGAAATATTTCTGCAATACGGCGATAAGCTTAGTATAGTACCTACAGTAAACATCATATAGTTTGAAACATCCAAGTCGGCCAAATAGTTCGGTTTTTGGTTTCGTACTACATGACGCTGTCTGTACTTAGTGTCAAAATGAAACTGTACAGCTGACACCAGATTTAATTTACTGCAAGTAGCCTAAATATAATGTCAGATTCATTCCTTTGTTATACCAGTCATATTATCCGGTTACTTTTGTGTACAAAAATCCTGCTAACAAATTTTCCGTCGTTTCCGCGCTCGCTACCGCATAATTTGCCAAGTACTAAAGATGCAAGTAGGAAGCTGCATTGGCTGCAGGTCGTTGCATCCCGGGAGCGGGATGGGGCGAGCCCGGGCAATCGCACCGGGTTCATTATCAAAGTTCACTAGTACGACACACATATAAACCAAATCGTATCCACACAGGACCAAACTCAATCGACCTGCCCCTCTTTACGCTGCGTTCACTTGTGGTTACCTGTAGGGGGGTGTGGGGGGGAATTCCAGAGGTCCCGGGAAACTGGTAGACG
Organism: Pandemis heparana; assembly: GCA_963854515.1. Lineage (NCBI taxonomy): Eukaryota > Metazoa > Arthropoda > Insecta > Lepidoptera > Tortricidae > Pandemis > Pandemis heparana. Next base: position 2,373,145 of record OY978020.1, on the reverse strand, counting down.
CGGGGTGTCGAGCCGAGCCGATGGTTTGCCGGAAACGTACGAAGCCCGGGCGGCAGTTCTGACAGGTCGGCCGGATGCGCTGCAGCGACGTGCTAAACATCGCACGTAGCTCATCGCATGCAGTTCTAGACTTTATGTTTGGGAGTCAAAGGTGGATGTTCCTTGGGGTTGTCATGCTGTTATCATCGATAGATATTTGCTGGTTATTGGAGACAAAGGGGACGCATTATAACAGTTTCATTAGAGAGCATTGAATGGTCGAAGTTAAAGATAATACCTACTTATTATAGAGGTATGTATGTATAGCACACCTTATTAAAAGACAATGAATTCAGTAGAAAGTAATGGTTATTGCGACAATAGTATTAAATGCGTCTTCAAGATAACAAAGTTGTTCAACTGAATTTAGTTTTAGACGATGGCTTCATGATAATCATGATTTATTCAAAATGTTCTGTCCGTCGTAGTGCACTTGCATGCACATATTAATCACGTCTTTGTCCTTAACGGGGTAGACAAAGCCTAGGGTAACAAGACCTAAAGTTTACGTTTAGCCTGATTGTGGGCGTATAGGTGGAAAAGGGGATCAAGATTCCTATGCCCATTCCCTCGATGGGCTTTTACCATCTGCGCAGGAAGAGACAACTGGTGTGTACATACCGGTCTATATTTTTTCTTTAGTCCTGGACCAGCATCGAAGCAACAAGTTTTCAACTAGTTGACAAGATGAAATAAACCTATAATTTTCTTCTATTACTCGTATTTCTAAAGCCGTGGTCGCCTAGTGGAAAGCCCGTGGTAGCCTAGTGGTTTGATCTGTGGCCTCTCAAGCAGAGGGTCGTGGGTTCGAATCCCGGGCTCGCACCTCTGAGTTTTTCGGAATTTATGTGCGGTATCTCATTTGAAATTTACCATGAGTTTTTCGGTGAAGGAAAAACATCGTGAGGAAACCTGCACACAACTGCGAAGCAATTCAATGGTGTGTGTGAAGTTCCCAATCCGCACTGGGCCCGCGTGGGAACTATAGCCCAAGCGCTCTCATTCTGAGAGGAGGCCTGTGCCCAGCAGTGGGACGTATATAGGCTGGAGATGATGATGACTCGTATTTCCAAAATGATCGAAAAATAAGGCGAGAATCATAGGAACCATGTTGTAGGCGACTAGCAACCCATCACTATTTTGATTCCCCTTTACACCTATTTGCCCGCAATCTTGTTAAACGTGGCCTTTAGGTTTTACCTTAGGCTTTGCCTACCCCGTAAGCGGTGAAGACGTGATATGTATTTCCAATTCAGCGCCATTTTTCACCACATTACAATAATACTTTGGAGAGACAGCCTTTCAGGGATTGGTACCCCGGCCGCGGAGCAACATATAGCCTGTACACAGTTAGTTATCTGTATATACGTTTTAAGCGCTCTCTCCAAGTAAGAGGGGCGTTTTAAGTGTATCTTTAAGTCTTTGTCGTCTGTCTATTATTTATCACGCCAACGTACCTCGTACCTACTTACACTCAGTCTACGTCTGCTTTGCCCGTCTGAGTTTAGTCTGTGGACTTTTAAATATATTTTCCATTTCAGAGGCTATTTAGAGACGAACCGTAAGCATTTTAATTATAGCACACACACACACGCACAAATCACGTCTGTATATCTTACGGGGTAGACAGAGCTTAAGGTCAAAACAAGAGGTAAGGACAGAGACAAGACCTACAACAGGCCACATTTTGTGGGCGTACCTATCGGTGGAAAATGGAATCAAAAATATTGATTGGTTATTGAAATATTTGGTTGGTGGTTGAAATATTGAATAGCGATGGGTTGTTAGTCGCAGCGCCTATAAAATGTCAAGTACAGGGTGTATCAGACACCCCCTAACAATAATCCACTGGGGTATATAACCATAGCTATAGAAGCTAAAAAAAATAATTAAAAAAAAATTGGAGTAAGAAAAATTTTGTGTTTTCTATAGGAATGATTAGGTACAGTTAATATAATACTACCATTCCTATTGAAAATATAAAAAAAAATACTCCAATTTTTTTCAAAATATTTATTTTAGCTTCTATAGCTATTGTTAGGAGGTGTCTGATACACCATGTATACTTACAGATTTACAGTGATTGCTCTAACTTTATGTTTCGATTATTGTCCTCTTGTTGCGATGTTACAAAGGTTGCTAGTGACCGCATAGAAGAACATGGCCATAAAATTTTCCGATTGAAACTGTATGTACCACTGGGATTCAAGTACAATTGAAAATATTGGAAAGGCCGATGATGCCGAGAGGCAATAAAGAAATATATACTCTGTTATCTATTCTTGAACAAGGCTTGTACCTAAAAATAGCGAAATTATAGAAATACGAATAATTTTCAAGATGGCTCCTGCTACGAGTATTTCTTTGATTACGAATATATATTTACTTTACCTCGTTTCTTGTACACTCCCCTATTTGTAAAGCCAACCCTTCTACCTATTATACGAGATTGATATTTCCATAGTATATCCAAGTGAGATGCGAGTTTGAGAAAGTTTCCAGTGACGTGTAGGTGATGTGTAGGTGTGCCTAGCGTGACTGGTAGGCACGGTTGCCATGACGACCGCCCAGCCGAGAGAACAGGAGCGCATGGACTCCACGAGGCAAATTCAAATACTGCGCAATATTATGATGTTTGTGGCAATATAGAATACACGTGGCCGTTGCATGCATGGATAATCAATTTATTTTTAGACGACAATGAAGGCAAAAGAGCAAATGAGTCACCTATGGCCTTACCATGACGCTTAAAGCAATTCAATTCGGATTCCATGGAATTCATTTAGAGTGATTTTCATGATTCATTTAGAATTTTAGAGTGTACTTTTTTAGGCCTCCGTACCCAAAGGATAAATGAATCATGAAAATCACTCTAAATGAATGATGGATCATGAATGTCATGATCCATCATTTTAAATTCGAATTGCCTAATGTGTTTGAAAGAACACAGTAAATAATTTGTATTCTGGTTTTAATTGTCTAGTACAGTTTTAATTAAACCTCACTCCTGTTGTTTTTAATTTTCAATTTGATTCCGTATTATAGAGCTTCATGCAGAGGCGTATCTTAAGATTTTGCGTTACAGGCACAAAAAATTACCGTCCTGAAAAAGATCAGCTCTATTAAGCTTTCATTAATGAAACCTTATTTTATTAATGATATAAGAATAAACACATTTTTTCTTCGAGAAACTCCAGAATAAATCTATAAATACCTGTGATTTACTCGGTTTTATTTATAGTTAATTAAGAGTAGGTGGGTAGGACGTTCTAGGACGTGTTCTAAAAATGAAACCTAGCTAGATCGATTGAAAACGGGAGCGGATCAGAATTTATAAAGTTTAAAATGTATAATGGGTTAAAATGTATAACAGTTCAAAATATATAATGCAATTTTCTGTGAATCTATTAGGTATATGATTTTTTTTTCTATAGCGTGATCTATAGATTGGTTTAGGTTAGGTTAGGTTTTATTTATTTATTTATGTATATATAAGCCTTTTCATTCCGAATTCGCTACAATTTCAGTAAGTACATGTTGTTGTTATTGTCGTTTATTTATTAAATTGTCGCGTAATTCGGCGTGCCTCATGGCATAGGCCTCCTCCGTGTATTGGAGGGTTTGGGCTATAGTTCCCACGCGCGCCCAGTGCGGATTGGGAACTTAACACACACCATTGAACTTCTTCGCAGATGTGTGCAGGTTTCCTCACGATGTTTTCCTTCACCGAAAAGCTCATGGCAAATTACAAATGTAATTTTCGCACATAAATTCCGAAAAACTCAGAGGTGCGAGCCCGGGATTTGAACCCACGACGCTCTGTTTGAGAGGCCACAGGTCAAACCACTAGGCTACCACGGCTTTTTTTAGGTTTTTTTTTAGGTTAGGTTTAGTTTATAACAATTCTGTTAATTTTAAATTTTCGGAGAAAATCGCATTATATATTTTGAAACATTATGTATTTTGACCCATTCTTTATGTATTTTTACGTACCCGCCATGCACTTCTGCACGTAGACTAAAAATACCAGGGCAATATCATAACGCAAGAGGCAGCAGAGTGCAAGTAGGCGCAATTTAATTACTCCCACGTCTATGGTTGCCTAGTACCCAGCTCGCTAGGCACCGGGCTATAGGCGTGGCGGCGGTAACCATGGCAGCCGACGGATGCGCCGCCATTGCAGGGGGGCTAGGATCTACCTGAAATGCGAGATGCAGTTAGTAAACTGTATTAAAATCCGTTGAGCGTGGTGTTTATACATATAGACAGACGACCGGCGATGGCTACAATGTTTCCCTGTTGATTGATGAAATAGTGGCGTTGTGAGAAAACAAAATTAAGCAAGTTGTGTTAGCGCAGGGTTAGACCAGTCAAGAAGTATAAACAGGCCCTTAGTGTTGCAAGTAATTTTTACTTACGTTTGATTCTCAACACGCGGTGGCGGCGGATCCAACGTCTAAATGCGACGCCCCACTGCTACGCACGCTGTGTACGGACACGCTATACATGTCACCCACGTGGCTCCATTGGTCATTCCGTGCGTAGCGTGTGCGTGCACTGCTGTGGAAACGACCGCCTAAAATTTTGATACAAATGTATTCACGTGCGTCGCCAGCAAATATCGGCAAACACACCGGACGCTACTCTAACATATGACTGCGTCCTGCGTGTTTGCCGATGTTTGCCCAACACGTTTCCACAGCCAGCATAATGATTTACCTTATAACCCAATTGAAAGTATTCCGCAAAATTGTAACAGCTGGGCGAATTTTCGAATTACTAAGTTCAATCACATTACCAATCTTCATTTCACTAAACCGAAACCATAAATGCGTCAAAAATAATTAAATACGTCCGTAAACAAGGTAAAAACGTGTAAGCAGCCGCCGGCTTCGTGCCGCGCAGTAAACAAAAAGCAATCCTCTAATGCCTGCATTAGATAATTACCTACTCTAATAGGGATTCACATCCCCAAACCGAAAGGGATATTTCATTTGATTCCCGATGTTGGTGTAGAATATAAAATCCCCCAGTACATAAGGGTGGTGCCAGACGGAACGGTATGCTAAAGGAACTAAATATAATCAACACGTCTCGTCGGCGCACCCAGACAAACCCGGCTGACGCTAATTGTGTTGAGAGGCTTTGCATACTCGGAATGGTGGCCTTTGCTATTGTATTGTGATCGGGTGAGACTGTGCTCTAATCCTGTTTATCCCCTAATTCACGAAAAGTTACAAAACTGTACGAACTGCGTCTGTGTCTGGCAAAGTTAATTTAATGAGGTAAGCCGTTAAATCTTCTTAAGTCGTCTTGCTGAAAAAAGCTGTATCTCGATAATACAAATAAACAAATTTAAAGGATACACGGTTGATAACATCAGATACATCCAAAACTTGATACGAGAAAAAAATATTCATTAAACGGGATATACATTATGTAGACCGCGACTACCTCAAAAGCCTGAATGAGCAGCAAATTCAGTAACAAATGCCTCGAACAGAAAAAAATATTGTCTCGTATCAAGTTTAGGTTGTATAAAAGATGGATAGACAAACACTTAAACCCTACAGCCATCCATCTTTGTGAGAGCTTTAAACATGCATCACCTGTTTAAGTCAATCAATCCAGTTGTTCGCGCTCGCGATCCAAGAACATCAATACACCCACCGCCGCCGCCGCCGACGGCCGGCGAGTAATTTGTTCCTTCACCTTTCCAATGCACTTTGACATTTCTTTTATTATTACAATGCACCTGGGGTGGGGATAACGCATTTTACTGTGGGGTAGGTCTGGCACGCCATCCCCACTGCAAGGCGTCGAGACACTTTCATCGCGCAACTTCACACTTCACGCGTACAAAGTTTAACTCGCTATCCAATACTGGCTTTCTACGAAGCGTTTGTCACTAATTCCAAGGAAACCAGCCATGTACGGTTAGCGTAGCAGTAAATACGCACGTTATCGGTTGACTGGTGCATGCATGCACTGCCTGCAGCCAAATTATTGGACTTCCCGAAGAAACAAAGGCAACTGGCTAGTTGCTGGTGTAAGTTTTTGTGTAAGCGTGTCGAGCGGTGCCACGTATGGGGCTGATCACGATCGATTGCGATGTTAGACAACTATTTCTTTCGTATTTTATTTATTTATTTATTTATTAGATTGTAATGTCATGTAAATTTATATTAAAAGGTGTTAAGCATAAATTAGTCGGTCCATGACGCCCTGCAAGGGCACACAATAACAATTTATCACTAAAATCTAGGAATATAAAATTTAATTGGCAATAGTTAATATGTTAATCTAAATCATGCAATTGCATATTCATTAAATTAAATTTTAGACCACGTGAGAGCTAAACAGACGAAATGACACAAGATAAGACGATTAATCTGCAGGCTGGTTGTTTTAGGTTGAATCAATGATCAGGGGCCTTACCATGACGTCTTAATTCCGACTCAGTTCGTGTTAGCTGTCACTTTTTAGTATGGATCTGACAGCGAGCGAACCTAAACTGAATCGCATTAAGACGTCATGGTAAGGCTCCTGATCTGATTAATTATAGGTTACTCATATTATAAATGCGAAAGTAGGGTTGGATGGATGTTTGTTTATTACTCAATCATGCCAGAACGAACGAATCTGGATGAAATTCGGCACATAGAGAAAAGTCTGCAATAGTAGGTACATAGGAATATCTCTTCTGCCCGTAATTTCCCCGGCTGTCTTAGGGTGCGACCACACCGCCGCTTAAAAAACGGTGACGTTACGGAATCGCAACAAAATTTACGAAGAAACGGTGAAAAAACCTGACGCATACGACACGTCACTGCGTATACGCGGCGGTTTGGTCGCACCCTTACTCTGCACACCAGAACATTAATTATAAATATTTAATTCGAATATAACATTGCCAGGCGTCTTAATTGGGAGAAAAGTAGTGCCAGGTGACATCCAAGGGGCGGGGAAAAGTGACAAAGTCATCCACCGCTGAAAAGCTGCCAAGCGCTCGAATTAATTAATAATGATTAATGAATGATAGTATGGCATAGAGGGATTTAGTTGCTCTATAAATTGTATATAGTATATCTACCTATTTCGGTAGCTAGCTCTCCCTCTACTCTACAAGTTACGTTAAGTAAAGCCCAAAACAGCTCAGATAAGTTATACAAAAACTTAATTGTACTTTCCTTATAGTCAACAAGATAAATTCATAGGACAGTCTAAGCTGGTAACTCCCGACCAGGAGAGCAGAAGCACGGAGTGTTTGTTCGAGGCTTGTTCGCTATATTTGCTATAGCCGCAGGCGTCTGGCGCAGTTTCGATCTGTCGCGACTGCTGATTTTAACCGCGCGTAAAACGGCATTTTTTATAATAAACTCTTTAACCCTTGAATTTCAAGATTTTCAAACTATTAAACACAGAAGTTACTTACGTATAGTTAACTAGCGACCCGCCCCGGCTTCGCACGGTATATTATGCATGTATTATACATATAATGGATGCGAATGGCACGGGACCGCACTACTTGGCGTGAATGGGTGATCACAGGCTGAAGAAGAAGAAGATACATATAAACCTTCCTCTTGATTCACTCTATCTATTAAAAAAACCGCATCAAAATCCGTTGCGTAGTTTTAAAGATTTAAGCATACATAGGGACATAGGGACAGAGAAAGCGACTTTGTTTTATACTATGTAGTGATGATGAACATGCAATATTCGTATTGGCTTTATGCATTTAAGTGTAGTCTTCAAAAGTTCCAAGTCAAATTTGGTCCACTTCTAGTGGTTTATTTAAGTACTTGAAATTTGGAATACATAGTAATATGTAGATTAGATGAAAATGCAAGTATAGTCAACAAAATATACAGCCATGCAAAAAAGCTTGTGAGCAGGTATTCAAATTAAATGTTTCATAACATTTTCTTTCAGATTTCAGTTAACTAAGACCAGGAGAGTATGTGAATACGGTATATGTACGTTCATATGGCAATAACATAAGCCTAGAAGGATCTTGAGTCAGCTTCTTCTTAACATCACAATGTTGCTTTTGTAAGAGAAAGTTGATAATGGTAAAATAAATACGACCAGAAATGGTTCTAAATGTACTGCAAAATGTCCCTCACATATTTGCAATCTAAGAATTTTTTTATGAAGACTGGGCCAAATATTGCCTGCGTATAGAATTGCGTAATAAAAAATGTTAACATTTACCCCCACATGACTAAACAACAAAAACAAAACTGGAATCCGAAAACGTGGTGTGAGCTGTATATCTGCTCCTGTATAGCTGTGTAGCTGTCTACACCGCTTTTATGCAGCTACGTGTGCATTTTGGTGCAACGTGCGGCGCGGACGTGAATTATTCACCGAGCTATATGCAGCCGTCTGGGACGCATATATGTTGTATCAATAGCGGATGGTGAAAATTAGTCGTAGGTGTTAGGTTCTTTTCGAGTTCCATAGGCAAAAAACTGAACCTTTTTTAAATGGCTTCGAAAAAACGAGTATTTGACTTAACTAATGTACTACATAATTGGAAATCCCTTATTACTTATTGCTCTCTATGATTTCAGACCACAATGCCTTAATCTTGTAGCATTCTAATCATAATACTAATATTACTAATACTAATACATAACAAATCTATTAATAAATCGATTTGAGTTGACGACTAAGCATCGTGTAATAATTTGTCACTTCACGAAGAAGCCATACAAATGAATGAAAAGCTCCTATGCAGACTGTTTAACACCAATTGTGTTTTAAATGCTGTTTAACGGCTTAAGGTGTTATCCTAATCTTTAGTCTAGTTATCGCGTTGGCTGTACGACAGCTATTATAGCCCTTGTTCAATGGATAAAGGGTTATTAATATACGTAGATAGGCACATAGTTAAGCACCTACTTATGCATAAGTTTCTTATTAGTAGTAACCAGGAGTACATACAACAACACAGCCAATTCTTAGAGACACGAGTTATAATCTATTAACGATAAATACTAAAATTGGACAAAAGTTAAGAAAAACCAATTTATTAAATAAATATAAATATAAATATCTTGGGACAATTGACACCAATTGACCTAGTCCCAAACTAAGCAAAGCTTGTGATATGGGCACCAGACAACGGATAAACATACTATTATTTTCCACTATTGTCCTGACGGACTACATGACTTACTCATGAACGCCTAGTCGCAACTCTTGGGCTTTATTTACTTAAGACGTTAAATTTTGCTTAGAGATTCTTTATTTAAACATGGTCATCGAAATTCTCCACAAGACTTTGTGGTGGGAACGAAACCACGGGCGTGAGCTATAGTGAATGGGTAATAGATGGTTTCAGCAACATTGCATCTGAAATTTGTCTCCAGAGGTCGCACCACAGCGTCTAACTGTCAAAAGCAGGGACGGATGTATATGTGTAAGGACTTCTGTCCCCATGAATACAAAGGGTCTGCAGCCCCCATTGAGATATATTGTTAATATTAGTAAGTAAGTAGGTACATAATTATCGAAAACAGTTTTTCAGTGCACTATCATGCTAAACGTGGCCTTTAGGTCTTGTCACCCTAGGCTCTGCTACCCCGTATGTGATAAAAACGTGATTTATGTGTGTCTGGCAATAAATTAAATAGTTAAGCAGGCACACAAGTAGGTAGTATTAGTCTGGGGGCCCAGCGAACTAACATTTTGACTATAGAGGGTTTTTAATTTCAAACTATAGGTAACTATAGAAATAAATTATATACTTACGATTACATGGTTTAAAGAAAGGCTGGGCACGGTGGAGCAAAATATGACGTAGCCTGCGGCAGTTTTTACAGTTCTTTTGTGTCTGGCAGCGGAAGGCCCGGCACAAGCAGTGCTTAATGAAAACTGTTAAAAGTGCGCTGATTACAAATCGCGTGCTTCTGCTTTCATGCTTTCCTGGTACTATTGCTTCAACAAATTTTATGTGGATTTATCTAAACAGATATTTTTTGAAGTTAATTCTATAGGGCTTTATATGGCTCTATAGGGCCTTATAGGACAAGTCATTCAAAATATAGACACAAACTTTTTACTAACCGTTTTAAAAACAAAACATTTTCTCACCTGCTCAGTGATTGTCTGCTACCTTCCATTAATTTGACATTAATTCTCGGTAAATAACAGTAGTGAGAAATGAAGGCTCCGAAATGATGTAAGGTAACACCGAGTAAAATGAAATATTTCCAGCCGTTACGGGACGGAAATAAGAACTTTGCTCGACTACTCCGCCGCTTTGTAGATCTAAGAATTCTATAATATATAAAATGAAATGTACAGCGGAGCAAAATGCAAACGAAGTAAAATAAATAGGTAAGTATAGAATTCGACGATCCCCTTAGAACTACACGTACACTCCATTATTGATGATCGACTATATATGTATAGATAAAAGATAAAGATAATTTATTCATAAATGTTCTACAAAATTATAACTAAGAACAAAGTTTCCTTATAAATCTAAGTTAACAACTCATATGCCCGATCTAGGAAATCCTGTGTTTCAGGCTATAAGAGCTAAACAAAATGGCTATTAAATAATTAAACAATCACCAGGGAAAAATAAGTATGCATGACAAAAATATAAAGAAATTATTATCTTATAAAATCTTAAAAATTACAATCCAATAAAAAGAAAAGTTACAAAGAGGAGGAGGAAGAGGGTATAGGTATTAATATACAAAATTGCAACACCTAAATTAACTAATTTTGTTGTTAATAGTTTTCAAAAAGCAGCACAGAAGTGGAGGCATGTGGTACTGGCAAGACATGGCTACCGCAGACTCAGACAACTATGGTTGCGACTTGCCTTATTAATAAAATAACTTAAATAAATTATACATTCAGACTTGGCTGCATGGGCTCAGTTCCCTTTGCCTTTTTATTTTACTACTTAAACAAGGATGGCTGGATCCTCGTTGCACCCTCGTCACCACAACGTAGTATACAAGTGTAACGCTTCCTTTGTGATGCGACGGCCGACAACGGCCGAGGGAATTGAATCCAGCTTCCCTGTCTGTAGTCTAGTCTGTCGTTATTGGATTGTCGGCTAAAGCCCGCAACAGTACATATACGGAGTCGACTATCAAGTTCGAAATTCGAACTTCGCCGCATACCGTCCCTCTCACATTTTTTTCTAAAGCTAGAAGTGCGAGCGGGACGAAACGATACGAAATAAGAATTTATACCTTCAGAATATAAGACCATACTACACGATTGCTACCTTTAGTATGCAGAGCAGCGATATGTGATTTTAAAGAGCTGATATTTGCCGGTATCTGAATTGACAATTACTATGAGAGGGTTTGCTTTTAGAATTAGGGTAGGTTTTTTTCCGGTTTCAAATAATTAAATATTTCAAGCATTATGAGATTATGGCATATAAATAGGGATGATATGAGAAGTAACCACTTCATGAATGCGGGATAGTGGAACACTTTCTTTAAGGACATGAAACGAATGGAACGAGGGAACTAAGTAAGCCAACCACTCTCATTGTGCCTAGTTAGGTATATTTACGTTTAATGCTGGTATGGTTCCAAATTTTAATAATAATAATAATATTATAAATATTAATTAATTATAAATAATTAATAAATAAATAATTATTTTTTATTAATTATTGTTATTTTCCCGTTTATAATATTTCGAATGTACTTAACCGTGAATCATCAAAAACTCTTATTAAAACAGGAAGTTCAAACTTCCAGATAAAATTAAATTTTACCAGAAGTACCTAACTAAATCATAAAGTCAAAATCAAAGCGAATTCACAGCCTTCATTAAATGTGTTTTAAGTGAATTAGAAGGAGCTTCGATCACAACAACCCCCTCTCGGGCCAATTAAAGTGGAGGGTTATCAATGGAGTCTCAGTTTTCAAACGCGGCTTTTGAGGGATTTAGCTGAAGGCTGGCAACCCACACCTGCTGTGAGGATTAAGTCGTCAAGGGTGGCTGCAAAGACCTACGCGTCGTCTTTCGTAGTCAAGCAGGCGACACAGTCGGAAACTCCACTCTTACTTGTCGTATATAATTAGAGTCATCCGATCCGCTTTACCTGTTGTGTAACAACGTAACGTCAAAAACTTGCGTAAAAAAACGAGCTTCAAAAGTTGCGAAAAGCTGAATCACCGCAAACTCCTCTTTCACCTGCGAAGTATTCATCAACTCGCCGCCATACAGCCCGCATTTGACATAACTCTGTAACCTTTCATAACGTAACTTTTTCTGTTTAACAAACTAATTACATAAGGCAAATAAAATTCTAATAAAACGTAGTCTTCGCCCGGGCCGGGGTGCAGAGTGCAGAGCGGCGGGCGTTGCCAGGCAACCGGCGGTTGCAGGAAACTGCACAATCGATGTTGCCAGACGCTCCGCCGCCGCCTCTGGATCAATGTGTCTCTAGTACTACGCCCGGGCCCGGGAAACCTACCTACCCGCTTCTGTGTGCGTGCTACGCCTATCGCCCTCTCTATCCGCCACCCCCCAGTTCCGCTGGAGCTATGAACTCGTCTTGCGCCACTCCCGGGCGCCGCGCGCGCCACTCGAGCCGCGAGGACCGGTAGCTCACGCTCCGCTGGTCGCTCTAGTGGTATGGGAGAAATTTCCCCGGGCTTTTTGTTGGTGTGGGTTCGCTTCGCCTGTGTGTCAAACTGGTGTTCCATTTTCAAACGTTCACGTCGGGAAACTCGTGAATCGGTTATCTGTGTGCAGTTGTTATTGTGAGTGCGTTCGGCAGCGCCGGGACTATTGTTTGTTTTGTTATCATCGTCCTGGGCGCGGACGCAACCAACAATGACTGATACCGCGTACATAGGAACCACTCGGGAACCTAGCCGATACATAATTGGAGCTATATTAGCCGGCCGTGTTCGTACGGTCGTCTGCGGCTATTCAAATACACATGGAGTCATTGTACCCGACGCTGAAGAGAGCGAATAAAATATATAAGGCCCGTGGTTTCCTAGTGGCGTAAGGGGTAAAAGGCAACAGTAGAATCTTTGAAAGCCTCTTGAAGAAATGAGACGAAAGTTAAAAAGGCATTTCCGAGGGTTAGCCATCATGAGGGAAGCGGCTATAAATAGGTAAACGACATATACGGAATTAAAGTTATATTATATTTGATCATGATTTTGCTGTCGATCCTTAATTTTAATATTATAATTATTGGCAACGGTATTTCCCATTTTCTGGATAAATAAATAAATGGGAAGTACGTGATTCTCGAGAATTACGGTGTAGAGTAAACAGAGGGGGAATCTTTTTTGGGAACAGGCAGGGCGGGGGATTGTGATCCTTATTATGCCTGTTGTTGGGTATGTATTTGTATAGCTAATTAGCTGGGAGGGGAGGGCTATTGACAGGGTTTTGATGACTGGAGGAATATTGGGATATTCGGGAGCGTTTTCAGGCGGTCAGGGGCCCTCCGCGAGAGGGCTCGTCCAATCCAAGACGACTCAATGGGAGTATCCGCCATTTCATCAGTTCTGAAGACTTGTTTTTTAATTGGAAATGAGTACAACTTGAATGAGTTGTACGCATTTGCGTAACTCGAGTGCCTTGAGACAGACGACGAGCCAGGGAACCAAGACGCAAGACAATGCGTCAAGTGTTCAGTCGTCGATACGAACCGGGGCGTGAACGGAACTTTGAATGAAATGTTACTTTTGGAACGAGGTGCATAAATAAATAAATAAATATCTTGGGACAATTGACACCAATTGACCTAGTCCCAAACTAAGCAAAGCTTGTGATATGGGCACTAGACAATGGATAAACATACTTATATAGATAAATACATACTTAAATACATATTAAACATCCAAGACTCGAACATAAAAATAAAAGTCTGAACTATGCTGTGATATGATACTGATACTGTCACAATATGGACAGTGACTTTTTATTGAAAAACATCATAATTATTAACATAGACTTAAGGGACGTATTGTGTAACTAACAAAATTCTCATGTATTTGTTCTTCAATAAATTTAGTATTTTTTAGATATGGTGTTCAATAATTTATGGAATCAGGCGTTATTTTGTTCATAGAGAAGCGGCCTTTGGTTGTTGCAGATCATTGCATGGTTGTTGTTTAAGTAATTTGATTTCGTACATTTATCATTTTTCTTCAGCCTTGCAACTAAATTATGACTCACTCCCAGTATTCGGATTACAATTTCTCTGATGACAAAGCGAAATTCAAACATGAATACAAAATGTTGTAAAGGAAACCTAGTGGAAGAAAAACATATTCATACAAAATAATAGGGAAAATTTAAACAGGTAAATTCGCGGAAGTTAATAATGCTTTTTTGAGATAGGTTGATAGATTGATTAAAAAAACTCAAACTTCATATTTCAGGTTGCTAAATTTCAAGAACGGTAAAAAATGGAAAATGGACCTAAGCGTATCCAGGTTAGGTATTATAGTTTATGAAAAGCGACGCTAAATCGAAACTCATGACATGTATATGCGTAATTATGGTAAACAGTTGGGGATCAGGGCGAGTCATTAAGGGCGTAACTGATTCGTCAAAGCATTACTTTATGCCTAGGTTATTTGTTCTAACTGTCATACGTTCTAATTAGGGCAATTCTAAGAAGGGCAAAACAAATTAAATACTCGATTAACGTTTGAGCTTTCGTTTAGCCCTCTTCGAGTTTATGTAAAAGGTAAGAAGCGACCGTTTTATCAAACCAGCTTAGCATTAACATGTCTTATGTAAATTTAGGTAAATAACTTATTTGACAACAATAACGCCAACATACACCACATTGAAGCACACAAAGCTTTCTTTTCTTACATATTGAGTTGAAACGTAAATACTTACCTAACGGTACTGTAGGTGTATATGAGTGAGAGTGATCACTTAATTGTGATTGTAATTAAATATTGTAATGGGATTAATGCCTTAATAAATAGATATTATTATTATTATTATTATTAAGATCAGCAAGCTTATTTACGTAACTCGCTCGCGATCACCATCGTCTACATTTTGACTGTTCATGTATGGGCTGACAATTGGCATCGGAATCAGCTAGCTGTTACATTCATACAAGAACTGTCAAAATGAACACGATGGTGATTGCGAGCGAGTTACGGAATAAGCTAGCAGGTGATATAAAAAACTCATCTTCGTTACCTACAAAAAAATTCTAAAATTCCGTGCGGATTTTTCGAGAAACACTACAATTACGAGTAAATGCGGAGTAGAGTAACGATCCTTTCATGTTCTACGTAGATTCAAGAGACTGTTAACAATGAACTACTTCCGAGAATTCATTATAATTAATAATACGTATTTATTCTTTGTAAGCAGACATGAATGGCTAAAGGTATTGCTAAGCCCAAAACTGAAGATAGACTGGACTAATTGGACTTATAAGGGCCAACTCAGTTCAAGTTTTAGCTGTCACTTTTAGTATGAATCTGACAGCGAGCGAACGTAAACTGAATCGCATTAAGACATCATGGTAAGGCCCCTGGTCTTACACTCCGAAATTCGATTTTCGAAGTTCGTTTCATGCCATTCCGTTCACATAATAGTAATTAATTTGAGAGTGAGAGGGACGGTGTTATACGAACATCGAAAATCGAATTTCGGAGTAGCCCCCCTGTTTCACCACTCCTTAACTATCAGTTATCTATGATGACGTCTCTGTCTGTTTCGTATTAATAAATAGAGACGGAATCATAGATAACTGACAGCTAAGGATTGGTGAGACAGGCCCTAAAAGTGTGTTAATAAAAGTTAGTGTAATAATATTCGTAGCAAGTGGGATCCAAATACTCCGAAATATTTTATTCCAAATTTACTAATTCCGATTTTTTAAACTCCGAACCGAATTTCATAATTCCTAAGAAATAAAATTCCGATTACCAAAAAACACGAAATTTATTTAACCGAATTTCAAAATTCCGATTGTATATTGATTGTATAATGAAAAGCCCGAAGTGTCATTGGCCCGAAAAACAAAATTCCGATTATTAATTTTCCGATACTTCATTACTAATTCGGAAATTTGATATTCGGGATAATGAAATTCGTGTTTTCAATAATCGGAATTTTGTTTATTAGGAATTGGATTAATTTAGGTTTAGGTGCGGCCGCGTGCATGTTTGTTTTACTCCAATAATATTCGGAGTTTTGAAAATCGGTGTTTTCAATAATCGGGATTCGTATTTTTGATATTTCGGATTATTATTCATTCGGACTTCTTATTGTTCGGTGTATTGAAATTCGGAATTTTGAAAATCGTGATTGTAAATGTTAGGCATTTTGAATTTGGAGATTTATAAAAATCGGAATAATGAAAATCGGAATACTTATAATTCGGAGTTTTAAAACCGTCAGAATTATAATAATCGTAATTATGAAATTCGTGATTCCGATAATCGGAATTTAGTTTTTCCTATTTATGTAGTGTACCCGTAGCAAGTACATCATTATGACAGTATCCAGTGCAAGTTCTACGAATTCTAGTTGGCGCTATTTTCATTTCCTAGCATTTCTTAGCACTCCCGGTGAAGTCCATCCTGCTTCCTGCGACGTCTCTTTCCTACCGGCTTAATTAAAAAGAGATGCACATAGCGATAAAGTTAGCCATGGCCACTCGTGCTGGTTCCCTTAAATCTGTATTTCACATACAAAGATAACACGCCGCGGGGGTTGCTGCCTTATTAAATTAAACTCTGCAAAAACAAATGCCAAATTATTCATATTTCATGCAAAGTACAAGCATGCTAGTATTTAATTTGTCTTTGAAATAAACTAATTGCACTTCAACATTTTAACTTTATAATAGGAAACTAATCAAAAAAGGGTAGGCATGTGACTTTACTACTCTTCGCTTCACGTACTGGGGCCTTATCATGACGTCTTAATGCGATTCAGTTTAGGTTCGCTCGATGTCAGATTCGTACTAAAAGTGACAGCTAAAACCTCAATTCAATTTTTATAGTTATAGCTCCATCGATACTGTCGATGATTCTGCCAATGTCGAGGTTGAAAAAGACACTGCTTGTTTTTAATCAGCCGTTGTTCGGTAACTTCGGCGTGCGGTACTCTGATGAGAATCTAAAATAGACAACACAATTGTTAGACTACCTACAAATATAATTTGTTAATTTTTATAAATTTACATAGAACCAGCTAAAACCTGAACTGAGTCGGTTAAGACGTCATTGTAAGGCCCCTTACTTACCTACTACTTTGTCATTTTCATTGACCACCCCTATTTAATTTGAGAATCACGTTAACTTTCCGTGTGGTTCTTCAGCGGAAAATCCCGCGTGATTCATGCTGGGTTGTTGGCTCACCACAGATGGTTTTATCACGGTAGCACGACTGCTGCGACAAGTTCAGTTACATTACAAGCACCTGTTAGTGTTATTTACATACATACATCCACAAATCACGTCAATATCCCTTACGGGGTAGACAGAGGTGGAAAGGGGAATCAAAATAGTGATGGGTTGCAAGCTGCATCGCCTATAACATGATCCTTAAGATTTTTGCTCGTTCCCTCAATGGGCTATTACCATCTGCGTGGGAAGAGAAGCAACTGGTGAATTCTAGTGTTATTTCTTCTTCTTCTTTGGCGCTACACTCTTGCCAGAGTGGTCGTGGCCGTCACGCCGATTCTGTGGCCTGCTTTACAATGCGACGCCAGCGCGATTTACTTGTAGCCTAAAAATATAATGTAATAGTACTAATATTATAAATGCGAAAGTTTGTGACGATGTGAGTGAGTGAGTGGGTATGTTTGTTCCTTCTTCACGCTAAAACGACTGGACGGATTTGGATAAAATTTGGGACGAAGATAGCTGGTACCGTACATTAAAACATAGGCTACTTTTTATCCCGGAAAATTGCATAGTTCCCGCGGGATAACGATAAACATGTTAAATCATTGCTAATTCTACGCGGACGAAGTCGCGGGCAGAAGCTAGTTTACAAATAGAAATAAACGAATCTAATCTAATCTAATCTATTGATAACTATCCTATATATAAAAAATAAAAATAACATTAATATACTTATGCACAACGGCGAACTTATCCCTATAAAGGATTTACGGGAAAAAAGACAGATAGACGAACTGCTGACTGAAACTGCAGTTACCGAAGTCAATTTTCTACACAATACAATAAAATCAACATCACAAATAGCATTGACCTACGCGTTTTAATTTCGTATAATCAAATAGCGATTCTGGATCGACTGTAAGCGTTTTCTCGTGCAGTAATGTGCTAGTGTCGCGCCGCGGCGCCTCCCGTCTAGCCGGTGGTGACGACTTAACGACCCCGCGACCTGTGACGTCATCACTCCTTAATGTATTTTTTTATTGCTAAGCTTAGTTTTCCTTCGCATTATACCTACTGGGTACAGTCAGTATCAAAAGTTGATAAACACTCGAAGAGACACACAGACAACTCACATCTATATTCATGCGGGGTAGCCTAAGGTAACTAGACCTAAAGGCCACATCATGCTGTGGGTCATAAAGATCTATCGATACAGTAGCTGTTCAAAACTACATGCTGAACAGGAGATACCTATATTTTATGGTTTCTGTTCTTTTTGTTTGTCTATGGTACTTTTATATTATGTCATTATCTATACATATAATAATTCTTAATAAAACTGGTGTTCAATAAACACATAATATTTTATTTAATGTTACCGTACGCCTAATCCCATAATATTTAAAGCCACGGCTATATACGCGGCTGCGTCGGTAAAATTAAGTTTGGTCCTTCGAGCCGGATGAGGATCGACTCCTCGAAACAAACAATCTGCAGGATTATCATTAGTATTTACATAGTTCCACTCAAAGTTAGCAGTAAGTTTTCTTATTTGATCAACTCTATTACCCACTAAACACACCCTCGAATTGACTCGACAACAAAGTAGTGTGTAGATTTTTTGAGCACTTCAAGCGTTCAATTTTCTGATGCGTACTGGGGCCGTACTATGACGTCTTAATGCGGTTAATGCGATTCAATTGCTATCAGATCCATACTAGAAGTGGCAAAAATGGTGTGAATGGTGTAAATCAGTAGTTCCCAAAGTGGTCCAGGTGGATCCCCAGGGGTCCACGGAAGACTCGACGGGGGTCTACGTTGGGCGTGACCAAAAATGGGGGTCCACCATCGCAAGCGGGGGTGCATGAAAATTGAATAAAATTTGTGAAAATTGATTGGTTCTTGTGCTGTGAGTCATTGTAGATTTCAAAAAAGTAAAGTAGGATGGAGTCACTCGCAGCACAAAAATATAATTTAATTGAAAATTTGTTAAGTCAACTTTATTTTCAAATAATTAACCCTATCAAGCAATCAATTCTAACCAATTTTTTCGAAAACTGTTAATTTATCGTTGAAACTCAGCAACAACGCCAGTTTCCATAGATTATAGAGCTAATCCTAATTTTTTTTTCGAGATTTAGTTTAGAAATTAGTGGTAATGTAGCTGCAGGGGGTCCACCGGATCCAGCAAAATTTTGAAAGTGGTCTATGGAACAAAAGAGTTTGGGAACCTCTGGTGTAAATAGTGATGAAAATGACAGCTAAAAATCCGAATTAATCGCATTAAGACGTCACGGTAAGGCCCCAGCTAGCTTTTGACGTAACTCGCTCGCAATCGCCATCGTGTTCATTTTGACAGTCCTTGTATGAATGTGACAGCTAGCTGATTCCGATGCCAATTGTCAACCCATACACGAACTGTCAAAATTAAGACAATGGTGATCGCGAGCGAGTTACGTAATAAGCCAGCTGGTCCTTTTAACGCTGATAAAAACGAAGTATGGGTACATATTAATCTGATTTAAAATAAAGCATTATCCGGTTTCCAAGTCAGGCCAAGTAGGAAAATAGACAGGCGATCACAATGGCCTCCCTTAATTCACTTGCTGCTGCACTTAAACATTTAATTGACAGTATTTCCTTCCTTCCTTAGCGGTGTCCTGTGACTAACCGTTTCTATTGGCTTTTTATTAACAGAGTGCTTGAGTGGTTTTTTTTTAAATTAAGAGACAATGTGTCCTCATCGATAACTGACACAGTCGTGGAAAATATAAAAAAGCTGAAGTGGAGTCCCAAAAAATAGTATTTCAAAAGAAAACATTAGATTTAATATTCTAATAATTGATTATTCCTTGAAAAAAATTCTATGAAATGAAATTATGTGAAAATTCTGTCTACAAAACATGGAGCCACCCGTTTCATGTCAACCCTTGGTTGGCACCGCATAAGCAATCTCCCTGGTGGCGGGCGTCTAAACTCGTCCCGTGTCTAAACACCCGACTTATTTTTAATATTTGAGTATGGATCTGACAGCGAGCGAACCTAAACTGAATTGCAATTGAATCGCATAAAGACGTCATGGTAAGGCCCCATGTGACCCAATGTTCTGGTGTGTGCCGCGGTGCTGATGCTGGGCGGGCGGCGCGGCCGCGACCCGCCCCGGGGTCGGCACACTGCCCAGAGGTCACAGCGTACCGTTTCCATTGCCTATGGCGATATTGCAGTTTTTTAATAACATATTTAAATCGTCTTCGTCAACGATCATTTCATTTTGTATTATAGTCTCATTGACTGCAATTGTAACGACTGCACTGAATACAGCTCACAAGTGACTTCGAGAATTGTTTTTCCGGCACAATTTCGAACCGCTGATGACAATAATCTTAATTATAAATGATCGGTGATATTAAGGCGCATGTATGACCTTAATCACTGCTGATTGTTCGAGAAAAAGTTGAAGCAAGATAGTAAATATTTCACCCTAGATTTCAAGAAACAAAGGTAAAGTATGCGTGGAAGTAAGCACTTATTTGTTTTGTTTATACTTAGTAGGGAGTTTTTAAGTCAAAAATTACACTTGTAAGATCTAAATTAATATCACGTTTAAAACAATAATTGCTACAGAAAATAAAATCCTTGCGAGTTAAAAAATTTTGCTCCCAACAGGTATCCTCAGCATCTGTAAGACAGGATAGTCCTAGCTCTATGCGCCTCTGACAGCGATCACGGAGTGGAAGGCTTCTCGGTGTGGCCCGAGTTCGGGTTCCGGCGTGTTCAATTTTGATGGCCCGGAGCTCCCTAACTTCAAAAAGACGCCCATCGAGGGGGTTCTAGTACCTAGGTAAAAATCCTACATAACCCAACGCCTCCCTCACGACGTTGGGTATATTAAAGAAGATTTCCCCCTCGGAAAAAAAAGGTCTTGTTAAATCTAAGACTATTTCAGGAGTCGCGAGCGCAGCAAACGCACACATGTGTTTACATACACGACGGAGAACACGATCGCCATAAAAAGTTACATAATGTCTTGTCTGTACCTAGCAGTGGCGTGGCGTCAAGTATATCAGAAGGCAAGCCGAAGGGAACTTAACTAGCCTTTTCCTCTAATTCTGGACAATAATTTGCCCAACTGCCTTAAAATAGGCAAGCCGGTGGGAATCGAGTTCTATGGACGCCACGCCACTGGTACCTAGCCAAGGCAAATGTCAAAACAATAGAGATAAAGACAAACGCTTACACTACGCTTACGCTTATCTTACTCGCTAATCCTGCCGCTAAGCAGCAGTCCTTGCACTGCTGTGTTCCGGTGTGGAGAGTAAGACAGCCGGGGAAATTACAGGCACAAGAGGCATTTCATCTTAGCCCTCTAGGTTGGCAACGCATCTGCAATCCCTCCGGGGTTGCTGGTGTCTACGGGCAGTGGTGATCGCTTATTACCATCAGGTGACCCACTTGCTCGTTTGCCTTCCTATTCATATAAAAAAAAACAGATCTTAAGTTCTTTAAGCTGTTTGAGAAGCGTTCATGAATAAAGGGGAAACCACTACAGTTTGCAGTATGCCTAGTGTAAGTTTTCGATAACAAAATACGTCTCACAATCTCACAAATCACGTTTGCGTTAAACTGTCAAATACTATGAGAACTGTTTGTTGTCGTTTCGTTCCTCTAGCGGCGCTGTCAATTTTCTCATAGTAATACGTTTTTCGTGTCTGAAACTTACACTAGAGGCTCAGGAATGTTGTATTTTATCGTGTCGTGCGACAATGTGCACGTGCGCAATTGCTGACGTCAGTACAGCTGAGAGTAGTGGCGAGTAAGACATGCCGTCTGTCGGGGGCGGTCGACCGCCCTCGGCGCCACTCGGCAGTCGCCATGAAACCAGATCAAACCAGTTTTTGCATTTTTGCTGATGGTATTTTGCTTTACTATAATTTAAGACGAGACCTAAATATTTATTTGCGGGTTGGTCTCAGTACTTCGCGGACCCTTATTGAATATTATTGTTGAGAGATGTGCTTTCAAAAGTCGCGTCCGAGGCCATTATTCGCACCCGCACGTAACAACTTAGTACAAAAAATGGAAGACGGGGAGGGTCGATGTTAGCCTATTTTCTTAAAATATTTACCATCATCGTTATCATCCATTCCAGCCTATTATACGCACTACTGCTGGGCACAGGCCTCTCAGAATGAGAGGGCTTTAGTTCCCACGCGGCCCCAGTGCGGATCGGGAACTTCATTCAATTGCTTCGCAGATCTGTGCGGGTTTCCTCACGATGTTTTCCTTCACCAAAAAGCTCATGGTAAATTTTAAATGTAGCAACGCACATAAATTCCGAAAAGACAGTCAGACAAACGAGTTACGGAACGCTAAAAATGTATCAACATCAAAAGCGTATTTACGCAAGAAACCATTACCCTATCGATCAATGACATCGATCAAATACCTTAGGTACTTTCGCCTTTCTCTTCATTTCAAGTAAAATATTACAGTGTTTTTCAGTAGGTAATCCCTAATGGAAAGCTCCGTGCTCTGAAAGCACAAAACAAATCCTTTATGAGGTGGCCATTATATTCGTAAAGCGAGAACAAGTAAGCGGATACCCGAGACATGCACAAAGCTGTGACGTCACGGGCCACGCATTACCACCCTGCGTCAAAGGTAAAGGCATTGTACGAATAAAAGCACGTGTCAGTACTGTAAGTCCATTGTAAAACTAGAAATAGTTATACAATGTTGCAAAGTTGTATTTTACCCGCGAGTGTGGAATTGAAACACGAGGAAGCAAAAGGATTCTATGGTTGATTCTAAAATAGAATCCTGAGCGTAGCGAGTGTTTCAATACACGAGAAGTATCTAATAATATATTTGCACCCGTGTGTAGGTAACACAAAACTTTTCACCTCACTGCAGCGAGGGAATGCACACAATGTTGAGAATGTTGACATTTCTGACGATGCGTTTTGAAATTGCATCGACTCAAATTGTGCGTTCTGAATTATCTAAATATTTAAGGTTTATGACTTAAAATCATGAAATAAAATTAGTTTTGTTTTTTACTAAAATCTCAAACCATTTATTCTTTACTAATGTTATAAATGCGAAAGTGTAGGTGTTACAACCTACATGAAGCGCCAGATATACGATGACACCGGCTGGCGCGAATCTTCTATTTTTTAAAATGATTTGTCAAATTGCTTTTCCTGTTCGATTTGATTCGTTATGTCAATAAACCATATCTCTGATGAAGAATTTATTAATCTAATTATTCAAGAGTTGATTAGGTATCAAGCATCTGCAACATCAGTTCACCTAGTCTACAGTAGGTATCCGTCTGCCTGTTTGTATGTTACCTCATCATCATCAAGCTTAAGCTGCTGAAACGATTTATTTGGAATTTGCCTAGAGATCTGTACCTGTCTGTACCTGTATAGAGATGTGTATCTGTGTACAGCTCTTTATCAACCTTATTACCCATAACCGCAATAAAGAGATTTTGATTTAT
Organism: Pandemis heparana; assembly: GCA_963854515.1. Classification (NCBI taxonomy): domain Eukaryota; kingdom Metazoa; phylum Arthropoda; class Insecta; order Lepidoptera; family Tortricidae; genus Pandemis; species Pandemis heparana. The sequence continues at coordinate 2,349,250 of OY978020.1, read as the reverse complement.
TATTTTTTTGAGATATATTGTTTCCGTCCCGGGGAAGGACATAGTATTAGTTTTTATCCTGGAAAATCGCATAGTTCCCGCGGGAATCCTGCGGAAACTAAGTTGCCTTAACTACGCCACGATCACTGCCAAAGGCGTAGAAACTTCGAAGTGAAATCTAATAAATATTAAGAAGGTATTTAAGATGGTAGGGAAATGGTCAGGAAAAGTAGTGATAGTAACGATAATGCTTAGAAGAAGATTAAGCATTTTTTGAAGCCTTTACCTAGGTAACTTAATAATTCTTTGATGCCGGTCTGGGAGTAAAGAAAAAGCATAGAATGTACCAGTTGCTTCTCTTCCCGCGCAGATGGTAAAAGCCCATCGAGCGAATGGGCGAAAATTTTATGAATCATGTTACAGGCGATGCGGCTAGCAACCCATCACTATTTTGATTCTCCTTTCTTGTTACCTTAGCCTTAGTTACCTAGGTCTATTAATAACAAAAAACAAATTACACTACTTGTAACTCTACATAGTATCGCCAAGATAAATAAAAAATCGGTTGTCTGTAAAGTCGGTTTACTGACGATAGTTGAACGTTGAAAGTACTGATGGAATGGTTGCATTTTTCAAAAGAAAATTTTAATTTTATTTGTTTGATAGATATTTTGTATGGATATAGAGAAGGAAGTAAATGGAAATCACAATTGAATTGATAAAGTTACATTTATTTGTACGCATAAATACGATTATGTCAATTTTAATTTTTTTTGTCAATTATTAGCATAACGTACAATCGTTGCACTGGCGGACCGATGCTATTTGTTTTAATGATGAAAACACGAACATATATTTAATATCGAAAGAATCATTACCTTTATCGCCGCAATTATCGTTGCTATAAACAATTGACACCACATTCACTTTCACTGCACTTCATACTTGACGAAAACATGTAAATGTATTATTGTATAGCAGCTGTCCACGCGGACGCATCGCTCACTCAAGTAGGAGAGAGACAGATGTCGAACGCGGAAGCCGATTGTGCCTCTTTGTCGCTCGTTCCGCGCTCTCGCTTGCACTTCAAGCCTTAAATGGAACGCCTCAGAGCGAGTTAACGCCTCAGAGCGAGGTAATGCCGCATGAGTCATGTTTTTTCGTGCGTGCGGCCGGCTCCATCGAATTATAAGACGTTGTCACGTCAAAACTATCAGGGTACTAACTAAGTCTACCCACCTTTCCTGGAAACTTTATCTAACTAATATTATAAATGCGAAAGTTTGGATGGATGGATGTTTATTTGTTACTCAATCACGTCAGAACGGCGCAACGAATCTGGATGAAATGCGGCACATAGGTAGAGAAGTCTGGAATAGCACATAGGCTACTTTTATCCTGGAAAATTCCCGCGGGATAGCGACAAACAAATTCTTTGCAGACGAAGTTGCGGGCAACAGCTAGTTCATCACATATTTCCTAACCTTCATCAGATATAAGTACATATACACGCGCGTCACGGAATGACGAGGACCCGGGTTCGATTCCCGGCCATAGCTTTACTTTTCAGATTTTTCTATGTGTTCTAATTTTCAGTGTCGTTTATACCATTTTCATTCTTACCTGTCCTATTTGGTAAACAAAACCTCAATGTGCAAATTTTTGTAAAAAATAAGGTGAATTATGTTATCAAATAAACGTGAGGTACATAATTTTGCTGATATTTTATCTCCAGTTCCTTTATTTACGAAGAAATATTTAAAAAATAACAAAAATGAGACGTTTTGAGGTTAGAATTTTGTTTACCAAATAGGACAGGTAGGAATGAAAATGGTATAGAAATTAAATTTCTAACGGTACAACGTAAAAAGTATAAGTACATATACCTACCCATTTTATGTTACGTTACACCAAAATCATGGTAACCAGAGTCTGTGAACAAAATATACACTTGTAACAATTGTGCAGACTTATGAATACAGCGTAGCGCATCAATTCCTGCATAATCTTTCATTTAGCCGCATAAATTAGAGAGCGTCTTTATTTTCGTGGCGTGCCAGCGCCAGCGCCGGCTGGGTTTGGTTACTGTATGGACCGAGGAGTTAGCTCTTACTGGAAATGAAACAAAAATTAAAAAATGACAGTTATCCATCAACTGCTGAAGCCTTACCATGACGTCTTAATGCGATTCGGTTTAGGTTCGCTCGCTGTCAGATTCATACTAAAAGTGACAGCTGAAACTTGAACTGAGTCGGAATTAGGACGTCATGGTAAGGCCCCTGATAGGTGGATTTTTGCATAGAAACATGTGTTGCACAGACGCAGCGGTCCCGCGTGAGTAGTCCCGTACGAGTTACAATAAATTGAAACAGAAGGCCCAGTGCGGATTCGAACTTCACACACACCGTTGAATTGCTTCGCTGTTGTGTAGGTTGTTTCCGCACGATGTTTTCCTATACCGAAGCTAATGGTAAATTTCAAATGTTATCTCACGCATATATTCCGAAAATCCAAAGGAGCGATCGAGCCAAGGATTCGAACCCACGACTCTCGACTTGAGAGGCCATAGGTGCTACGAATAGCCAAGCCCTCTCATTCTGAGAGGAGGCCTGTGCCCAGCAGTGGGACGTATATAGGCTGGAGATGATAATGATATAAAAAAAAGATTTTAATACCCGCGAATGGCAATAATGTTCGGTGCGGCTAAGTTTCTAAAGGAATATTAGTAGGTACAGTGTTATGTGTTTAGCTTAAAGACGAAAGTCTGCAATGCGCGATTTTGGAGGCCTAGGGCGTCGCGGGACGAGATTAATCCCTCCCTGCGTCGCTAGGAATTTATGGCCCTTGGAATTCCTTCTTAATTTAATTCTATAATATTAGGACTATTACAGTAATTCCTTCGCTGTTATTTACAACGAATTCTATGGACATGTTCTTTGTAGCAGAGTAGGTTTTGCTAGTATCTTGTGAACTTTGCAATTTTTCACCAAGTGACTGGGCTAGTTGGATTCCTGTAGAATTTTTATTGTAATTTAGGATTCTAAATTAAATCACTCCTTCGACCGCCTTAGCTGTATGTATCTTGAACATCCACCAATTTACGGATACATTGTTCAATTTGAATTCAAAAATCCTGAAAAACATTTATGTCCTATTTAGACGCATGCAAGTTTCATTACATTGCGGGTTGCCGTGATAAACCGAATTCAACCGATCTGTCCAACTTAGCAATGTAACTACAAAGGCATACAATTCTTGTATGTCTAAATGGGCCTTAACAGAGGTATTCAGCTATACCGATGGATTGTTTACCCGCTCAAAGCTAATCCGGATCATTTTTAAAACGCAGAATATATTTTTATATAAAGCCACGCTCGGGCCGCATCCAGCCGTCCTCTATACCACCACTATCGGTATCACCCTTAAATCTCAGCACGCGATACACAAATTATCCTCGAGGCTGACGTTCTACATACACCTGTGGTCGTAAAGGCCGTAAGCGCCCCGCACTTCACCGACCGGGGCGGAGGCGAGACGGGGGGGCGCATAGGCCGTTCCGTCGCGCCCGCCGCTCACCTAGTTCGAGTGAACTCTGACCCCGCTAAAGTTCAGTCGGGCCAAAGTTCAGAGTACGCTGAAAATGTGGAGGTGCGGAGTTGCTCAAGATGGGAGTGCACTAAGGCCATAGTGTCTATTCACCATCTCTTTCTGTCAAATGCCGTTCGATGACGGTAGATAGAGAAGTGGACGGGACGCGAGAATCCTCCAAGTCTCATTACATTGCGGCATTGGGTCGACGACTTCCAACTTCTAACCCGCCGCATCACGCCACGCAAATCGCAATGTAATATTATTCTTCAGTGTTATTCTCGCAAGTCCTCACTGGGCTTTAGAGGGCGACCAAACCGCCGCGTATACGCAGTGACGTGTCGTATGCGTCACGTTTTCTCACCGTTTCTTCATACATTTTGTTGCGATTCCGTAACGTCACCGTTTTTTAAGCGGCGGTGTGGTCGCACCCTTAGACAGTACGGCCTGTTTGTAGTAGCCGTGTAGATATGATATGACTAGATATTGCCCGCGGATGTGTTATTCCAGTAGACTTATTGTCTAACTCGCTCGCAATCGCCATCGTGTTCATTTTGACAGTTCTTGTATGAATGTGACAGCTAGCTGATTCCGATGCCAATTGTCAGCCCATACACGAACTGTCAAAATGAATACGATGGCGATTGCGAGCGAGTTAGACCATAAGCCTACAGACTATAATCTTAAATTATTTCCAGATCGGTTCAGTCGTCCTGGCGTGAAAGAGTAACAAACATTCATACGCATCTATACCTCCACTCACATACTTTAGCATTTATAATATTAGTAGAATGGCGTACACTTCAATAACAATCTGCTGTGATACTTACCTCAGTTATCAATATCAAGGTAATAAAGTTTCTTTAACCCGAAAAAAGGGTGCGGCGTATATTTATTACATTAATTTCATAGGTTTGTGTACGTTTACATTGATCCATACACAAAGTTGGTCTTTAACAATCAATAAACAGAATTGTAAATAATCTATTGAACAAAACGGAAATAGAGAACAATTGGGGAAAAACTATGAGTCAGTGCAGTGGGGTTTCCCGTGCCGCCCTATTAATAGTAAACCGATATTTACTCACGAACCCTCACCAAACCTTTACACTACAGCATTATTAATGATACCCTTCCGATCCCCGCTTGTACCTTATATCCAAAAATAATTTTAAACCAAAAACTTCCTTCCGATATCCGCTCCCACGTTTTTGTATAAAATTACGCATTAAAGTAATCGAGATCAGACGAACAATATTAAATCGAGGGCTCAAAAAACGTATGGGAACAAAAAAAGGATGAAAAAAAGGAGAGGAGCGGAAGTGGCTGAGCCGCGACCGCAGGCCGGAGGCTGCTGACACTGCCTGCGGGCTTATGCTCGCCTGGTACAATTTTTGCGGGTGATTAGACCTTGTGCAAGGTCCATCCGGCTGGATCTTTAGCTGCTGTGTTCCGGCGTGGAAAGTAAAACAGCTGGTGAAATCTAGCACATGAGGTATTCCATCTGAACCCACTAGACATCTACGTATTTAATTTCTAAACGACACTGAAAATTAGAACACATAGAAAAATCCGAAAAGTAAAGCTATGGCCGGGAATCGAACCCGGGTCCTCGTCATTCCGTGACGCGTGCTATACCCCTACACCACCCATAGCAGGTGAGTAAGCGTTCGAATTTTTTCTATCTATTACTAACTGTCACGTGACCTTGTTACTATGCGATTATTTGTCGCGAAGCGTCATCTATTTGAATGATGTGTCTGTACGACACAATTACAAACGTATCTACGTATTTGCAATCCTTTAGTGTCGCGGGTGTCTATAGGCGGTGGTGATCACTTACCATTTGATGACCCACATGCTCATTTTCCATCTAATCTGTACTCGTAGTTAGTAAATACTGTATTTTTGCTGAGTCCATGTCACGCATAAAGCACGCTCCATAAAAATTCATTCCATATATGACAAAACAAAGGATTCCGGATGATAATGTATGTGAAAAAACCGGCCAAGTGCGAGTCGAACTCGCGCACGAAGGGTTCCGTACCAGAAATACTCTGTGGTATGGGTGCCCCCCTTAATTATTATTATTATTTTGATTTTAGTATTTGTTGTAGCCATAATAAAAATACATTATCAGTGCAAATTTCAACTGTCTAGCTATTACGGTTCTTGAGATCTAGCTCGGCGAGTGGTAGCCATGAAAAAGGGCTAAAATGTCACGTTTTTTGTATGGGAGCCCCCTTAATTATTATTATTATTAAATTTTTAGTATTTGTTGTTATAGCGGCAACAGAAATACACAATCTGTGAAAATTTCTACCGTCTAGCTATTACGGTTCTTGAGATAAAGCCTGGTGAGAGACGGACGGACGGATGGACGGACGAACGGACAGCGAAGTCTTAGTAATAGGGTCCCGTTTTTACCCTCTGGTACGGAACCCTAAAAAAGCTAATGAATGTTGATGATGACTTTTTTAATAAGCAGTGTGGTGCTATCTCTTTGTACAGCACAGTGCTGGAGTTCAGACTTCAGTTTGTCGTCAAAAATAAAAAGGTTTCCCACCCACTGTCACATCAGAGGGTCCCTAAGTTTAGTTGCCTTTTCGGCAACCACGGGAAGGGACGGGTCTATCCTATTCTAAAATCATACTTGAGTACCTAACTTAAAGCCTATGTTAAAGATAGAAATTTCATAGAAAAAAAATATGAATAAGTTTTCTATGATTCTCTAAAAATAGCTTATCATCAGAAGCGGAGCATTGAAACTATGTTAAAAGTTGTTATAGTATAGCCCACATCAGAGCGCACACGTGTGTAAAATGTCATATGAAAGTTTCCAGGCTCTGAGATGAATGCAGTGACGTCATTGGTTAATATGATCTCGCTGAAGCAGCCCTTGCACTGTAAGTTTGATTCAATATTAAAAAATTCACTTCACACACACCAATACTAAAGTTAGCTTAAAGAGGAACATGCACGTAAAGCTAGATTGATAAAGAGAAGAATTTACTTGTAAAATTTTAAATAAATCCAGTACATTTTTCTAGTATTAAGTCCATAAACAACTTGGATGTTTAAACGTCAATTAAATCAAAGTACGACATGATAAAAAAACAATGGTCCCTTCAAAGAGTACAAAGCACAAAGTAACATTGCATGCGGTAAGTATAGGTATTAAACTAATTTCGTAAAATTATTACTTCTTTGATACTGAACCGAAGTTTGTATTCAACCATAATATCAAAATACATAGATCTACTCGTCAAATGCGTCCTTAGACATGAACTAGAAGACCGCTTGTAGCAAGGATTTCACTTGTTCTACAGCTATTCATACAACATAACATAGCCATTTAAAATACAAAGAGAACAACATGTTTTATAGCTATCAAATAAGCCCTAGTGAGACCTGGGATGTGGGGAACTTGCGTACTTACTTTCATTATAAAATTGACGTCGTACTGATTCAAGATTTCAAGAAATCGTACTATTGCAGATAAAGCACCTACATACTTTTTTGAAGTACCATTTACTCGCTTTGATTGTTGAGCATCACGGAACGTTGTCATAGTGAAATGATTGCTTATTACTGCTACAAACACGTGGAGGGGGACCAACAGTTAATAAGGCAACTCTTCCAATACCTCAACAATCTGTGTCCTTGGCAAGTACAAATCAAAGCTGAAAAAAACACTGATACATATATATGAAAAACGGGAATCTACCTACGCTCTCGAATATTTATTTCTAACTTAGCTTAGGTACCGTCTTTTGGTGGCCTATAAACATTTATGTTTAGAGTATACCATTGGCTACAGTACAATACTAAGCTATTAGGTAATAGGTAGCCAAGATCAACCGCTACTTGTATGAGGTGGCTAAGATAAGGATTGAGAATTTAGAAACGAACCAAATTGAAATCTGTCGCGGCAGACGGCATTTTTCTATTTGCTTCACTGTGTGAAGTACAACAACCTAGGGTTTTTATGTCAATGAATATTATTAGGACATTCGAATAATCAATTTCGTAATTTACACAGCGGTTCGATCGAATCTAGCAAGCAGTTAACTGATCTGTGTGAAACTTCCCAATTTTCAATGGACCCGGAACTATGGCCCAAGCCCTCATTCTGAGAGGAGACTTATGCCCTGAATCAGCGGGACGTACAGCTGTTGATTATGAATATTCGAATAGTAAATATGGGTTGAATATTCGAATATTCAATTTGTATGCCCTAGCTGCAACGCAAGTTCCCAGCAGTGTTGAGACACGGGACACTGTTGCCAGGCGACGCACGTGTCCCCGAAGGTCGCTTCTCCGCTACACGTGTCACGCGGGGCTATTATGTACAGGCTCATGTCGACGGCGTAATACCGAGTAACGCCATCTGATTTCACAATACAATTCTATTTCTGATAAGTTCATGGTTAAGGAAAGTTACAAGCCCTCTTTTGTTATATGGAATAATTAAAAACGTACTCATGCGATTTGAGTTTCGTAAACAACCGTTGTTTACTTCATTTACATAGCAAGAAGAATAGGTACTCGTGTACAATTACATTTGTGACGCATATATCACATAGACATTTCGGGATTTTATACGCGTCGATCCCGATCTTGTGGGAATTTTCCCACGAACAGAAGTAAATATGTTTTAGATCCAGCTAATACAGTCAAAGGCAGTAAATCTATCCATCCAAATCTATAATCTATACAGCCAAACACGTCAAATGTATTGTGTCACCTCCCCTATTGTTTGTGGCTTAAAGATATTTTTGACGTCTTGGTATAACGTGCATATATTTATGCCCTTGACTTGACTGTACATACCAAATTTCATTCAAATTCATCCAGCCGTTTTTGCGTGAAAGAGTATCATTATATCCATCCCAGCTTCACTCGGGTTATCAAACTATACGTAAAAACTTTCTTCAATCACTCGATCTATTTATGTAAACCGTTTTAAAATTCGTCGCGTACTTTAATAACTAAACTAAAAAAAAAATTGTTGACTGTACTTTGCATTGTCGTTCGTCCTACATACGTGAACCAAATTTCAAGTCAATCGGGCCAACCGTTGAAGAGTTCCCTCCTGCAGAGACGGTCCCGGCTGGACCACCAGAATTCTACCAGAACAGTATTGTCATCTGACTTACACAAGTACCTATGCAAAATTTCAGCTCAATTGGATGAAGATATCTGCTTCAAAATTTCGCAAGATTCCAACCGGTCAAACATTCACCTCCTTGCAAAAAAATCGGGCACTATGGTTTTTCAAATTTTTAGGCATCAAAGCTTGGAAAGTAAGCTGGCAGATAAAATTCAAAAACCACGGGTGCCCGTTTTTTTGCAAGGGGGTATTATACCAAGTTAATATAAAGCTTGTAATAATAATAAAAGACAAAGTAACATACATACAGACGGCTGGAAGTGACTTTGTTTTATAGTTACTATGTAAAAACCCATGTTCTTACATTAGTCAAAGACAAAAAAGGAGGGCAAAGTGCGCATAAAATGAATAAACGCGTAGTAGGAACGAACATCGTTGTAAATACAGAAGTATTCAAGAAATAAAATAACACAAGTATTATTTCTGCTACAAATTATACTCATGAACCTACCTATGAGAGTATAAGATAAAATCACACAGCATTTACAACAGGAGTCGGAGTGACCAGGTTCATTTTGACAGGCGTATTCAACCACTTTAAAGATTGTGAATTGATAGGAGTAATACGGTGATACCTAGTACGACGCCCCCTTGAGTAATGGTATTCATATTCATATTCATTTATTGTCAAAACTGTGTATAGTTATAGGATGTCATACAAATAAGGTATCAACAGTTTTGCCCATTTCGGACGTACAACAATTAATAATAATAATAAAAATATCAAAACGGAAGTGAGTAGGTAGTAGTGAGTGGTAGTGAGTTAGTAAGTGTAGTGTATGTAAGCCAAAAGCAACTCCTGTCGTTCTTACTGCTTTATGTCAACAGTGACTTAATGGAGAAAATAAATATGATCTCCAAAGATCTGTGGCCAAACTTCTTTTAATACTTAATGTCTCTTTGATATAAAAACTAACGCGAGATCGTGAATGCTTTGCTGTTACATATACATTATATAGGTTAACATTACATTACATATACATTACGTAGTACTGAGAAGACGACCAACTCAGAAAAGAACTGTTACCAGGAAATTTAGAATTGAAACATATATATATTTTTTTATGTGAATAGGAAGGCAAACGAGCAAGTGGGTCACTTGATGGTAAGCGATCACCACTGCCCATAGACACCCGCAACCCCGGAGGGATTGGTATTGCTTCATTTACAGCATATCGGTACTATTTTTAAGTACCTACCTATGTATTATATCTACTGATATTTATTATATCTACGTGTATCGAAAGTGCGTAAATAAATGTCTCTCTCTCTCGTTATCAAGTCAGAGAATGGTTACACCAGATTTTTTTATTCCACCTTTCTCAAACCCATTTCCAGTACCTAATGGTTTACCTTACTTTACTTTTAACGCATCAATACCATTACGTATTGACCACAAAATACCAGTTTCACCTCAAACTTTTCAGTGACCCATTAAAGACCCACGACTAACGGTTAAATCCTTTGACGGGTGTCGGTTGGGTCCCGCCGTGGGAACCGCGAACCACCTGTGCTGTGACCCGCTGTCCCACTGTTCGACAGTTCAACGGCAAGCGCCCCTGTCGAAAACTGGCCGCGCACCCTAACTAGGGTACTTATGAGAGTTAATTATGCAAAGCGTTCGACCGGTTACGGTGCGTTGCCGGAATTAAACAGTCGAACGGGTTTTTAGTAAAGATTTGCGGCAAAATAGTTTATACATTTTTCGAATAACGCAATCATAAAAATCAAATCAAATGATGCCTAAAGGCAATTAAAATAAGAAGCCCGAAAGCTATCGGTGAACAAATGAGATAATAGTTATCAGGTTTAATCGAAGGCTTCGTTTACACAGACATAAATGGTGAGCTTAGTTTAAAAAATGTAATTAAACATTGAGTTATTACGCAAAGGGGCTCGTTTTGCGATGCCCTGTTGATAAAGTAGAAAGAAAGAAAGAAAGAAGACATTTATTTATTTATTCTCTATTTAAGTAGGTCCGTGAGGTCTTAGAACGACATTTTGTTTCGGGTACCATCAGGCGATTCAAGTATATATCAAACCCATAAGAGTGAGTGAGACAGCAAGAAAACCCCGAATGTCTTACTAGGTAGGAGCTCACGGATTGTAGTGGGTTGGCCGTTTAGACCAGGGGGTTACACTGTCTCACCCAAGTTTAGCGCGCGCAGTGCAGGGCGCCGCGAGGGGCTATCACCAACCCGTACCATCATTCTTTGCGTTACCGTTCGTACTTACGAGTATAATGAAAATTGACGCAAAAATGTCGCCGTAGATCACCTCGCTACATACTCGAGAACTTTACAAGTAAACAACTGCGCAGCTTAAAATATCACCGAGGATACTACACTTCTTTCATAAGCCCTAATGCAGCTTTAGCTCCGTTTCAATGTTCAATGTTGAATGTTTAAATGTTTTATAACACTATAACTAATAATACATACTAATAATACAGTTAAGATATTGCATATCATCACGGAAAACTTTAGTTTTATATACTTACTTACTTGTTCTCTCTACTGTACTGTGAACTACAAATACTACATTAGATATTAAGTTCTCATGTAAGTGACTTATTGTTTTTAATGAGAAATAAATATTCTATGAACCGAAATATACTCAGCGGGACAAAATTAGGCCCAGTGTCCATACAAAATATCTATGTATATTGCATACATATGAGGGGCACATTTTTTGCCGTTTCACTTTTGCGAAACACACTTCATTAAACTAATGATCTATTTTCATGTTTCATCATTTTTGTTTTTTTTTTCTGAATGCTTTTATAATTGTATGTCTTTCAAAAGAGAAAAAAAGTCTTCTTTCTTTTGTCTTTTAATACTCTCAGGGCTTTTAATTTTTGAAAACGTTAACGGAAATATAAAATAGCTGATGGTAGCTGACTAGTGGTTTCACTTGCGTCTTCTCAAGCGGAGTATTATGGGTTCGAACCCCGGGCTCACATTTCTGAGTTTCTAAAATTTAAGCGTTGCTTTAAGCTTTACTTACAGTCAAAAGGACCAATAGTACAGTCAGTAAGAAAACTAGATTTTTTTAACAAAACTTATTTTTTACTTTAATTGCTCTATCACTGTCAGACTGTCCCCGCGCACTCCCTCTAACTCTAAGACTGTAACACAAGGGCAAAGCACCATCTTTTACGACGCGTAATATTACACTTCGCTTTACTGCCGCAATAAGAGTAATTAAATTATCTAGTTACAAGACACTGTCATCCTGTTTACTGAACACTTCAGCTCCATCCTGGATACAATGTAATTTGATACCATTTTGAAACAACTTTACCAACTTTACCAATGCCACTAAAATTTTTATATTATAGTTTAAGTTCGATATACACAAGAGCGGGTTTGGTTGCGTTTTGTTTTTGTAGGTACTTGCGTGGTATTTTTAATAGGTACTTCGGTGCATCTGTCAGTTCCGTCGCGGTGATCACACGTTTTTCTGCGCAGGATGTGATCTATTCGTCGCCCGCGCTGCGCAGGTGGCGGTCCAGTTATGCGGGTGGGTCGAAGGCGTTCGGGTTTGATCGAAGTGGCTTTTGTTTGTTAAAATAAATTGAAGACACGAAAGGATGCGTCATGTAGAACAACACAGTACGTATCGCCTTACTTTTTTAACACCTTCACATTAAACATCGTGATCATCATCATATCAGCTATAGAACGTCCACTGTTGTATATAGGCCTTCCCCAAAGACCTCCAAGTTGCCTCACAATGCAAGTCGCTTCCAAACGAGACAACTGGAGGTTCACATATACATCACAAAATTGGGAATCTAACAAATATCATTCTATCTATTTAATGATGTTCATTGCTACTATAAAGATTAGGGAAGAATATTCAAACTAATAGAAAAGCAGCGAATTACATACATACATACCGTAACGCCTCTTTCCCACAGGGGTAGGCGGAGACTACGTTGTTCCACTTGCTACAATCCTGACATTCCTCTTTCGTTTCATCCACTCATCAATCTTTACATACATGCGTACGGGTGGTAGGACCTTGTGCAAGGTCCGTCCGGATCGCTACCACCATCTTACTCGCTAATCCTGCCGTTAAGCAGCAGTGCTTGCACGGCTATGTTCCGGTGTGGAGAGTAAGACAGCCGGGGAAATTACAGGCACAAGAGGCATTTCATCTTAGCCCTCTAGGTTGGCAACGCATCTGCCATCTCTCCAGGGTTGCGGGTGTCTATGGGCAGTGGTGATCGTTTACCATCAGGTGACCCACTTGCTCGTTTTCCTTCCTATTCATATTTCTATTTATTCCTATTTATATGCTCGTCGGTTTCGGGCACTTCAGCTAATAAACAAAATCAGCAACAATGAAAATTGCAGTATAATGATAATTGTGTAGTATGAAATAAATAAATATGTAAATAAATAACCTTGCTGCTTTGTAAGACTACGTCTACGCGACACACATGCATACGTGCAAAATCCGCCTTCCGCCGCGTGCGTGCATACATCGCGCAGAATAATAGCATGGTAATTATTTTTGTTTATTACACTTATGTATCACAGTTTTGTAGACTATTTAGAGTTCACAATTTGCTAAGAAATAGTTGAGTATAGCCGGGACATGTACAGAGATTATTTAGCGTTTACAATCATTTTAAACGCCGTAATTAATTAAATAACATCGTATCCCACGCACGGCTCATTCATGCAACTGGAATCTCGACCGCTTCCTAAAAACTTGTTTACCTGTGAGCACGCGTCTCGACCTCGCTTCCAAAATAAGCCTCATAATAAGACTAAAAGTAGTCTAAAGAATGCCTACTCGAATGGGTGAGCGAATCAATTAATAATGTAATAATTATTATTATTATTAAAGCCTGAGAACCTAATTTTGTCGCGGGGATAATCTGTCCTTTACGCTCATTGATTAGAAAGGAAAGGGATATCACCACATATACATATATGTAGTATAAAACGAAGTCGCTTTCCGCTGTCTGTCTGTCTCTATTTATACTTACATCTTTAAAACGGATTTTGATGCGGTTTTTTTAATAGATAAGTAGTGATTCAAGAAAAAGTTTTATTGTATAATTCTACGCAGACGAAGTCGCGGGCAGAAGCCAGTATAAAATAAAATTCTCTAGGTATGCTTCTATGTCCGTGACAAAATCTGGGACTTCATGACAGGGTGACAGATACATTCAGGACAGCATGGTCATTTTAAAAACTAATGTTGTTACATTAGTGTATTTTGGTATTTATAATAGAAAGGTTTACAACGGTTATTTTAATGTACGATTTTGACATAAAATTTCATAAGTTTTCTGTTGAATATACGTCAAAATCGTCGGTTATGGTTAAAGTAATCGTTAAGCAGCTCACTTTTAGTGTTGTCATATTATCAGGCCTCATATCGGCCGTATTGCCTGCTTTGTAAACTTTCTCATTGTGTATTTATTACAAGTTTTATTTGACTTGCCGTGTTAATATAGGTACTTATGTATCTACGCGTGTGTGAATCATACAAGCAAATTTTAACCTACTTGCAGTTGTCAGATTGACTCGAAATTAGGCATTCATATGTTGACTCCATGCTACTTTGACTATACTGAATTTTAAGTTAATCTGCCTATTGAATATGGGTCTTATTTGCCATACATACTCGTAATGCTAACAGGCCAGTAAAATACAAGGTTGTAATAATGAACATTAGCTAACCCTTTATGTTAACTAATGGCATTTCCTTAGATAATTTGAATGTCATCCAACTTCATTCTATTCTCTTGGCGTTATCGACAATAGAAAGTAACTTTGTCTAGCCACTGATCGCAATGTTAGTTTTTCCGCTCGTAGCGCTGCTACGCGTTTCGTAGCACTTTGTTTGAATATCATTAGATTATTCTACGGTACTACGCTTATAAGATGCATGCCTAATTCATCTCTAAAGCCTAGGGGCCTTACCATGACGTCCTAATTCCGACTCAGTTCAAGTTTTAGCTGTCACTTTTAGTATGGATCTGACAGCGAGCGAATCTAAACTGAAACGCATTAAGAAGACATGGTAAGGCTCCAGTTCAGACTTGTAAAAACCCGTCACATCACATCACGACCTGGCCCCATGGTCGGTGACATGTGACAGTTCTGTTTACATTACAAACGCCGGTCGCCTTCATATTGACCACATTGCAATTCGAATTGTCACTTGTCACCGACAATTGTCAAAAATTTTTTGCTTCTGATAATTGGGCAGCATTCTGTTCAGTACACTTTTTTTTATGTGAATAGCAAGGCAAACGAGCAAGTGGGTAACCTGATGG
Source organism: Pandemis heparana (assembly GCA_963854515.1). Lineage (NCBI taxonomy): Eukaryota > Metazoa > Arthropoda > Insecta > Lepidoptera > Tortricidae > Pandemis > Pandemis heparana. The sequence goes on along the minus strand of OY978020.1, from coordinate 2,334,209 downwards.
TAAGCGATCACCACTGCCCATAGACACCCGCAACCCCGGAGGGATTGCAGATGCGTTGCCAACCTAGAGGACTTAGATGAAATGCCTCTTGTGCCCGTAATTTCCCCGGCTGTCTTACTCTCCACACTGGAACACAGCAGCGCAAGCACTGCTGCTTGGCGGCAGGATTAGCGAGTAAGATGGTGACGTGTGTACGACACCGAGGTATAGGGTTGTTTATAAAGTGCTTACTCTGGTTCCAAGTGATGCGATGGCAATCGCTGACAGCCGCTGTTGATGCAATGTTTCTAAGGGCCCGATTTTCGAGAGCACATCACTCGAAAGAACTCGAAGGTGGTATACCTAAATCTGTGTTGCTGTGTAAGTACCTATAGCTCAAATTAAATTTAGAAATTATTGAGTAGATCAATTAGAGCACTGTCGAGTGGTACTTCCATTTCCAAAAATCGAGCCCGTGTCCAGAATAATGGAATTAGAAACAAGATTTCTATCTACTGCGGACGTACGGTAACTTTGGTTTTCTATATTATGTACAGGGTGTATCAGATACCACCTAAAAATAATCCACTGGGGTATATAACCATAGCTATAGAAGCTAAAAAAAATATTTTGAAAAAAATTGGAGTAGTTTTTTTTTATACTTTCTATAGGAATGATTACAGTTAATACTAACATTCCTATAGAAAAAAAAAAAAATACTCAAATTTTTTTCAAAATATTTTTTTTAGCTTCTATAGCTATGGTTATATACCCCAGTGTATTATTGTTAGGGGGTGTCTGATACACCCTGTATACAATAAGGGAAATGTATTAATGTACCACCGTATAACCCTATCGTAATAAGGTGACGTATCGTCCGAGTATGAGCGACGGCGGTCTGGCAATTGCGACAGGGTTCTACGGTGGTACGTGAATACATTTCCCTTACCATACAGTCGCCATGGATGATTTTATTGTTTTGTAACTTAAGTCAACTTTGCCCAACACCTACATAAGTTAAGACGCGACTGACAAGTCCGTTATTTTATGAGTCGCCCTGTGAGAAACTTGACCTGTTTTCACTGCTCCTATAGTGAGTTTAATTGAGCGAAAGTGAAAATGTTCCATTGTAAAGCTACAAGTTTTGTAGTTTTGTGGATTGTTGTGAGTATTTTTACTACTGATACTGTTGTAAATATACTCACGATCAAAAATAGCGGGCCGCTTTTCGTAGAACTTTGTATGAAAAATGACTTCGGCTTGTCAGTGTAGTATTTTAAAAGTATTGCTACTCGCATATTGTTCCTTGCTCACTGTTATCGAATGTTAAGTGAATTATTATTACTGTTTCCTTAGGGCTGGTTTACATCGTCAGATAGGCCCTAATTGACGAAAGACTCTGTGGGTATCTGGTCTGTCAGATAAGCTCATATCCGAGGATTGAAAAATCAGCCCTTATCGTATTTAGGTATATTAATTTTAGTGGCTAGGTACTAAATAATAAATAGTCATAACATCCACTCAATTTTGACTTCACTATAGTATATGAACTGTTCTCATTTGGCAAAGATACCTGTGGTAGGCAAAGTTGTCACGAATGTCATAAGCCTTTACTATCAACTGGGATTCTCGACTCATTCGTAGTGTCTAAGACTTATTGCTATAATCGAACTCGCCAATTTTATTATTTATTTATGATGGATGCTAGCTTGTTGCAATACATTTTATTAACAATGTTTAAATTTCACATTAATTTACGTCTCTGAGTGAAGCAGTTTAGACCACTAAGACAAGTCAGGTTTGATAGCGAGTATTATGAGTATTTGGAAACAGGTCCAACGACTAGTTTTAGGGTATTGGTAACCAGTTTTAAGTTTTAACCATTATCGAAACTTGCATGCTCGTAGTTTGCATCACAGTGAAACTTTGCAATTTCATTTCTTGTGCGGTAAGATCTTTGGAAGTGTTAGAATTAGCATTTTAATTATAATTTCATGACGTTTAATACATGTAACAGACTACAAAAAAAAAACTGTAGGTAAATATGCTAAATCTGACTCGAGCGGTCAAGGAAAGTTCTCGAAGTAGTTTCTTTTTCTTGTTGTATACAGCGGGCGGTGATCAACGTGGGCAGGAGGGGAAATGAAAGATTCAAGTGGAAAGTTATAGTTTATATTTAGATTTATAATAAGATATGTAGTCTACAAAATTTCACAAATTTTCACAACGTTATTTGAACCTAAAGCGTTCTACCCATTTTATTATGAAAATAAAATTATCGAAATCACTGGATCTACACACGGCGGGGGCGGGGTTTACGCAACATTATTTTTAAAATATAATCTAATAGGCAGTATTTTAAATCTCGCGTATCTTTACATGAGTAAGTCAAAAACTTATAACGGTAAAAAAATAAAAAAATATCCATCCATAAACCCCGCCGCCGGAACTGAACAACAACGTCGTCGCATTACATATACAAACATATTTATTATCGTTATATTATATTTAACTAGATTATACAGAATAATGATTCCTATGAAATATAATTATGCATTCTTTAAATTTATTCAATAATGTAATAATAATACTTAATAAGTATCAATAGGTAATGGTTAGTCAATGTTCGTGCTACAGACTACAATAGTTAATAATGAATGAGTCGTATTATTTCTTTATCATTTTATTACTATAATTTTATTACTCGATATATATATATTGTAACACTAAACGAACATGCAGCCTCGGCCCGCGGCGCGGGCGCATAATCACAAAAAAACATCGTCAACACATAAAATAATAATCAATAATAATAATCATACTGATAAAAATCATTCATAAAAACATTACAATAAAAATCTAAACATTAAAACACACTTAAAACAAACATTATATTAATATTATCATAATCATAGTGTGTAGTACGTATTGTATAATATCATTTAAGCGAATAATCGTATAGTCAAAAATAGTGTGAGCATGGCGCGCGGGGGAGCGGGGAGAGCGGCGCCAACGCGGCATTACCTACGCGGGGCGAACATCGCCCGCGACATTACCTATGCGGTGCGTCAGCATCGCGCCATTACCTATGCGGTGCCTCAGCATCGCGCCAACATTACCTATGCGGTGCCTCTGCATCGCGCCAACATTACCTAGGCGGTGCCTCTGCATCACGCCAACATTACCTATGCGATGCCTCTGCATCGCGTCCAACTTTCCCTATGCGGTGCGACAGCATCGCGTCCAACTTTGCCTATGCGGTGCGATAGCATCGCATCCAACTTTGCCTATGCGGTGCGACAGCATGGCGGCCAACTGCCGCCATAGCTTCGCGCGGCGCTCGGCGGCGGCGCGGCGCCCGCGGCTCTTCCTACAACAACATGGCCGCGCCCCCGCGCCGCGCGCCCGCTCCCCGCGCCGCCCGTCCCTCGCCTAATATATTATTATATCTTAATACTTTACGCTATTACGTTAGGTAAGCTTTATAAATTTTCGATTTCTCATTTACGCTATCAATAATAATAATTATACAACTTTTTTTAAATTTTATGTTTTTTTTCGAAATTCTATCGTAACGTACTTCGACTCTCTCTGCGGCTGCCAGCGCGTACGCTGCCGCCTTAATAAAAAACGTTCATAATAAGAAAATATATCGTGAATAACTCTGCCGACTTACGATAGGTAGTGCGGCGCGGCGGACGGGCCGTGCCGGCGAGGCGCCGACTTTTGGCACCAGGATTTCGATTACGCGATTTTTATTTTTTTAATATTTTTATAACGATTTTTAAGTAAAAAAGATCGATCCCTATTACAAAAACGTGCGACTCGATAAGATCCACCGGTGTCGGGCGGGTGTCGCGGCCCGGTCCCCGCGCCCGGCGCCGCCGCCTTACGACAGGATGCGGATGGCCTGGTGCGCGGGCGCAGAGCACGCGGGGCACGGCGCGCCGCCCGCCGCCAGCCGCTGCGCGCACTCCAGGCAGAACAGGTTGTGTCCGCACGGGACCAGCGCCGCCGCCACGCCGCGCTCGCCGCACACGGCGCAGGCGCGCGCCGGCGACGCGGCGGGCGACGGCCGCGCGCCCCACGCCCACACGCCCGCCGCGCCGCCGCCCGGGGACTCGAACGACGGCGACTCGCCCAGCCCCTCGTCGCGCTCCGTCGACGACCAGATGCCCAGCAGGTCGCCCAGCCGCGCCGACGAGCCGCCCGACGAGCACGAGCCGGCGGACGAGAAGGCCGGCTCCTGGTCGGGCCGCATGAGCGACGCCAGCCCCGCGCGGTACAGCTGCGCCAGCGGCTCGCCGTCGGCCGGCGCCGCCGCCGCGCCACCCGCCGCGCCCGTGCGCAGCGCGATGTGCGCCTCGATCTCCTTGCGCGCCGCCTCCACGCTCTCGGGCAGCCCCGTCACCTCGAACACGGGCTCGCGCTCGCGGGACGGCGTCACGATGTACGTGTGCGTCGTGTGCTGGATGCGCTTGATGGTGGCGCCCTTGGGGCCCACGACGAGCCCCACCACGCGGTACGGCACGCGCACCTGCGCCGTGACGTGCCCCGGCGCGCCGGCCGGCGGCGGCGGCGCCGCGCCGCACTTGCGCGACGCGCGGATCTGTGAGAAGTGCTCGGCGGCGGACAGGATCTCGCGCTTGGCGCGCGCCACGTCCTCCTTGCGGCCCGTCACCACGAACACGGGCTCCTCGCCGCGCACCGGCGTCTTTATGTACGTATTGGTCTTCGCCCGCAACGCCTTGATCTTGCAACCTGGAACAATGATAAGCGCTCGTTAATCACTGACCGATTTTCAACGGCGTGGGACTGTTTATATTATACGTGTAACCTACAGCAGATAACGTAACTGTTACTATAACGTAGTTGTTAATACGAGTGATGCGCAGTGTATCTATGTACTACACGGACCCTCCTCCCTACTACTACATGTTAAAATGGCATGAGGTTCGCCGTGAGTCTGTTTCCGTCAATACGCGGCACTCGGCGCGGCGCCGGCGGCGCGGCCGCGCGTCTCGTCCGTATCCCAGCCCCATACGAAGCTCCGTCTTAACGCACTGTAGCGAATCAAGCAAGAAAGTGGCACCTGTCGCGTGTCCCGCTCCCACGCGCGGCATCCGGCTTCCCTCGTCTCTTTCGCGCCCCCAATGCGGCAAAAGCGTGGCAACGCGACACGTACAGCATCTTGGTTCGCAGATGCGACTACATAAACTTGACCCGCGAATGTATTTACATAAACACGAGCTCGTAATCAGTGAGAGTATTGTAATTCATGTTTGAAACAAATATAATTGTAGTTACTTTATTTTCTGTTTATGCCTCACAAGTACTATGTTGGTCGATGCTCGCGCCAGACGAGTAGTTTTACTACTAGCGTGGACACGTGCTGCTCGTAAAAGGCAATTACGAGCGAGCTCAGTCCCCCCCCCCCCCGGGTTCCCCTCTCAGCGCAAACGTACGCTTGACTCTAGAAATTGTGTATTTAAATCAATCAAAGAACTGAAGAATACTCGTAAGTTTTCAGTAACACTACCTTTATGTAAAAAAAACTAAAACGAATCTTAGTGAGGCAACCATGTGCACTCAAGCATATCTTGGTAACTTATTCGTCTATGAAAATAATGGCATATTTTATATGTTCGACAAACGCGAATGAAAAGAGAACTTCCAGATTTAGGCGTACTCGACTGTTGAGACTGATTGTATCGCGAGTTACGAAACCTATTCGAGTACTGGTACGAGGTATGGCTGTATGTCAGGGTCAGACTTCAAAGGTATTCAATGCCGAATAAACTGGCTACGAGTTATTTTAAAGCTTGATTTTTGTTATAACTTGTTGCCAACCGCCTTTAACTTGCCTAAAGGGTGTTCGAATCTGAGGTGGTATGTAAATTTTTATTTGGATAACAAACTGCTGGACGAACTTAAATCACGCATTCCTAATGCCTTGGGAGTAAAAAGTATAAATCTAAATCCTAGTTTAGACTTGGAGGAAAAAACCAGCAGGTTTTATTACATTGTCAGGCCGCAATGTGAACGGGTGAGAATGAGAAATCGTCGACCCATAGTTATTAAAAAAAAAAGTTCAACGTACGAGTCAAAATTGAAATGAAGAAGCCTTTACAGTGTTCTACCAAACAAAGCCAAGCAGCTGAAACATTCCGGAATTATTTTAAGACACGGTCTATAACACAAATATAGCAAACTAGCTTCTGCCCGCGACTTCGTCCGCGTAAAATTAGCAATTGACATGTTTATCGCTATCCCGCGGGAACTATGCAATTTTCGGGGATAAAAGTAGCCTATGATTCAATCTAAGGTACCAGATATCTCCGTTCTAAATTTTATCCAAATCCGTTCAATCGTTTCAGCGTGAAAAAGGAACAAACATACACACTCACATCGTCACTCACAAACTTTCGCATTTATAATATTAGTAGGATAAACCGGGTACTTCCCGCAGAAAGATGTATGACAAGTGACCTGTAGGCTAACCTGTAGGTTGTCTAACTCGCTCGCGATCGCCATCGTGTTCATTTTGACAGTTCTTGTATGAATGTGACAGCTGGCTGATTCCGATGCCAATTGTCAGCCCATACATGAACTGTCAAAATGAACACGATGGCGATTGCGAGCGAGTTAGATAATAAGCCTGATGGTTTCTTTGCTCCAAGTAGTCTTAAACCCGCCTTGAATACTGAGAGCATTACTAAAATAAACGTATTGATTAACAGCGCCACTGACAATAGCGTAGCTGGTTAACCAAGGGCCCTGGTGCAATTAAAAAAATGGGGCCCCACTACTATCTAAACTGGTTAGATTTTCGAAAGTTCAGTTCGATCGAGATTTTCTGGATTCCAGGGGCCCATAACCTTAGCCCCAGGCCCCTGGGTAGCTACGCCACTGACCACTGATTCTGGTACAAAATAGAACATCTCTGTCACTCCACTGCGTAGGACAGTACTATAAAGAACACAGTCAGCCAATTGTGTTAAGGAAGGCAGCCTTGAAACCTCGAGTTGAAGGCTGCGCGCGCGACGCCAGACGCGGGGACGCCGGGCGCGGGTTCAAGGTTCCACGCCATTTTTGGGGACACCCTGTATTTAATACGTCGGATGTGGAGCTTTTATTTTATAGTACTGTGTTGAGGACACCCTATACTTCAAATACTTCTGTTTCACAAGCTATACTCGTACTGTTTGCATACCATGGCTATGTGGCATCTGTTATAAGATATGGAATAGTGCTGTGGGGCAACTCAACTGATATTCAAAAGGTCCTTGTAGCCCAAAAGAAATGTGTTCGAGCGGTCTGTGGCGCTGGACCAAGAGATTCGAAAATTAGGACTCCTCACGTTAATTGGTCTGTATGTTCTCGAGTTATGTTGTTTTGTCCGAAAATTCCCGTTACATTTTAAGAAACCACTTATCAACAATAGATTAAGAGAAAGGGACGAGTTTAAATTACTGATGCCTACATGTAAGACTTCATTATATAAGAAGAACTGCCATATTATGACTATTACTGTGTATAATAAAATTCCAAATGAAATACGAAAGTTATCTGACGTATTATTTGTAACTAAGTTAAGGAAATGGCTAACAGAAAAATGTTTTTATACAATTAATGAATTTTTAGACTTATAGATGAATTAATATGTTAGACATGATTTTATTTTAATTGTATTATTTAATTTTGACATAACTAATTATGCTTAAATAATTTTTGCATGCCACTCTTGGCTAAACATGTGAACTAAATTATTATTTATTATCACCTTTATGTACCTACCATGTTTACGCAAATAAAGTATTATTATTATTATTATTATGTATTTGCTTGCAATTTCTTGACAAATTTCACCTAATTTTTGATTTGATTTTTGATGATTTTATTTCAACTGATAATGATAATGCCTTTGTGTAAGTTTTTACCATCACCTCATTGGGTCTAGCCTTTGTCTTTAAATTGAAGAGAAGCTAAGTTTTGTTACTCCTGACTCTTATGACTCTTGAACTTCCAAGCTGCATGCTTATTACGTAACTCGCTCGCGATCACCATCGTTTTCATTTTGACAGTTCATGTATGGGCTGACAATTGGCATCGGAATCAGCTAGATGTCACATTCATACAAGAACTGTCAAAATGAACACGATGGCGATTGCGAGCGAGTTACGTAATAAGCTAGCTGGTCTGGGGGCAAAGAAAAAACATAGAATGTGCCAGTTGCTTCTCTTCCCGCGCAGATGGTAATAGCTCATCAAGGGAATGGGCAAAAATCTTAAGAATTGTGTTATAGGCGATGCGGCTAGCAACCCATCTAGTCCCAACCCACCCTGTCTAGATGTATGTGTGCCGCACACTGTTACTACTATGTAACGATCGCCAGCGCGCATTTGTATAGGCTTTCACGTCTGTATCAATAGAAATAATATATCAATCCGTTGTTTCAATATTGCCTTGTATTGTGTAGCGAGAGCTACGCGCTGCGTAGACCTTCTACGCTCGTAGCATTCAATCGACCTGTGACAAAACGACGTATGTTCTGCCCTATTACAACCGGATTTCAAACATCAGCCAAAGATATAAGGTATATATTCAATTGGGGAAATGAAGTTAGTTTAGGGTTACATGTTAGTTTATAGATCTTGATTGATTATAATTAGATGTACATGTGTATTAATGTACATACGAGTGGATTCGTTAGTATGCGCATTAGTTATTGATTCTATTACAAACGTATCGATATTAAATAATTCGTAATCAGAATGGGCCTTCGTCTGATTTTTGTTTGTGAGATATTTTTACCATTTATTGTGTTTTAACATGCGTATGTTTGTTTGTAGCGTTGTAACTCTCACGGATAAACCGAACGCGGATATTTAATAGACAGAATAATCGGAATGGTTCTTAGTTAAAAAAAAGGAATCAGCTCAGTTCTAAATGTCTCTCTCTGTCTCTCTCTTTCTCTCTAGTTGCGCTGCTGTGTTCCGGCGTGTCCTAAGACTATTAGATCTTTAAAACTACGCAACGGATTTTGATGCGGTTTTTTTAATAGAGTGATTCAAGAGGAAGGTTTATATGCAGATGAAGTCGCGGGCGGAAGCTAGTAGTATATAAAAAACCTTGAAGATTGGCCAAAGTTTCGGTCGAAATCGCACATAAGTACCTAAGTAAGAAAGTAAAATGATTTATTTTACAAACATAAAGAAACAAACACAATTCACAAAAAAAGATTACATATTTGCACAAAGGCGAATTTATCCCTATAAGGAATCTCTACAAGTGAACCTTTAAGAAGATGAGAGCATTAAAATAAGAAGCGACAAAGAATGAGTTTAAAATTAGTACGTATAATAACTATCCTTCTCGAAAGGCAGTTTTGAGGAGCCTCCATTTTTAAAACCGGTTAAGCCCACGTGGCAATCCGTCGCCGGAAACGAACGATATCCTAATGGGGGTAGTTCAACGGATCGCAGGTCATTCACCTCGCGCGTTAACCCCGAATCAGAGCCATTCCAACTTGGAAGCTCTCCCGTCCTCACAAGGTCGAGATTTAAGCGGTACAAATAACTAGGTGATAAGTTATTTTAGGTTCTAAGTGGTAAGCTGGATGTAAATGGGGGGGGGGGGGGCTGTGAAAAATGAGGGGGGGATCGCACAATGCCGTTATAAGGGATGATTAATAGCGAGGTTCGGAAAACATCAGTTTGATCGTTTGGAGGGCGTTGATAAAATTGAATTGGCCGCGTTTGGCGAGAGCAGAGTTTTTTGGCCGCTGGCTTTTTGCATTGTTTTAGTAAGTTAATTTGAAATTACATTTACGTGAAGAACCACTATTTGAAGTCAGTCAAAATGAGTTCGTATAGATACATATATTAAGCTTCGTCATTGACTGTACTGGCATGGTCATTTCCATCCTATAACACGAAGACCATAGGTACTGACACCAAACTATGATAGCAAATTTCAAGTCACCTGACGACTAGAAGTCAAAGATTTGCAAGATTTGATTTTAACCAACATACAAATAAACAGTGCAAATTAAAAAAAAAACAAGTGACATAGAACCTTGTAGCGCCGAGCGGGGATTTGCGTTCGCAAGGTACTAGGGTCGCAGCGCGCGATAAGAGCTGGCGAGCCGCCAGCAGCATGCAATATTATACGAATTAACATCTTAAACAACATGGCAGCACCTCCACAATGCTTGGGAATGACTTATTAGCGCGACTTTTTTGTTAGGCACCTTTGTGAAAACACTTTAAGCATTTTAAAACTATTTTTGTGGAGGGTGTGGAGGTAGTAGTCAGGAGTTGTTTTAAGGTACATCTGATAGGCTGCAGTCAATGATATTTGATGACATCAAACGTCAAGTCAATTGACATTTTAACCTAGTTCTCCATATTTTTATATTATTTTTGTTTCTTTTAATGTTAATTTCCATTTTATGACATATTTTTTTCATTTGTATTTAAATTGTATGTTACCCATGACGACCCATAATGGAGAAAATATCTTTATTTTAGTTTACTTGTTATTACTTATTGTTATACCTATTATATAATTTTAATTTTTAATTGTTGACATATTTATTCTGAGCTGACGATTTCAATATGAATTCTTTGACATTTAATTTTAAGTGATGATGTAATTTTATATTGAACTAGCTTTTTCCCGCGACTTCGTCCGCGTAGACTCATTTATTGATTCTACACTCTCCAAACAACCTAAATGCCGAATTTCAGCGTTCTACAACCAGTAAAACGAAAAGTCCCGTTTTACAATTTTGCAAAATTATCTCTTGTAGCTTCTCTACACTCGTCAAGCAACTTACATGCCAAGTTTCAGCATTCTACGACCAGTAAAACGAAAAATCCCGTTTTTTCCCGTTCCCGTGGGAATTTTAGGAAATTGTCTCTTATTGCTTCCCGATACTCATCAAGCAACCTACATGCCTAATTTCAGCTTTCTACGACCAGTAAAACAAAAAATCCCGTCATTTCCCGTTCCCGTGGGAATTTTGGAAAGTCCTCTCCAAATGCTGCTCTACACTCCCCAAGCAATCTAAGTACATGTCGAATTTCAGCTTTCTACAACCAGTAAAACGAAAAGTCCCGTTTTTCCCGTTCCCGTGGGAATTTTAGGAAATTGTCTCTTATTGCTTCCCGATACTCATCAAGCAACCTACATGCCTAATTTCAGCTTTCTACGACCAGTAAAACAAAAAATCCCGTCATTTCCCATTCCCGTGGGAATTTTGGAAAGTCCTCTCCAAATGCTGCTCTACACTCCCCAAGCAATCTAAGTACATGTCGAATTTCAGCTTTCTACAACCAGTAAAACGAAAAGTCCCGTTTTTCCCGTTCCCGTGGGAATTTCGAAAAATTGTCTCTTAATGCTTCCTTACACTCCCCAAGCAACCTACATGCCAAATTTCAACTTTCTACGACCTGCAGTGTAACAAAAAAACCCGTTTTTTCCCGTTCATGCTCCCCTATACTCCTCAAGGAACCTGAAGGCCAAATTGCAGTTTTCTGCGATCATTAAAACGAAAAATCGATCCCGTAGAACTGAATATAAATCCCGTTTTTTCGTTATCCCGTTGGAATTTTCGAAAATCCTTAAAACTGTTTTTTACTATTATAATCAACTACTTCTATGCCAAATTTGAAGAGTAGTAATTTATAGTTCATAGGATTTCGTTGAACTGAATATATATATCCCGTTTTTTCTTTATCCCGTGAGAATTTCCAAAAATCCTGAAATTATTTTCTTAGTTTTGTAATCCTCTACTTGTATACGAAACTTGAAGTCTATATTTATTAAAGTATAGTTACTGAGATAGGGTCACTCGGTATCGAATATGATAAATCACGTTTTTTCCCGTTCCCGTGGAAATTTGTGTGTGTGTGTGTGTGTGTGTGTGTGTGTGTGTGTGTGTGTGTGTGTGTGTGTTCCTGTGTGTCAGGTAGGTATGTGTGTTGTTGTTTTCGTAATCAGCGACCCGATAAACCGTACAAACAATACTACCCACTATAATATAATAATAATAATACCCACGTTGATTTTCAGACTTTGTCACCCCCTATCCCCCTTTTAGGGGTTAAATTTTCAAAAAACCTGAAACAGGTGTTTACTCATTTATCGTTAGGAATACTCCTGTGAAGTTTCGAGTAAAATAGTCTAACTAATCTTGTTTCCCCATACAAACTTTGGACCCCCATTTAACCCCTTTAGGGGTCGAATTTTGAAAAATCCTTTCTTAGTGCACCCCTAGACCTTATAAGGAACCTACGTGCCAAATTTGGAATCTCTAGAACCAGCGGTTTGGGCTGTGCGCTGATATGTCAGTCAGTCAGTCAGTCAGTCAGTCAGTCAGTCAGTCAGTCAGTCAGTCAGTCAGTCAGTCAGTTTCTTCTTTTATATATTAAGATGATCAAATAAACATAAACAAGGACGGTAAGGTCTACTTTTACAAGTTAGTGTCGTTTACGTTTTGGTACTTTTTTAAAAGTTCTTGGTTGTTTAGCTTATTCAAATAAAAAATAAACCCTGACTCAAGTTTTTGCAACATTTAGCCTCTTGCGACATTTTATACGTTCCTCAATCCTGAGTCTAACAGAAGCAAAATGATAACTAAAGGCTAAATAACTGTTCTAAAAGCGGGCTTGAAATCTAGTGCATTGGATTGCCCTGCACCGAGCGCTACGAAGTACGCGGCTACGCAGTGCCTACGCCGTAGCGAACCGGGTCACTGCGCCCCTTTTATGAAAGCTACGATGGTAGTTATAAATTTGTTGCAGTTTCTCTGTTTAAAACTGGACTAAAATATCTATTACGGATGATTCAAATCTGAATACTCGGCGGCAGAAGTTGTGGCCCTAATATGTATGCAATATCATATAAGTGATTGTTGTGTGGAGACTGGACCTAATTTTGTACCATGACTGAGTATATTTATGAACAATGCAATTTCAGCCATGGTTATGACAATACAAATTGCACAAATTATAAGCAATTAATTCATAAAATAATACGATGCTATCTGTTGTAACTAACTAACAGAACCTAGCAGTAAGGTTTTGTTTGAAAGCTTTGACCTATTCAAATAATTTTTCTGTTGACATGATACATGAGTTGAGCGCTGTATGTCAAGGCGGTTATTGGAATAGTAGGAGGAAGCCATTGTTAGCTGATGTATTTCTGGAGGTCTCTAATCAGCGGATATCTTCGTCCCGTCCCCTGCCCATGTTTGGGTTGGATGTGTGGGTATCAGGCCTTCGGTTGTCCGACGTTTTATTTTATAATCTAGATTGCATTCGAGGAGCGAAACGTCGTTATAACGTCCACGTTGTTCGCCTAGAAGTGATGTCAGAGCTGGAACAAAGGTATCCAGGATTTCACAAAATTTTTACTGATGGTTCAAAGTGTGATGATAAGATAGGAGCCGCGTTTTTTGATCCTTCTAATAGATTTAAGGCTCAATTTAAAATTTCTAGTGGATTATCGATAATGTCTGCGGAGCTCTGCGCCATTGCTGAGGCCTTGTCGTATGTGCAGGTGCGAGGTTTTTCGGATGTAGTCATTTTAACTGACAGTAAAAGTTCAGTTCAACATTTAGCTCGTTGTACTTCCGGCAAGCGTTGCTTTTCTTTAGCTTATAGAATTTTGGAGTTAATTTTATCATTTCAAAATTCTGGTAGGTGTGTTAAAATTCAGTGGATTCCGTCACATATTGGCTTAGCGGGTAACGAGGAGGCTGACCGGCTGGCCGCCTCTGCTGCTTTTGAAGGGAGTGAGACCATGATTGCTCCTGAATTTTCGGAGGTCATAGTGGGGTTCAAGAGCAAGTGTCACGATCTCTGGAAGGAGTATTTTAATGTTCGCTCTCGTGATAAAGGAATATGGTACAAGACTATTCAGTCTGAACCTCCTCGCATTCCCTGGTTAGATGGTAGTAAGCTCTCTAGGGCTCAAATTGTTAGCGCGCATAGGTTACGATCTGGTCACGTTCCTTTGAATAGATTTGCACATTTGATGAAGAAGGTAGAGTCGCCTAATTGTGATGAGTGCGGAGTAGTCGAGGATGTGCATCACTTTTTAATGGAATGTGTCAAGACACGAGCCAAGAGGGATGAGCTGTGTAGAGTTTGGGGTTTTTCTCTTTTGGATGTGGGTATTTTTCAGTCAATATTAGCGAAACCTTTCTCTGAGCCGGCTAAATTTGTATACGGGTTTTTTTATAAATAATTTTAGTTCTGTTTTTTTTATGCTAAAGATTGTTATTTTGTGGTTATTGTTGTTTTGTGTAATAGGCATTTGGAGCTGGCATGTTCATTTATATGATCTAAGCTTGTAAATAAAGATTAAAAAAAAAAAAACTAACAGAATATCCATGTTTTAAATTAAGTTAATTATTTAATTGTTTTAATACCGCAGAAATATGAATACTAGGGCAGCATAAACGGAAAGCATGTTGCTAAAGTGTAAATGCAAACTACGGACTCGGTTAGCAGGTCGGCGCAGAACAACTTCAGAGAGGTGCTATTTATTAAACATTACCTCTAGAATACGAAGTGATTCATTCAATAACAAGATACTCGACCGTTTTACAATATTTTACTTATTTTATGTGATAAGAGTTTTACATTACATTTAGTTGTTCAGTTGTTTGTCAAATTAAATGAGTCTGAATCTAATGATAATGCCAAAAGGTCAATAACAGCTTCTGCTGGTTCTTTATACAGCATTCGAATCACCGATGTCAAAATAAATCCGACTCAAACTACTTGATACTTGCTGAAGTATAAAATATCCTTTCATTATTGCCTGTTCGGTCAACCTTTGGAAGACGTCTGAGAGCTTCTTGGCAAGAACAATATTATTATTGCGGTAACCAGCGGTGCCAATAACGCAGAGAGGACCAGGGAGGCAGCATAACGCAGGAATACGCATATGGACTGATCCGTGAGATAAAAATGTGATGTTTAGTGGTTTACATATTTCATTACTTTGTGCCGTTCTCGGGGGGAAAAGAAGTGAGACTAGATGTGCTATTTAGTGGTTCTGGAAATCAAATACTAAAGTATTTGTGATTACTGTAACAAGAAATTTTATATGAAACACTTTTGACTTTAACACACTATTCTATGTAAAAAAATACGTTTACATAGAATAGTTAATAGACGAGCAAAGGATATTTATTTGTTTCAAAGGTAAGTTACAACGACGACAAGACATAATATTCAGAGCCTCTAGTGTAAGTTTTTGCAAATAAAAACGTCTCGAACGCGTTCACGTAAACGTTTCAGTTACTATGGGAAAATGAACAGCGCCACAAGCGGAATGAAACGACAACTAAAATTTCTCATAGTATTTGACATTTTAACGCAAACGCGATCGAGACGTATTTTGTGACCGAAAACCTACACTAAGCATACAGTTCTACTCGTATTGTTCGAAATACCTCTAAGCAACTTAAAAGCATAAAGCTTGATCATTATTATGTGAGGTGTGGCCATGTTTTGGGATTTCTATATTTTTTTTTTAATAATGGTAACAAACTCATGGCTGTCACGTTAAATCACCATCGTGACGGTTTTTTGCATATCAAAGATTATTAGAAAGAATTAATTTATCTACCTAAAATACTCAAGTAGGTCGAGAGCGAAATTATATCAATAATGTGTTCAAGTGTTTTGTTTTAATAATTAGCAACATGGTAACCAAATGAACATCACGACTTGCACATAAAGAGGTTAAAGTAAATTATGAAATTGTATCATTGTACGAGAAACGTAGTGAATGTTGTTTTATGGAATTTCGAAATCACGATTGATCTTGTTGACACAGAGAATCGAGACCCAGATCACTCCACACGCCATACGGGCTAACGAATTTGGAATCACAATCACATTCACCATTACCTTATGTCAAACAAAATAGTATGACGGTAGAAAGAGATGACGATAGCCAGCGCCTTAGAAATATACATAGCCTCTGCCTTTATACGGTATACTATATTAATCTGAAAAAGTATATCCACTTGACAGACCTCTTTATTAGTTCTCCAACTACGTATATATCTAATACGCTCACATCACAACTCAACATATAAAACGAAGAAGGCATCTTACGCGTCTAACACAAATCCGGCTCAGCTAATGAAGGCATTTTCAGTCCGATTCGTAGATAGTATGTAGGTCAAGTATAGCCTATATCTATATCTACATCATGAAACATGCACGCCGGGCAAACAGCGAGTCATCTTGAATAATGAACGAGACACTGCCGTCTCGCTCGCACGCGCTGTCCTGATACTTTGATTAATGGATATAATATGTTTCATGACATTTTATTTGGGCGTTTCCTGGATACTCAATTTACACAGAATAGCTAGGACTGATCTAATTTAAATAACGAGCGTTTTACGGGCGAGGAGAGTGACAAAAAACGGTTTTTTTACTAAGCAGTTTTAAAGTTTTATTTATCCAGTCGATTGCTTTGTTTATAAAGAAAATGTGTTATTGATTGTTTACATTAAAATCTACTTAAAAAGTATACGTTTCAAATATATTCGACTGATCTCAAAACTGAACCGCGACGGGTTTACGACCGCTGCTCGGGTTTACGATGGACACAAATATTATCTATACACGCCCTTATGCGAGAATAAAACTTTATAGGCCCGACTTATTTCCATTGCGTGAAGAAGGAGGATTAAGAAAATATCAATACGCAGACTTCGCCGAGTCACCAGGCAAACATATAAATCAGAGGATGTCACTACAACAACACGCGGCGGGGGTGGCCAACCTCGCCCCCGCGACTCGACCAGCTTTCCCGCGCACCCTACACTACAGCTGTTTCCCTATACAATGCTATAGGCCCGCTTCCTGCCTATAATGGAAGCCCGGGAATGAGTTTTCATCTTTGCTGCTTTCTCGACGCTTTGCAAGGATCTGAATGTGTTTTTCGTCTTCGGAGATAATGTTATACAGATTTTTTCGGCCGTTCTGCTCGTCGGATGATTAATAGTAAGTACGGCTCTGGGACATAGAGGAAACGTTTCGTCATAGTGATTTGGCTCGGCGCCAGCTCTGACGCATCTCCGCTGGATCAACGTCCACGACGCACTGAACCGCGGTGAACTTTTCGATGTCTCGCGCATGCCTCCTGCGAGGCTTCGTTTTTGTAAGCGAATTTAATCAAAATACTCAATCTCGAAAGCACTAAAGTTTTCATTAGTTAGTCGACAGCGAACACGAACGACAGCGAAGTTAGTGTATCGGTTTTATTGACCAAGACTTAGAACGCCAATAAGGAAATGAGAAAATTTCACTAGCGTATCTTAAAGTTTACCAAAATGTCGCATGCGGTAACGGAAAGAGTTTCCCAAGGCGGCAGCCGCACCGCGTGTCTGCAGGCAGCGCGGGGCGCGGGGCGCGGGCGGGGCGGCGCCGCAGGGGCGCGTGCCGTGTCGCACCCCCGCGATCGATACCGGGCAATGACCCCGGCAGCGGTCCGCGACCGGTGCATTGGCAATCCCTGGCGCGAATTTAACCCACATTCAGCCGCGCGCTCGCCGAGCGCTAATTACTCTAACGCACTGATTGCGCAGAAATATGGCATAGTGGCGTGCTGGTAGCACTTCAGCTAACGTTCTGTTTCAACATTTTAAGAACCCCACACTTGGGCTGCGGCAACATTACTAGTCTGCTGCATTTCGGATCAACTGACCATTGGAATACGCGTATTTTACGTAGATAGAATAGATTGAGGCGGAAGTCCGATTTAAGCTCTTCATAGAGCCGCAAATCATAGTAAAATGCAATATTTATGCAAGAAAGACAAAGACCACCAAAATTAAGCAAATTTTCATCAACATTATGCAGTTGACATAAAAGTAACGAAACGTGAATCATCAGCATATTTACCGCAAAACGCCTAGAATTATGGTTGCCCAAGAAAATTTTGTGCGGAGGGAAAATCGCCTCCTCGACGTTGAGCGGCCATTGCACTCGGCTTACATAACACCGGGGGCGCAGAGGTAGTGAGAGGTAGGCCGCCACGCGGGACGCCTCCGCTCTGCACAGGCTTAAGTCACGTGTGCCTCTTACACCAAAAACAACCCTAACAACAATGACTATTAACTTGAGGATAGCGTACGCTGCGGCCTGGAGTTGCGCGTAAAATGATTGATGATGCGTCTTAGCGTAGGGCACGGGGGATGCGGCGGGGTGCGGGCGGGGCGCGGGGTTGATCGAACCGAAGTCGGCTACGTTCAACGGCCGGTATTTGTTTCAGCCAATTTATCATGGGCCAACAAGGGTTTGTCGACCTAAAAACGATTGAACTTCGCTTCATAAAATAAGGCAAGGATCAAGACTACTACATCCACGCAGCATACATTCAGTATTCTGTTTAGGAATTTTTAAATATCGAACTGTTGAAACTGTTTCAAAACTCAAACAAATAAGGACAGAGCAATATGTATCCAGCTCCTACAAATATAAGGTCATAAGTCTCGCGGCGGCGAAGAATAAATAGTTCGTTTTAAATTCAAAGTTCACTTTAACCGCGTTACATGTAACACGACAATAGCGACCTTATTTCAAGAGCGATAAACATTAATTTCATTTAAGTGAGGTGATGAGTTGATACTTTTTGTTAGTAGACGTTGTCACGTGGTGTCTAGGGATTCCCGCAAGTAGGAGCGAGACGGAGGAGCGCCGTCCCGCTCTGATGGCCGGAGATAGACATCTATCTGACGAAAGGGAAACGGTACGCGTACGTAGTTATTTTGGTGCCGCTTGTTTTGTGGCAATATGTACGAGACTAACTTAGGAAATTAGAACTAGCTTTTGTATGCCGTTACCGAATAGTTTGCTCTGGACATCGGCGTGTTCGGTTCGAATAGACTTCCGGAGTCCAACTACCTGCGATTTTATGGGAGCCTAGTACCTGGAAACGAGTTTCACGGTCGACAGCGCGTTAGGGGCGAAACCATCTTTACCGACTGGTGCCAATAGAATGGTCAATGGTCAATGTTCGTGTATGTGTGTGTGTGTGTGTGTACATATTAAATGGGCGATGACACTAATGTCATAAGCATGAGCACATTAGCAAGATGTTAAGAGTATTTAACACGGTCTGCAAAACAGCAGTCAAGGTGATTTTGTTTGAGCGACAGGAGAATGGGATGATGTTGCCAGGATATACTTATGCAATGATACTTGTAGAATCCGTGTCCAGACGAATATTTACCTGAAAACAGAAAAAACATCATTAGAAACATATATACAGTATACATCTTTCACAAACTGTCCTTTGGGAACTTTGTTAGTCTACATCTACATACATGTACACATCAAGTAGCTTTAGTATAGACTATAGACCATTGAACTCCACATAACCAACAATACAGAAAACAGGTACGTAGAAAAAATTACAAGGTAACCAATAGGTCTGACGCTTTAAAGCGATCTCTACCAGGCAAAGGCAACCATAGGAGCAGAATGAAGAAATTAATATTTAGATTAAAACAGTAAAGTATCCCACGGATTAAGTAGTTCAGTAGTTCCAGATACCTGCTACAAACTATTAGTAAAGATACTTATAACATACAATGACCTATCTAAAGTATTAAACACAAAGTCGAATTAAATTAAGTGGCTAGTTTTTGCTACCAAAGTTAATCGGTATCAGCGCAGATTAAGATGTTATTGATCTATCATAAAAAAGTGTATAAGCGTCGAGGTAGGTACGGGCGAGGTCGCGAGGGGCCTGACAGCTGTCACATCTGATCAAGCTCACTGGTGGGATCCAATATCTGTTAAGCCCGGTTCAGACTTGCAAGAAAAATTCAATAAATCGCATTACATTGCGCCGCTGGCACGACTACTTCTGGCCCGCCCGCGTCATTGCCTAGCAATGTAATGAAACTTTTAAGATTTCTTTCTCGCAAGTCTTAACTTAACACGCGAAATGTCACCACTCATGAGCTCAGCTGTCGCCATCTCTTTCCAGCAAGTTCCGGATAACTAATGCGGGAAAAAGACGATTTTAATTATTTGCTTAAATAAAATATCTATAACATTTCCGTAATGTTTGAACAAAATTTCAACTTTTTTCTTATAACGCGAGGTAACATTTCGTACTGCTCTAGTAAAAAAAACACGAGAACTTAACAACATACTAAGTTAAATGACAGGTTATTGGTTATATTTTTGCTAGACAAACTCTCGAGGCAAGTCATAAATAGTTTAGTAAAATTGTTCAAGTTTACTGTACTACATTATGTGTTTTGAGTATTAACTGAAGCCCCGGAGACCTTAACGAGAAAGGCTAAATTACTTGTACACGTTAAAATTTGCTTCAAACGTGATAGTTGCAAAAAAATTGGTTAAAAAACTAATACTAATAAGTAGAAGGAAGTGGTAAAGTCGAGGCACTAGCCTTGACTACGCATGTCATTATACTCAACGCCGTGACAGAATACGAGTGCGAAAATTAAGTGGCTACGTAGTATTGTGTAGCATTTGATTGTATACATTGAATATGCCGCGGTAGCCCAGTGATGCTACAGTGGGCCGGTCCACAAATTTAAAGTTGCTCAGCGTGCTATGGAAAGGGCTATGCTCGGAGTTTCTCTAAAAGATCGAATTTGTAACGAAGTGATCCGACAGAGAACCAAAGTTATCGACATAGCTCATCGTATTAGCACGCTGAAGTGGCAATGGGCCGGTCATCTAACCCGAAGAACCGATAACCGTTGGGGTAGACGAGTTCTTGAGTGGAGACCACGTATCGGCAAACGCAGCGTAGGACGTCCTCAGACTCGGTGGAGCGAGGATCTTCGCAAGGCGGCTGGCAAGAGCTGGATGAGAGTGGCCGAGGATCGTGCTCAGTGGCGTGCCATGGGAGAGGCCTATGTCCAGCAGTGGACGAATATAGGCTGATGATGATGATGATGATGATGAGCCCAGTGATCCCTGAATAAAAAATCCTTTCGGTTGACTCAGTCTACAGAAGAATTAATTACTTTTAATTAATTACTTCATCTCATCATCATCGATCTTTAAACGTACATTTTCTTATTCAGCGGACAATTTTTCATAGTCTCGTGGGTGTACGTTAAAGCTCCAGCGGATAGTAGTCGAAGATGTGCGAATACATTCTATATTCAAACGTAACGGCGCCCGCGCAGCCTTGAGCGCCGAAATGTGAATGGACACCACGTGTCGGCATGACGTCAGACCTCATCGATTAAGTACACAAATAAAAGCTAGTTGTCGCTACACTCAGTACGTTTAGAGCACAAAGGTTCTACTTTTTCATTAAACTGCGTTTTACTCTAGTCCTGCATAATTTAAGTAAGCACGCAAGAAGATAAACGATAAAGAGGACAGCTTGAGAGATCTAAAAGAGTGACAAAGAAAACAGAATGCATGGCATGAAAAGAATACAGATGGTCAACAGAAAATAAGTAGCTAGACCCTAGTATTAGTCAAGCGGGCACTAACCCGCAAAGAGAACAAGAAGAAGTATGTTAGAAAGACATAGTATGAAGAATGAAAGTACGAGCAGTAGCAAATGCGAGAACTTGAATGAAAGAAAAATAGTTAAAACAGGCTCCGATCATCTTGGAGGAGATATAATTTAAAAAAAAATACAGCTTTAACTAGCTAAAGATGTGGCTGCAATGCATGCCCAGTCGAGGGCATAAAGGTGTACAGATGTGTTTTGACGTCTGGTAACGTACGTATATTTATGCCCTTGACTGTACCTCTATATCCTGTTAGTAGTGTATAATTGGGGGACCTGGATCAAACGAGATCCAGGATCCCCCAATCATACGTTATATTGATTACTGATCATGAATCAATACATTAATATATGTCAATCGAATTATCTGTTGAGCATATAATTACAGTACAATCCGATAATCAAGTGCTAGTTCAATCAAAAACTACTTCAATTAAATTCTAGTTCTAATACACTCTGAGCCAGAACCGCCACAAACACCCTCGATCACAAATACTAGTCTTGCTTTATTTACGAACTTTGAATAGTGAAATAAAATGCACTGATATTTATAATTAAAATCGATCCCCCAATTATATGTTATAATGATTACTGATCATGAATCAATATATTTATACATGTCAATCGAATTATCTGTTGAGCATATAATTATAGTACAATCCGATAATCAAATACTACTTCAATCAAAAACTACTTCAATTAAATTTTAGTTCTAATAGGTACACTCTGATGTCTTTGGTTATGGACCAAACATATATATTAAGTCAACATTTTTTTATACAATCATATTTATCATTCAAATACTTACGATATTAATTCTTTATTAGCAATAGAGAAAATGCAAGCTAGTGCATTCGTGATAATGGCGAGTTGTTTGACGAATCATTGAGACGTAGTATAAACAACGGCTCAGGTGAGACCGAGTTTTTAAGCCGTCATCTTTCACTAGCGATGCTATAATATGAAACAGGGATTCAATTTTGTTATTTTTTTTATTTAATCAATAATTTTTTGTTTATATATTTATTGTAAGAAGAGAATACTTAATGGAAGGTTTCGATATGTTTCACGATAAATTGCTTAATATAATTCAATAAGCTGCTTTTGAAGCACGAAACGGGTAAGATATTAAATAGGTAATATGTTATAATTATTGTGTAACATCAGTGAGGCATATTTCATGAGACTAAATAACCGTTGTCCATTCTACTAGGTATTCAATTTGGACTGAAAGCTCCATCAGAAAAGTATCCAGCCTACCCTAGAGCAGAATCTGCTGCACACCACTATGCAACAGACCTACCTTGCTTACCAGTTACTATGCTGACTATGTTATATTACGTGTCTTACGCAGAAACTTATTTATTTCATTTGATTCTTGAATAGTAATTTAATTACGTAATTCTAAATTGAAGTCTAAATTTATTTATTCAGCGTTCAGACTCGTAATTATATAAGATTATTAACGTTATAGTTAACCATCTGAATTATTATAAATAAAACATATCATATTACATTAACTGCTTTATTTTTAATAAGTAGACAATATAGTAGTACATTATTATACTTAACTAGCACATTTTAGTTATTCTCAAATCCATATCATCCTGAATTTTACTTATGATATCTTTAGTTGCGCTATATACGTCATCAAATAATATACCCTTCACAACATATTGGGCGCAGATTTCTGCTTCACAAGTACATATTGAATGTTCAGATTTCGGTGGGTTCTTGGCGTCATAAATTTCAATTTTAATTATTTTTGTCGCATGTTTTACAGTTCTTTTTATGTATGAAGAATATGGTAGTTCGCTTCTGGTTCTCTCGCGAGAAGCAGCATCGTGAGTGGTAGATCTTTGTTCCGCTCCATGCGTAGCACGCTGATCCGCTGGTACAAAATTAAAGAAATCTTCTGTATCCTGTAAAGAAAAGACATTCAAAATTTTTGAACCAAATAATTGTCAGTAAAATCGATGTCTGATAACAATTAATCGTAATTTATCGATAACAAAATAATTCATGACTAAACGATATTAACATTAAAAATCGAGTATTACAATAAAGCTTGCATTGGATTATTACTATATAAATAAATATCAGAGACAATTGATGCCGATTAACCTAGGCCTAAAGTAAGCTAAGCTTACGTTACCGCTACTAGCTGACGGATAAACATACTTATATAGATAGATATTGTGATAACTTGAGTTTTTATATACAAAAGTTTGTATATACAAATCTATTCGCTGGTAGGTAATGCTAATATTTGTACTTAATTTGGATTTAGAACTTGATTTAAAATTGAAAGAAACAAAGTGTTTCTAGGACATTACCTGAACAGCTGTCTCCGAAGGCTTGAGTGATGTAGCTAGATGATAGTTCATGAGTTTGAATGTACGGATAAAAGCTTAAAATTATATTTTATTGGTAATAAGAAAGATAAAGTTGGATCAGAGCGCAAGAACCCATGCTTACTCACGCATTAACCTAGAAGTTTAAAATAAGTTGAAGTAGACCTGGCTACGACGTTGGAGCCTTGCAATATATACCTACTTAAATACTAAACACTTTACATATTTATTAAACACCCAAAGCTCAAGAACAAACTTTCATATTTTTCATACATAATATCTGTCTCAACGGGATCGAATCCTGGAACCTCAATCTTTGTAGCCTGATTCTCTAACCACTCAGCTGTCCGCTCATCGGCATGGATATCGATTATTATTAAATAATAACGAGTATAATAAAATAAACACTCACCGACATTACTGAACTGCTTACCAGTGTATTGCATGAATACTAATCGTTAAATGTTCCCGATTTTTTGTTATTTATATTATTTTTTAAGTATGAAAAAGAAACCACAAGGTTTAATATCGGTTAGTAAAAACGTTTGATCGTTAATATGAGTCCTAACCATATATGAAAGATGTCTATGCTAAATGAGTCTCAATGTTTTGCAATGTTTGCATTTGTATGCACATACACTGAATTTGGAGGTAAGTAAGTATGTCTGTTTGTTGGTCCCGTATATGAAAACTAATAAACGTTTTTATTTTATTTCGTACAATAGGTTACAAACTAAAACCAATCGTGAAGTAATATTAGTTAGTAAATCTGTATTGGCCAAGCAAAACAATAGTATTAAACTATGCAAAATCATCGTTCCCCTTTAAGACTAAGCGTTAACGCAGAAGTTTAAGATTACACCGCTTAAAAGGGTTACTGCTGATACATGGTAAGACCTATTTTAAAATCATGTAAATACTTTCCGTATAGGGAAGATATTCATGAGGATTAGAGCGTACTTAAGCGGTTGATTAGCGAATCTAGTGCATCATTTATCTCGTCTACAACCATCTCCTCATCTCCTAAGCTGAAGGATCATCATCAAAAAATGTAAGTGTCTATCTTATTAACCAAATGTACTTATTAAATTGTGTAAGCATCATTACGATCGAATAGTCGATTCGTTAGTACCCACCCTATGAAGCTAGGTTGTGGGTTCTGAGCTGATGAATGTTTATTTATTATTGATTTATTCGAATAGATAATCTAGAAGAGTTAATTACTTTGAAGCTTCAATTATGTTGTCTAATAATTTAAATGTTGCTGTTTTTTATACATTGGAGTAATTAATATTATCAATAAAATTATTCGTCATTCGAATAGTAGTGTAAATATTGTAATTTGATAGAGTTATGCTAACCGATTCTAGGTTTCAATATATAAATGATACTGTTTATTAAATAGAGTAATTTAAATTAATATCAACAATAAAATTATGGATCATTCGAATAGCGGTAAAGAATAATAGTTTAATGATGTTGTGTTATTATGCATCATTCTTATAGTAGTGCAAAATTTTATAATTTCGTGGAGGCTTGCGCTAGTAAATTGTATGTAACAAGACGAATGACGATGCTTTTTAAATATACCTCTACCTTATTTAAATACTTACTATAAAACGATAAGTAGGGTCAAATATTATAGACCACTTAAATACCATAGTTAAAATGTTTTAATATTTATTTCAGGTCGAAGTATCGCTCTAACAACGCCGAAACACTATTTCCATCGGAAGACGAGTCAACAATGCAGACCGAATCGCGTGAGATAAGAAAGAGGAAGCATAGCAAAACGTAAGTATTCAATTTATCTTTTGATTCGAGTCGATACTAAAGATTATTCTGTATTATTGAATGATGTCGTTTAAATGTAATCAGTTCCAATCAATATTTTAATTCCTTTAAATGAATATCCGCTAGTGTAGTTAAGTCTCTGCAAAAATATTATTAGCTCGATTTAATTTAACAATCACTTTTATTTTTTCAGATTGAAACATTCATCTAAAGCTGTAGTTTCTTCATCAAGCTCTGAAGATGAAGCTGCGAGACCGACTGAATCGAGTGAAAAAAAGAAAAACCAAGCAAAGTCACTACAATCATCTTCAAGTGCTTCAAAAAAGAAGGTCAAAATTAATCCCGTAGCTGTGAAACCACACCGCACAACTGCTACGGAGCTTTTTGGAAGCGATAGCGAGGATGAGAAGCGATCCTCGAGTATCATCCCCACGTCTAGTAAATTACGGTCTTATATCACGCGAAGACTAGCCAAGGGGTTTTCACGACAGGAGAATCATTCAAAAACAGGTTCGCACTTTATTGAACTAAAAGTTTACAAGTGCTCCGAGATTCAAAACATGTTACCTGTTAATAGATGGCGACAAGCCATAGTTAATATAAAAACTCAGACGGATGATAATACTACAGCTTGGCAGCACTTATCAGACTTTATTACATTGACTCGTAGGGAATATAGAACTTGTACTCCGATATTTATTAGCAACTACTATTAATGTTTTATTTTTATGTTTTCTTTTTATTCTTATTGTATTTAATGATCACGAAATTGGTATGTTATTCATGATTAGTGCATTATAGAGCGGGTTTACCAACATAGTGTTAATATTAATTTATACCTTTATTATTAACTATGTATAAAATATGTATGTATGTATGTAAACTCTTTATTGTGCAAAATAAAGAAGACAAAAATAAAAAATATTTTATTGTATCAAAAACAATGTAAAAAAAAAAATACACAAAAAGAAAACAATTTGTCGAATAATCCATCCCGCGACATACCCAGCACAAAGGTGCCCCCTCACCCTCGCAGCATTACCACGCTGTACTATGTATTAGATAAATCTATGACTAAATACTATCAATAAAATCATATTTTTGTTTACAGCTCCGCCTACTTACCTCGACTCATTCAGCAATGTTTTTATGCGATGTGATCATTGTCAGATTGAGATGGCTATAAATAAATACAGATTTCATTTAAGAACAAATTTGCACAAATCAAATTGTTCATCGGAAACCGCTTGTAAACATATTGAAATAATTGGCACAACAGTTAGAAACAGAATTGCTACATATCGCTTAAACCTTCCTAGGAAATCAAATGCCTTACACTCTAGACTTTCCTATGCGGGATTCGAAGTGATATTTTATACCTTATTAAATCCGCATTATTGAAACATGATTGCGTTAAAATGAACAGCGAGCTGTTTGTTCATTTTACATTACCGAATTCATGTAACCACTAGCTTTAGTCTTTTAACACAAAATATAGTATCGTATTTAAAAGCACAAATTTGAATGAATTATAATTATATGACTATGATTGAGAACTTAAAAAAATATACTTATAGGTACTATAATAGGCAGATAGACTAGGTCCACTTCTGCCAAGCTTATCACACATAAATATAACAGTGGGGCGGACTGGGGCACCGACTTCAACATATAAATAATTAGGTAGCACTTACCGAAAAATAATTTTAATTTGACATTTTTAAAGTAGCGAATTGAAGGCGGTTCTATTTTTTATTTTAAATTTTTTTTTGTACAACATTTACTACGAATAAATATTTCATTTCATTTCATATCATATGATAGAAGATTTTGGTCGTGTAAATCTTGTAATAGAACTAAACGGATTAAATATACATGTATTAAAATAGTGTAAATTAATATTATATCTATTAACTGCTTGTTGCTCGTTATTATAGTCTACACTCCAGTCTGATATACTATAGTTCCTAATCCTAGCACAAATGTCAATGTTTAATTCACTAAATACACGAGCTTGCGGGTCAGGATCGCCTTTAAACACTTCATCTAGGAAATAGTTCCTCATTTCCAGAACCTCATGCGATACGGAATATTCCGGCTGCTGACTAGCAAGCTCTGTCAGATGCTCCTTCCATCGATTGTGTCCGTAGTCAGCGGTGATGTTGAACCGAGTAACGTATGCATTTCGCATACTCAACTCCACCCATGCCACAGTACTTTGCGAGATATCCTCATACCCTCGGCCTATGTAATGATAGGCCTCGCAGGTTAATTTCAGCAGATGATGATGCTCCTCGCAATACCTATTCCGTAGTTGGGTGTAATTGAGGCACGGTCTGCCATAAGTGTTAGCCTCACACTTTCTTAAGTCTTTAAATTTCAAGCTATCTAACCGCTTGTTAATATAACACTTAATGGGAAATATAAACGACATCGTTACACTGTTTAATAGTCTGTCTTTGTTATACACTCCCGTGATCAGCGCTGGACGGTGCTGAATGATAAATATGGACAGGTTTATCATAGAGAGCATAATGCACACATAAACCTTATTTTCGTTTCCAATTGCTCTTGTCTGTAATATAACACATCCCCATTTAAGTTTTACACGTTCCTCGATCCATCGTCATCGAAAATTATATATGATGTCTAGAATTATGTAACTCCTGCTTTATAAGCGTAGTAATCTTCTCATTTAACATAACAGCCTACTGTGCAAGCGTTAGATCTGTTGAAAATAGGACTCTTATCTATTAAGAAATAGCATCAAATCCGTTTCATAGTTTTAAAGATCTAATCATACATAGTTGATAGTTGCTAACGAATGCGGGTAATAACCTTTACGCATAGCTTTATTTAATACTAGCTGATGCCCGCGACTTCGTCTGCAAAGAATTCGTTTATCACTATCCCGCGGGAACTACGCAATTTTCCAGGATAAAAAGTAGCCTATGTGTTATTCCAGACCATAATTTATCTCTGTTCCAAATTTCATCCAGATCCGTTAAGCCGTACTGGCGTGAAAGAGTAACAAACATCCATACATCCATACATCCATACTTACAAACTTTCGCCTTTATAATAGTAGTAGGAAGTACATAGTTAATAATATTCATAATACACATACAGATTCTGTACTCTTTACATGCAGCAATGACGAAGCTTGCCAAATGCTGGCAAACGTCTCTATTAATCATCGATCGGGGTTTTAATTGTTACTATAGATTGACGCCATCTGTTAACCGGTAACACCTTCTCAATCTCACTGCTCTTATATATTTTTTAGGTCTATGTAATGTGATCCGGTTTTGAGGGATGGGTCTGTCGTGAATTCGAACTCGAACCCGATGATATAGGTTTTGAAGTAGGTAAATAGGATTGATGTAGGTTTTTATACAACCCGATTTCATGTTTGTATTATACGCCTTCAGCATAGAAATCATTCAGTATTTATTAGAAAACTTTTCATTTAAAACAATGTGATCAATAACAAGTGAGTACTTATAGAATATTATTCGGAATCTATCGAGCTAAGTTCTAAAGTTACACTATACATCATTTAAATTAAACATTTACGTTTTGATGCTTCTTGCGTGCTTGCTTTTTTTATTTTCGCGCGTCTCAAGAGGTATCGTCGATTCGGGCTCAGACCCGGATTAATTGATTGATTGTTGGATTGATTGACTGATTCATGGATTCGAATATTGTTCCGAGTATGGTTCTACATGAAACTTATGTATAAAATAAAAAGTTTTAAAGAATACTTATATGATTTCATACTCAAGAACTGTACTGAACTCGGTAAGAGTATCGGAGGGGAGGAGGTAGTCAGAAACAGGAACCAAACCGTGGGTCACAGGAACTCTGAGTTATGCTTTAAATAATGTTCAAATCATGTGTGTATACAAAATACTATCTAATTTTCATTTGTGCATCGTATACATAAACGTTAATAGCATGCTGGAAAATAACTTCTAGCTTCATATACATATTGGTCAATATCCGCTACCATCTTTTCGTATTAGAATAAACTACATAAAACTAGTCTTCACTCGCGAGTTTGCTGGCTCACAAGAAGTATGGAAAAAATAACATTAATGTGTCGTACAGACAGACGAGTATTATCTTTGCAGCATAGTTGTAAACACAGTCGGCGTTATCTTACTGCCGACGCAGCATAATTATTTTTTCTTATAAGGAATGTTAGCTCTCTTTGAAATAAATTAGCGATTTTGAACTCTGACGACCAGCATTCCGATTAATATAAATTATAAAAAAATTCACTGAAATAATTCATAACTTATTTTCTAAGCGAGCGGTTCTCTATCACTGAAAATGTTGGTAAGTAAAGTGAAACAATTTAACTTTTTCTAGTGAATAAGCTATAATTATTATTTCCATTTCTCAATTAAATATTAGTCATAATTATTACTAAAGGCTCCAACTATGTAATTTCCAGATAAAAAGTATTCTACGTCTTAATCGAACCATAAACTCTCTTATACATAAAACTCACATTAATATTATTGCTTATTCGGGTTTTCACGATACGGAAGATCATCTCTTCAATTTTATTCCATCGAGTCAGCCGCGAGAACATTCGGCCGAACCACGAATGATGGGATTAGCTCGTAAAAGAAAACCAGAAATTCTATGCTTTACTCATACATCAAAAAACCAAACCGGGGTGTCGCTACTAAAATAATCAGAATAGAAATATTTGATGCTGATAAATTTGATCACAGTGATCAAATCTGTAAGTGCGAAGTCGGATTGTGTGCTCAATACTCGGTAAAACGTCTTGACGGATGATACTTACCAGACTGTGCGAAATATTATCAATAGAATTGAGGAGTCTCTATCAGCGGACTCCTATAATAGTTATACGTTATTGTAATGGCGAAGTATTCTATAAATACTGTACTGCGATCTTTCGAACGACGAAGTTGAATGTTGAATACATGTTTTGAATAGATGATTGTTAGTATGAACGATCTCTCGAATAAAGAAATTGAATGACGAATACTAATTTGAATGATGATTGGCGCATCTTAATTTCTTCTGATTGTGATCTTATATTTAATTTTGAAGAATTGCATAAAATGTTTAATAATGTCGGCAATCCGTATATTAAATGTATTAAACAAAAAAAAGGTATGCTTTAAAAAATTTAAGCGTATTAGACAGTTATACATAGAATATAACAATCTTATTAATAGTTAAATAAATGGTTTTAATTATTATTGCAGCATTTTATTTCAATATTGAAAGTTCATAAATAAAACAAGACTAGTATTTGTGATCGATGGTGTTTGTGGCGGTTCTGGCTCAGAGTGTATTAGAACTAGAATTTAATTGAAGTTAAGTAGTTTTTGATTGAACTAGCTTTTGATTATCGGATTGTACTGTAATTATATGCTCAACAGATAATTCGATTGGCATGTATAAATATATTGATTCACGATCAGTGATCATTATAATGTATAATTGGAGGGGTCCTGGATCTCGTATGCTTTTAAATACAATACTATATTTTGTGTTAAAAGACTTAAGCTGCTGGTTACATGAATTCGAACGATTAACATTATGAATAAAATAATTTCGTAATAGCCTGTAGATCAGCAGTACTTGCTTACGAACGTGAGGGAGTACAGGTTCTGTACTCTTTACATGCAGCAACGACGAAGTTTGCCAAATGCTGGTAAGCTTCTGTATTAATCATCGATCAGGGTTTTAATTGTTACTATAGATTGATGCCATCAGATTCAGATTCAGATTCAGATTCATACATTTATACCTAAAGAAATAGCAATTATTTGCAAAAAAGGTGTCATTGTGTTGTTGATTAAACCGCCTTATCCATTTTATAATTTAACTAAGAAAGAACGGTTGCAAGCCTCATGGATAGAGAGAAACAGAGGAATATTACGGTATGAGGGCTATGTGTCATACTTCAATTATAAGAGTTTGATATTTAACTTTTGTAAAAATAAGCGTATTTATACAAAAGGTACTGAAAAAGTGGTAGAAGATAATAGAAAGTGACAATGTATACAATTTAGAAGACTTTAATTGTCCTAATTTAAAAACACTTAGTGAGAAATATTTGATTTCTTCCGACATTTATAATTGTATTAACCGTATCCAAAACATGTGCTTTTAAAAATGTATCTTGTTTAAATAAGTGGTGTGTAGATAATAATATTTTTATGTAAATAAATTAACAATCATATTATATATTTGTGTAATACCAATATTTGTCAACGTAACAGCTTTATAATAAGTATATAATCAAAATGAATATCAGCATAGGAGATATCGTCGAGGCTATCATTGATAAATGTTAGCTTCATGGTCGTCATGATGTCAAAATATTAAACGCTGAGCACTATTCTGGTGTGCTAATAACTCAGAGTTATTATAAAACTAAACGTTCACGAATCTTTTACACAGGATTACGAGTAGCAGCTCGAGTAATTAAAATAGATAAATGTTATATAGACTTGCTACCAATCTAATTGGAAGTTTCTAAATCATTACGCTGAGTGGTTACAGAAACCTGAGCATGTTATGTATAGAAATAGTAGTGTTGTGAAGGATATGATGGTGTTCTATTTATTCGCTGCGGATAATAATAAACAATTTGATTATAATGTTTGTGTCTTTAAAAATGTATGTTGTATAAATAAATTATGTAATACTTAATCCTTGTTTACTTTCTTCCTAATGTTAGGAATAAACCTAAAGATATAATTTGATTTTATTACCGTCTGCGAAATTCGAGCATAATAATTATCGTTTATTATACGAACAATACGCTAGACTTCAACAATCGTATCACAACCGTCATAGTCTAGAACTGCTTCTTGTTTTCGAAGAAACTAATATGAATTCAAATACTTACGTAATTAACATTGTGTGATTGAAAACGGGGAGCGCTGTTTTACAATGTAAGCTAAAGCTTGGTTGTTTAGCTAGTGCTTTATTTATTTATACAAACAATACGCTAGGCTTCAATCAGTAGTATCCCCCCACCGTTATTGTGTAGAACTGCTTCTTGTTTGCGAAGAAAGTATCATGAATTCAAATACTTACATAGTCGACGTGCAAGGCTTCAAGGTGAAGGAGAATAATTTTATAATAAAGGAATTTGCCTTCGCTGCAGAAAATTATGCGCAAAATAGTTTAATATAATCACCGTACCCGTATTCTAAGTTAACAGATGAAGAACGAAAACAGGTGCGGTGCCTGAGGAAAAACTGTGGCATAACATGGAGTGAAGGAAATATTGACTATCCAGATTTCAAAGGATATGCGGAGTATTTGTTATTAATATAATATCAGTGCATTTTATTTCACTATTCAAAGTTCATAAATAAAACAAGACTAGTATTTGTGATCGATGGTGTTTGTGGCGGTTCTGGCTCAGAGTGTATTAGAACTAGAATTTAATTGAAGTAGTTTTTGATTGAACTAGCACTTGATTATCGGATTGTACTGTAATTATATGCTCAACAGATAATTCGATTGACATGTATAAATATATTGATTCATGATCAGTAATCATTATAACGTATAATTGGGGGATCGATTTTAATTATAAATATCAGTGCATTTTATTTCACTATTCAAAGTTCGTAAATAAAGCAAGACTAGTATTTGTGATCGAGGGTGTTTGTGGCGGTTCTGGCTCAGAGTGTATTAGAACTAGAATTTAATTGAAGTAGTTTTTGATTGAACTAGCACTTGATTATCGGATTGTACTGTAATTATATGCTCAACAGATAATTCGATTGACATATATTAATGTATTGATTCATGATCAGTAATCAATATAACGTATGATTGGGGGATCCTGGATCTCGTTTGATCCAGGTCCCCCAATTATACACTACTCCTGTTTCAGTGAATGACTGTCTGTAGTATCGGTAGTATCAGAACTCATTAGGTTTTTAATTAAAGTAGTAATAAAATAATAAATGATCTACACGATAAGAAAAATGTTTCATAAAGAATGTAGGTACTACGTTGGTACCCAGAATTCGTAACTAAAGACTTCCTGCGCCTTTCTTTCCTTAAAATCTTAAAGGTAAGTCGACCCACGACTGAAACATGTCATTAATCACCAAACGCCGAATTAATTTGTCAGTCACCGCGTCTTTGTTTTCGTTACGTCATAAAATAGACCAATAGATCATTACAGGTTTCGCGAATGATTTAACACGAATTTTATTGGGCGTAAGCGGTTATGAATTATTAATGTGGGAACTCCTAAGTATGTACTATGATTTATTTAAAGACGTTCTAAATGTAACCTTGTCTGGAGAGCTTAAGATGTATTTTGAGTCAACTACGCTTCACTACAAAGTGATCAGGCTTTATGATGGATGGGTGACGTTTAAAACCTCGTAGTCGAGCGCAGACTCGCAGCCTGCGGAGTTGCAACCGACTAAATGGTTGCTTATTTGCATTCTGATAGTTTAAACAGCAGAATAGCTCCGTGCCAGAGAGAGCAGGGGCATTCGATTCATTTCCGACTCAGTTCAGGTTTTAGCTGTCATTTTTAGTATGGATCTGACAGCGAGCGAACCTGATCTGAATCGGAATTGGATCGCATTAATACGTCACGGTAAGACCCATATATATTTTGACGTAAGTATATGTGATGACAAATTTTTCAATCCCTTTCTCATCCCGGTTCAGTAATACAACAGTGTCTGTCGGGAGGATCTCGAACATTCTACGCGTCGAATATTAGAGTGCATCGAACCGACACATTATTTGACAAGTGCGACGTACATGGTATTCGTACCCCGCGATCGTTCCGAAGATAAACATCTTTATACCACCATTGTCGTTAAATAAACGGCCAAACTGGTTGTTCGGTTAGACCGAGCGTACGGCTACGATTCGCGAATTTGCAAGTTGCGTTTTTCTTGCGTAAATCTCGGCCCACGCGCGTATATTTTTATGCAGCAGCGTACGTGAAGTGTTGATTGATGGTGAAATATTTGGGATATCCCTGCACCGAAATAAAAACAATTGTATCGCGCGCGCCGCTGGGTGAACGCACCGGCGTGGCCCGCTTGGCCCGCCGCCAACTCTCACGGTAAACGCTTCTAATCACTGAACTCTTAGCCAGTTAGTATGCTCCCTACAACTTATAAACGCCTGATACTTGCTAAACTATTGTACCCAGGCGGCCACCTACTACTTGCCCGGTCATGTTTTCCTAATACAAAGCCAGTAAACAGCAAAGTTCGTTTACACTAGTACCAGTGCCAAATTAACGTGTGACGTTAAAGCTGGTTTTTTATGTTAAAAAGACAAATTACTGTTAAAATCGAATCATTTTGCGATTAATATTTTTTCTGATTAACCTGTGTATTTCGTGGATGCCCGGGATGGCAATGAAGACGCTGCCAAATCAATTTATTCGGTTTTTGTTCATTCTAGCTCCACATAGATTCAATAATAAAGAAATCTGGACGGGTGGCCGTGTGGTAAGTAAAACGTTGCTTTTGTGGTGTGATTTAGTCTGAACGGAACGTTTGGCATCTGTCACGCGTATGGACGAATTAAATGTCGTACTCATTGCCTAACGTCTATCTTTGTCTCTACAATAGTATTTAATTTACCTACATAGGTACCTACTTTATATCGATTGCGTACCTAATTATTTTATAAGGTTGCTAAGCTACAGACTAAAACCGTCCACGTTTTTCCGATTTATTCGCCTAGCAGGCAATATATGACAAATGTTTCTAGATATTTCAAAGCAAAAGATTTCATATTAAAGCTTTATCACAGAGGTCTTCGAAACTGCTGAGAAAACCGTTGCACTTTAGATCTACATACGAGCGATAATGCTTATCGGATAGTGACCCGAACTGCAACATTTGGACACCAAAAAGCGTATCATCACATCATACAGAAATGTAAGACTGTTGTTTATGTATCGCACTTTTTATTGGTCTGCCGGCGAAATATCAAAGTTGCTAGGTATTTAAGCGAGCGCGGAATGTTTTGCGTACCAGGCCACCATGACCGACGAGTCGTGTTTAGATGCTGATAACCCAGTGGCTACGACCTGCTTCATTGCCGAATACCTATGCCTGCTTCCGGCTAGCTACAAACATTCGCGAGAAGTCGGAACGTGAGCTAACTTGGACATTACATAACGAGTTTAATCCAATGACATTGTATATATTCACGACGCAATGTTAAACATAAACGTTAAGTTTTTGTGCAGAATCACGCTAAAGTAATTTAGTTTTTGGCGATTGAATCATATAAGTACAACAATTTATGAGAAAAGTTTGATGTCTCAAGTGTATTTTGAACTGGTTACCAACGCATGAGTTCAAGTTTTATTAAATTGTTTGAACTCCGAATTTGTGAACTTGAACTGCCACGCGCACGCGCCGTCAAAAGGTTCAGTTGCATGCTTATTATTCCAGACAGAGTTAATTAATAAAATTCAACTGAGTTCTTAAATAATTTAGTTTCGTACCTGACTTGATACCAGGACTGCATCAGACGCAAGCGGTAAACGTCAATGTCCCAAAAACGACTCTATTTCAGGGATCACCGAGCACAGAACAACTCTATTTTTATTTTCACTCCGTCTTATCTGACAAGAATGTTTAATAAAATTGAGATATATATTTTTAAGCAGAACTTAAATAGAAAAGACTAATCATACTGCTTCAATAGGTTTATAATTTAATGCTAAGTAGCATTCGGGCAAAGTAGTCATAATAAGTGGACCCGGCCTGTCGCTATTTATATTTAGTTAGTAGATATAAATCTGCTGATTCCGTCGCTTGGTTAATTTCTGTTGTATATCGAAACAATTTCGCACAAGAGGCTAGAGAGGGCGGTAACACGCAAAGGGTTGCGTGTGGAGGGCTACGGGCGCAAACAAACTACTAATTTCAAAACTTAAGTCTTAGACAGCTCTCGTCACGGTAGCTGAGTTATAATCATTCGTCCAAAAAAATTAAGAAAAATTTGACATCACTCGGAGCTTAAATCCTCCTCACACATCGTCCTAAGTTTCAACATAATGCAGTCCCCTGATGTTATAATTATCACAAAATGACATTAGCCAATAGCGAAGCAAATAGACCATTTGACATGTGCCACATCCGGGACGACGTAGAATCAACCGAACCGAAACAACAAGAATATCAAACGTAATCGACATTAACGCTATCAAGATACATTTTCATCGACCGGGTCTTTAGACAATCCAAATTATTATTTCACCTAAACTAGAGTACCTACATATTCTGTATTACCAGGGCATCCCTTTCAGCCAGATGACGTCACAGAGCGTAAGGTATAGTGTGCGAATCTCGCGATACGATGATCGTGGCCTTGACGGTATTCGGCTTTGACCTGCGCAAGACATTACGCTGAGATCGAGTGAACGTTAGATACGCTAAATTAAACGTCTGATCATTCTGTAGTCTTGGTGGACTGCATGCGGTTTAATAGAATAGTAGGTATTATAGAGTACAATAAATAAGCTTTAAGTCTTACCATGTGACTTTAACTTGTGTAACTGAAAAATGGAAATTAGTGTAAGTTGCATCATCAAGTTTCTTTAATAAAATTAAACATGAAAGACGATATTGACGTATATTTCATAGGTTTTCTTTTTTTATAGCACGTCGGTGCTCAATAGTCACTTTCGATATGTGGTGCACACACAAGGTCTAGGTATTCAGAAATTCGATATTTGCTCGTAAGATACCGTCCCTTTCGCTTTCCTATGAGTGAGTATTAGTGTGAGAGGAATAGCACGAAACGAACTTTGAGTTTGTCTTCGAAGAAGGCCTAACTTGTCTACGTTGGTGGTGCATCTACACGGAACGCTCTGTGAATGGTTTAAATTGCAAAGTTCGAGATCTATTATATTACTCCGGCGATATCTCCGTGGACTTGTTATGACTCGGAGCAAAACCGATCAGCAAAAAATATACAAAACATTCCAAATTTCGACCGAGTCTACACCTACAAAGTTGATTTATCCTTTGTTGTTTTTGTTTTAGTTGTTTACGAAAGCTAGGATCCAAGATGTTAGACGTTAGGTATACCTAGGTATAGGTTCGGGGCAATGTGCCCAAAAGGCCTTCGTAAGGGTCTTTTCAACTGCAAAGCTTTAACTGATGATTTAATGAGCGTCACCCTTTTCTCCACCAGTATTTGGGAGTCTTCTTCATACCTATTTCTTCACTTTACTAACGATACTATACGAATAAATCTCCCCCTTGAAGCACTCTATCTACTGATGGGAACCTTAAAGATCTAAACATAGGTCCATTCATACAGAAGGCGAGAAGTGACTTTGTTTTACGATAATGATTAGACCCTGATTAGACCGAGGTAGAACAGTGTGGCGTAATGAAATATTTGAAACTACAGACACTTATCGACGATGTGCGGTACAAACGTCTAATGCTACATATTGAACCAGTAATGGAACATCAAATGTAACATTAGAGGAACGTGAAGTCATAAAAACAAGCTTCGTACCAACTTACCCCTACAAATGGGGAACTTATGCTTTCTCCAAGGCTGCAGCTATATGTTATCTTAGAATTCTGCGTAGTTATAAAAAGTGGAATAAAGTTAGTTATGGCTTTGTTTTGTGTATAAAAAAATTGTTAAACATACCACAGTCTAAGTCGATATACTAGAAGATCGTCAGAAGTAAAGATTTTGTGAATTACTATTTAAAGTAAGCGCATCTGAAATCAGAATTAAATCGTCTGAGTATGAATCTCGTATCAACTCTCATCTCATCGTCGTCGCGTTGTCGTTACATATTTCTTTATATGTCTGTGTCTAAATCGTCTCGCATGTACGCCTCCAAATCGTCTCGCAATGTTTTCTAGCTCATCGCTGGCCATTGTCCGGCGCCCACCAAGTGGCTGAGTGAGCCCACCTCTGTGGGAGCAAGCGACAGACATATCGAACCTAGTCCCATTTTAGTTTAGCAGTCTTTTTCCCAACGTCGGCTGCGTGTTTAGAGCACAGCACAGCCTGGTGTTTCGGATTCTATTCCTTTCTACACCTAATATGCCGCGCTGTATCGCTATAGTAGTTGTCCAACAAAAAATGATGGCATTGAAAGTACATATATATCAATTAATACACGTAAATACGTTCACCCGCGTTCGTTAATTCACTCACACATGCGCATACATTACTCACACCGTCACATGCACCACTGCATTTTTGATGATATTGTTCCATTTGCACCAGACGGACTCTCAGACAGGTTTTTACATATATTCGCATATGTTTATGTTTTCTCAAGCAACTCCCTCTTATTTACGAGACGCGTAACTTGTTGAGATGAGATGTACCTACGTGCGATCGTTTTGGAGATAAGCTTGCTTACAGCTTACAATAACAATGTTTTAGCCGTACATAGCTGTTGGCTGTATTATATATTATCATGTTTTGTTAGGCGTTTTAGTGATGACTAAAGAAAATGAACATTTCGTTTTAGACACAGTTGAAGAAGATCGCTCTAAAAATATTGTAAATATAGATTAAGCGGAGGCAGTTGAGAAGAGGATAATGTCGTAGGTTCCATCTTTGCGATTAGTCGATTCTGCTAAGGAAGAACCTTCATGGAAGAATCTTAAGTCTTTAATCTTAACGCATCTGAACTGTAATCAGACAGTGTTGATGCTGAATAACTGTTTTAACTTCGAAACTAGATTTTTTAAGAACGCAAAGAATTAAAAAAAAAATTCTTTGTGCTGCCAGCATGTTGCCGCCCTGTCCTGGCCGGAAAGAAAGCGCTGACGGATTTACAGGCGAATATTTAAATATGTCCGCTCCCGCGGAGACGCGTCATGTGCCGTTACTTGCAATTGTCATGCACTGCATATATTAGAAGAGTCGCTTAAACGATGTGTTTAAAAGGTGCATTTATTTTTGCCCAGCTTTAGCCCCGCCATTTTGTCCGTTGAATCTTTTTTTGCGCGATTGAGTTCCATGCAAACAAACATCCAATATCAAAACTTTCATATTTTAAATATTATTAGGAATTGGTAGGTGCGCCATGAGAGGAATATTAGTTGTAGTTTCATGCAAAAGTTTTAGGCTAAGTAAAAGCGAAGATATCTAATATTATGTTACAGAACCTCTATATTTAAAGTCAATGTGACGCTTTTTATCTATCTACACTAATCAGTATTGGACAAACAGTGTTCTGACTTAAGGTTTGAAATGAAATCAGCATCGTGAGTAAGACTCTGTCGTACAATAACCCAGTGCCTACATAGAACGAGGGGCTTAAAAACTTGTATCAGCAATAAATTCATTTAAACAAAAAATTGAAATCAAGTTGTGTATTTCACTCATGGAAAACAAGTAAAATATGACCGCAGTCGTCGCATGATCGAGCGCTCAGATTTATTACGGCAATATATGATATTATAAAGGCCTTTGTGTTTTTGCATAATGTTGAAAAACTGCTAAAGGTCAAGCAGCAGGATAAAGTTACTCCGAGTAACAAGGCAAACAATACTGATCCTGCCTGCAGGGGACATCAACGAATTTCGACAAGACTGTAGGTAACTATCGTCAATAAAGCGTCTTTGTGTTTACATTATGTACGAAAATCTAAGCTTTATGGCGAATTAAAAGTGAAATATCGAAATTGCTTTTAGAATTAATGCGCTATTTTAAAAGTATAATTGTAACTTTTACTTTCTGCTAATATATTATGCATCACGAAATATTACAGCAGACAAGTTTAAATTACTCCGATGTTTTTTTGGCACTCACATCGTTTATGGTAATCGAATAATGCTCATGTAGTCTATCCGCAGACCTTCACGCCCTTCTCAAATACCAACGGTTTCATATCGCATGAAGAACTGACGCCCTGTGGAGCCCCGGGCCGCCGAGGGAGCCTCCGCGAGACGTGCCGCGAAACCCGAGCTTAACGTCTTCATTATCACCGCCATCGGCCATACGTCAGCCCGCACAGCCGCATAAACAAACTCGATTTTAATAAAAAACCTCATTAAGTACCCTGTCAAAACCGGCAGCCGCGACACCAAATCGAGAGTCCCAATTCGATTACATTATTTCGGAAACGGTGCCTGTGGACGGTGCGCGTCGCATTGCTAATGCGCCAGGTCCTGAATGGAGTATAACGTTATTAAGCTCCACAAATAACGCCACTGAATGCAGATGAGCCCAGCTTCTAATCTAAAGTTGGCGTCCGTCGCCCCGCTTGAAATAACGAGGTGCTCGCACAACCGCCGCTCCGCCGCCGGGCGCCGCCGGCCGCCGCGGCAGCGCCGGACAGAAAACATGCGCCCGACCAAAGAACACGAGTGCCGAAGCGTAAATTGCGGGCGACATTCGCGCCCGCGCCCGATGACCGCCTTCCGGCACGCCAGATAGATGGTGTGGGCGTAATAAAACTCGGATTGTGCAATAAAAAACAGCTGTTTGGAGCCACGCCACGAGAAAAGTGTAAATTTTGCGGGAGATGTTTACAAACAGCGCGACGCGGGCGCGGCGCCTTCGTCACGGGACCCCGCCGCCGCGACTTCACACAACTTTTACGAATTCGATAACCGTAAGACCGTAACCGATTCGCCTGAGATTAAATGCATAATCGACATTTATTTTTTATCACTCGAAGGCGTCAA
This sequence comes from Pandemis heparana, assembly GCA_963854515.1. Taxonomy (NCBI): domain Eukaryota; kingdom Metazoa; phylum Arthropoda; class Insecta; order Lepidoptera; family Tortricidae; genus Pandemis; species Pandemis heparana. The sequence goes on along the minus strand of OY978020.1, from coordinate 2,292,838 downwards.
CATTTTTTGCTGCACCGTCATTATGACGGTTCGAAAATTGCACTCGTATCGTTGCGGTCAGGGGTTTCATTTGAAACTAACACACAATTCATTTCGTATTTAATTTGACAGCAGCAAATTACCTGAGTTGCAAAGCGGCTCGTCACATTGGTAACCTCAATGCGTTAGTGTCTGTGAGGGGGACTTCTGAAACGTTTCAGGTCTATGAAGTGGGGCAGACGACGGGCGCGCGTTGTCGCGCGTGTATGGCGCGGCGCGCGCGGCGGACGCGCGGCGGCCGCGGGCGCGCGCCGCAGTGGAAAAGGTCAGCGGCGACGCGCGGCCGGTGACGAATGTAAGAGGTTGATGAACGCGAACGATCTATTTCGGAGCGGGTATATGCGGCGGCGGCTCACCGAGTGACATTTAGACGAGCTAGGTGCATCCGAGACGAGACTATGAATAGGACACGAAAGGTCCTTGGAAAATGTTACGGAAACGAGCCGTGACGTCCCGCCGGAGTTTGGGGTCCGGTCCGGCTCCGGCGGATAGACGCGAACGCAAATGGAATTCTAAGATTGACGAGATGTTGTTGTTTACGGGGATGTCAAGCGGTGTTTAGGCTTCGAAGGATGTTTAACGAGGCCCGGCAATAGTGGACATTCCGTGCGCCGCGGGCTGGCACCGCGTGGTGAATTGCGTTAAACTGTGAACAAATTAGTCTGCCTCCGCCGGACCGATCGCGGCACACACACGCACGGATCTAATTTTACGACCTTTGTCCGAAGCATACACGTTTCTCGAGTTAACTTATAAATGGGTGTAATTATATGATTGGGCGTCATCACTTGAAAAAACATAATGTGAACCTAGCACTCGCCGACGGAACTAATTCATTTTGAATTTATTTAAAACTAAACGGTCGCTCTTAAGTAATGGAAAATAACCAGAAAAGGCACTCGAGCGAGTTAGGCACTGATGATCGGACATAATTAGCAGCGGGCCGGCTATGGGCGAAGTAACCCATTAAACAAAAATGATACTGATCGTAAACATAACCGCGAGAGATCCAATTGGAAACATTTTAATTAGGGTGCGGCGGCATAATGCGATACAGTTTCGAGACAAAGCGAAGCACTAACAAGTATAGAGTAAATAAGCGGCCGGACCGGTCGCGCGCCGCCGCGAGCTTCGCACAAATTAGTTTTTTTCTCAAATGCGATCTCTTTCCACTCCGTCGCTTCCAACCATTAGGCTCAGCTTTCGGCCCACGTCGTCGTTTCACGACCCATTTGAGAGCGCATTGTTCGAGTATCAAATTCGCGAGCGCTGCACCGGCCTGCAATAAATAGGTTAATTGATCTATGCTGATTGAAACACAAATCAGGGGTCGCTGACCGCGGCGGTGACCTAACGCGCAGGATATCTGCGCCCATCGAGATCTGTTCGCACGCAGTCCACTCCAACGCTAATAAGAATGAACGAGCAAGTCATTACAATGACTAACAATCGATTAAAAACGTCCAGTTTATTGGCACAAAAACTGCGCTTTACGAACCGTGTTTGGAATAATTTAGATGCTTGCCTTTTTTTGGAACTCTTGAAAAATTGCTAGATTATTTGGGGCGTGATACTAGGCGCGCATAAGGTAAAACACTGCTTTCATTTTTATTCGTCCTCGCATTCTATTCAGGTTTGGGCTGTCACTTTTTCTTTCGTTGCGGCGGTGCTAGTGCGCGTTCGGAGTAGGATCTCAATCGCTGGCGGGCAGCCTTGACCTTCGGCGGCGATCGGTCGCGCGAGCGTCGACCCGCTGGAGCCGCGTGCTCGCTCGCTCGCCGCCACTCCGCGATGCACCGCGCTATGTCTTCCGCAATTATGTGCGCCTGGTCGCGTGACAATATCTCTGCCCTTACTGCCTACTTACTATTTAATTGTCTGTAAGCAAGCAAAGCAAGACAAGAGTTGGTTGACTTGAATGTGTACATATACTTTTCACTAGTTACTTTATAGTAACAAAAAAACTAGGCAATCCGTACTTCGCTTGTCTCTTTCTTTAACTGGAGTCTGGAATGCAGGTATCCTCATCCATTAAAAATTACTCATATCATATCGCTTTTTCCTGCGTGCTTAGTCCGTTTGCAGGCAGCATTCTTCCTCGCAAAGGCGTCTCAATTAGCAGGTACGAGTAAACAGGAGATGGCTGCAAATGAGATGGAACGCCGGGATCGATGTCGGCGTCTTGCGCGCGCGCCGCGAGCAGGGGCGCCGCGCCGCGAGCCGTGACGCGCGCTTCCGCCGCGCGCGACACTGTCCGACACGATCACCAACAAACTTAAGTTTCACAAGATGTTTTATTTTTTTTACTCAAATTTGCCGTTTTAATTTTCAAATCACATCACAATTAGTTATTTAATCAACATGAAAAATTATTTTAAACGTATTTAAATATTATTCGGACGTTTCCTCGAAGTTTCGTTTGATTCGTCCCTTTTGTCGTCCTACCCCGCGCCCCTGTGCCGCGAGGGCGAGGACTTATTTAAGCGGTCGGTCTATAGAACTGCACTTTCGGTATCTTTTAATTGAAACTGTATTACTCGTAGTGACATCACTTTTTCAATTAATAAGATGAAAATATTGAAAACATAAGTACGCAGATTGGGAAGAGTTAAGAAAGAGTCGATCCATTTCAAAGTTTGCTACAATAAAATACGTTAAGTAATAAGTTATTGCAGGAAGTGACACTCTCAACAACATGAACAGTGAGGAAGTTCTATATCAAATAAGCGGGCCGCGCTCGCGAGCCGGGAGGCGCGTACGTCGCGCATCAAACATACGAGCACTTGAATTATTGTGCCTTAACGGCGCACACACGTGAATGGCACATACACGATACACGCGCGTACGCGATTCATTCAATTTGTTTACTCGGGCCGGCGCGCCGCGACGCCGGTCAAGGGCGACGTCCATCGCGCGACCGGGACCCGCGCACCAGCGCCCGCCCGAACACACCCCGCCTTGTAACGCTCACCGCCTCAATTCACACACCCCTTACCGAATTAGGAAGGCGCGAAGACGCGACTGAAGTATTATTAGGTTAATTTCCAATTATCATCCTTCATTATCCTTAATGGGTGTATGCTGTTAGGTTTTGTTTCGGGTTGTTCAATGTGCGCCATGTGGCAAGCTAATTGCGTTGCAGCCGCCGCGTTGTGGACGTTGCGGCGGAGCGGCTGCCCGAGCTTCCCTGCCAGGTCCCCAAGACCTTCGCAGAGACCATCAACTCTTAGGTCATTTACTCCAATTACGTAACACCCGTGTAACAACTATATAATCGGTGGAATTTTTATTGACTAATTATTCGCCTTTTTTTTATAAGCGGTGAAGTCAGCGGATATAGCTAAATATTCAAGCGGTGTATCATTTCGAGGCTAACAATAACGTACAAAAAACTTGCGAGGCATTATCGCACGTCGATATCTATGGCGTTTAACAAATATACCTAGTTATGTCGTGCAATCGAGAGAAGGTTTTAATGTATTTAATGTAAGCTGTATCGGGTCCGAGATGCGGCCACATTCCGCGCCGGTGACTCGGCCATTGTAGCTCTCGCGCGTACAAACAACGCATGCACATTCATTAGATTTAACAACTTTTGTGAGTCGTGTGTCGTCTCCGCCGCTAGCGGAGTCAACGCCCAGACGGATTAAAGGGACTATTAACGACCACTTTAATTTATAATCGGAATAATAAAGTCACGGAAGGACCGCCGGCGCAGACCTCCTAACTAACCCACGTCGTTCATAACCCAAGTGTCAACAAAACGATCGGGCGCGCCTCAACCGCCGAATGCTTAGCTACAACCAGTTTTGGTCTCTGCGGGGTCGCGACAGGACCGGGGATCCTCTGCCGCCGACGGCAACATGCCGCGACAAACACTGCTCGCCGACTCACTTTCGGTTTCGCACAAACACCAACAGTGATTTAGAGTAGGGCGATAAAAAGCACAAAAGAGTCGAAACACCGAAACCGGTCGACGGGAGTGCCGAAAACTCTGTAATTATGTTAACGAGACGATCCCACGTGGTGGAGCGCTGTGTATTAGAGCGTCAGTTTACGATGAAAGTCGTTAATGATCGAATTTATGGAGGCGGTATCGCACGCGGCTGGAACTGGGTCCTGGGCCCTTTCCACATCTGTCTGATAAAAGCTGGGCTTTATCGAGACCGGAAAACCTGGTGAGATTCGCCGGCGAGTGGCGCGGTACCAGGGGAGCGTGACTGATAAGGAAGTTACACAACAAGCAGTAGGGAGCCAAGGTCGAGGCAGATGTGGGAAGTACAGGCGCGCCGTTCACGGCTTATCTGAAGTGTTTGCCAAGTATAAATAAGCAGCGCTCGACACGCGGCCGCGCTGGCCGTGTTTACGGGTGTGAACGCACTCGCGCCGTGACGTCGTGAGAACTTGAACTAGCTCATATTAGGAGCCGTGTGTCGGCCGACACGTGGTGCCGGCCGAGCCCGGCACAAAGCGCCTTGTGCACGCTCTTGCGCAACTACTGTTAATTCGGGATTTCAATGTGCTGATAGGAATGCTCAAAAACTAGAGCAGGAGATTGTGTCGTTTACAGCGCGACAGGCTGGCGCAATACCCAGCTGATGTTTACGAGCAATTAAGCTCTCGAATTCGATCAAGTTTCGAAGCTTGTGATCTAACAGAACAAACTTTTTCGAATCCTAAGCTATGTTTGTGTTGCGGCATCCGACCGATAAAGAGTTCACGCGATCTCGGCGGGAGGGCGAGATGACGCGGCGGCAAACATTCCAAAACCGAACGTTATTAATTCTTCTTAATGCCAATGAACGCTTAACACGTTTACCTTCGATTTGTGATTCCTTCATGCTTCCTGCTCGTCGCTGGAGATTTATCAGTTAAGGATACTCATTGAGCGGGAGCGGCGGCGGCGCGGAACGCTGACGAGGCGAAACCACTCGCGGCGCGGGAAGCCGGTCGCGGCAGTGGGTCACTGGACCCGACAGCCCCACGCATCCCCGCCGCCAAGGCCACCGCTCATAATTAAAATGACATCAACCGCGTGGGAACATACAAATAGCAGCTCGCGACCGGTCCGACCGGCAGATTTAATTGCGCCACCGCTGATTAATATTGGCATAAACGACATTCGTCGAAACTGTTTGTTCGACACAAACAACGAAACCGAAAGCGCGGGGAGATGACAAAAAGACAAGAAAGTGCGCAGACAGCGTGATGCGTCAGCCGCGTCCGCCGCGCATCGCTCGTCCCTGTCGCACGCGGCGAGGAAGTGGCTGCTCGCTCCAGGACGACTACTCTATATCTGGCTCCGGCTGACGGATTAGACGAAGAAGGTCCGAGCGCGTCGCGTGTGGCCGCGACATTTCCCCCATAACAATGAGTGATAGTGCATCCGTCCCTTTCGCGGCGGACCTTGCGGTGCTGTTGCTCCGGCCAGGTTCAATATCCCAGACCTTGGGCCGAGACCCCGCAGCGGCCAGTGCAAACTAGTTACTCGCGCCTCGCCTACCTACAACCTACCACCTGCAATAATTTATAATTTAGCCACTATTTTTAGCACCTTATCGAAGGCGAACCGAGTCGTTGTCGTTAAACGATGGGAATGACGAAAGAGTGTAAATTATGGATTGCGAGGGACATGATTGGCTGTAAATAGGTTTGTTTGTCGGCGGATTCGCACGGCCGGCGCGGGTCACCGTTTGACATATACGATCGACCGTAAAAAACCGAGTAGTTTATGATTTCTCTACCAGGAAAACTAATGAAGCGCCGGTGTGGTCGCGACGCGCGCACCTATATCAAATATACGACCGGCCAATTAGATGTCGGGCGCATCGCGAAAATATAAATATTAGTAGAACCGACAAAGGTTTTTAATCACCAATCTCGATGCGTTTTGCTCGTTTTGCGGTCCGAAATTACAGGTTGCGAGTTCGCTCACCCCGGCCGCGCTTAGGGCAACTATTGCGACTCGTGTGAAAAATTACCGAGGATTTTGCTCTTATTTCGTATTATAAGTGGCATTCGATACATATAATTTTTGTATCCGGCCGAATATATTAAGGAGGTTGCGCGGCACGCACATTTCGATTAGCGGAATTAGCATTGATTTAGCATGTTAAACAGGGTTAGCTTTAGTGGTCGGTTTTGTGGAAAAAAGAGTTATTAAATGAAAGGGAATGCGTTGTCGGCGGTCGTGAGCGGCGCGGCGCGAGCGCAGGCAGAGTGCAAGTGCGACGTAGCAGGGCGGCGACCGCGGCGAGGCGGGTGACGTCACGGGCGCCGGAAACGGCCGCCATCATAGTTACGGTTACATTTTGAGTTTAGAAGAAAGTGTTCGACGCTCCGTGGCCTAGGTCAGTGCGGGCCCAATCGTAGTCGCACGAGTTACAGCCTTCGTTCTATGATTGTCAGTGAGTGGGATAATGGAACACAATTCTTTTGTGATCACTTATTGACGTCGATTTAAATGTCACTGTATCGTAAGATCGTAACATTATAATTTAAAGTCTGTTCACTTTTCAGAATATAAATACCTTATGTTATGATACTTATTAAAAATAAAGAATAATTTATAGTGTCATAAAATCTTACGGAATATGCTTAATTAAATCATTTTTTGTTGTCTCGTTTACGTGTGCGAAAGGAAAAATTTGAATCCGCTCACAAGTTAACAATTAAAAATGATACGGCCACAGGCGTAGCTTTATGGAACTAGTTATTAACATGTCCTCTGTGCGTTTAAAAATACTTTAGCATGTTTCGATTCGTGTTTAAGCTTAATAAAATAAGTGGACGGCAGATGTTCCGTCCTCCGGTGATGAACACATTAATTGCGACGCTGGTGAAGGTTTACAAGAGACCTTCGGTGTAAACAGGCATGTCGTCAATGTATATAGAATGTATTTCGTATAATTGCGAAAACTGATAGACTACTGTTAATGCAATGGGTCTGTCTGATATCTGTTTATGAACTGTCGCTTCAACGGTTTAGGAAGAGCATGAAAAATTTCAATTATATTTTTCTTTACTAAGTTTAGTGGAGTTAGAAAACTTTCAAGTTGATTGTAGACGATTTACCATCAGTTTACTAACTCATAATTTAGAAATCTTTTAATATTATAAATGTTTGTACTTTAAATTTAATACTTTAAAGGTATAAACTTTTAATAAACTTAAGTTATTTAACTAACCCAACCTAACGTGAGCCACGCAATTAGGTTTACAGATTGTTTTTTTTAGGTTTACGAATCATCAGATAAAAAGATTGCCAAATGATAAGTTTGAAAAATTATGCATTTGTCACAAGTTTGTTGGGGAAATTACTTATTGGATTGGAGTCATATGTTCCCCATATCCATTTGCATATGTTACCTAGATGTTGTAGTATTCCAAAGAGATGAAAAATTGTGTTGTACCTACTTTTGTAGCACTACAATTTTTTTTGCCACTTTTATATGATACTTTCGAATGATGTGTTTAAAAAGTCGGCCATCGTGGGTCCGACCGACATACATATTTATTCATCTAAAGTAAAAATTTGAATAATGAAACTTCAATGCCTTTGTTGAGCAGACACCGGTCCTTTGATTAATATTCTAAACTCCGCCGATGACGAAATTAGGACTGAATAGGAATTCTTTCCGAGGAACCAGACGAATTCCAATCTCGTTCGCTTTTTCCAATAATATTTGAACAACTTACAAGTTTTTGTAGGACGAAGTCGTTCCTCAATGAACTAATAATTACCTGCAAACAGAGAAACAATAATTAGAACTGTGTTTAAAAATAAGAGTGATACTTATAGTTTAATATAGCAACATACTTAAAGCAATTCGCAAGGACAAGTTTTTAAAATCAAATTAAGATACATAAATGAACGCGTTCCGTTTATAGGCAATAAAATAAGAAATAAAAGTTGCACATTTATTATATTGGTCGTAATTACTGATGTCGTAAACTGAAAACTTTGAACTACCTACGTGACGTGCAGGTATTGTCAAAAACCCGGAGTCAGGCTCTATGTGATGATTAGCCCAGGTCACTACAACCTACTTACTTTACTACACTACAGGCTACGTGGGACGGGATAAAACAATACCATCGGACGGCAATCGAAACACAAAGCTTTCAACGTGTCTCGTGTAGTGTTTTCATTTGATCACCTCCAGCGAAATCGCTTTGCCCACAACTGGCGACCACGGCCGTACGTCATTCCGAACAATTGAATAAAAAAACACGCAGTCAGTTCTGCCGACTCGAATTTACTCACGCACGATCTTTGTCTCGGGAAAATGAAAGAATTTCTGTAAACAACGACCGAGATATGCGTCGCAATGCAAACACGAATGTTTGCGCGCAGCCGCAGCTCGGGTGTCCGCCTGCGCGTGCGCATCCTCCCCATCACTGCGCCGATATTGCGGTCCAAAATTCAAATTCGAAATTGGACTTTAATAAATTCTTTCGCGCGTTCAAAGGCCTGTCACAAGTACCGAGTAATAGCCATTATTGTGCTGCCAATTCAGCGTGACCCACTCCGCGCGTTCATTGTTCCCGGCTCGCCCTTGATTGGTAGGGTTCAACGTGGAATGAAGGGTCACGTGAAGCTGGTCGGGGTATATTTAAATACGCGTCTCAGCCGTTAGCGTTTCCGATAGGCGCGTGACGCACTACGACTGGAGGCGAATACTAAATGAGTCACTAGTAATAGCCGGGCCGGGGTCAGCGCAACAGCTAAACATTGTGGACCCCGCGGCCGACGCGCGGCACGCCGCTCGCTTTCGTTGTACATCGAGCACAGGCCACGGCAGCCGCACTAAAGTCTTCCTTGCTACAGCGACATGGACAGCAAATAATAATATGTGTGTTACCGCAATGAAATTGCTTAGTACAACCCTATGATAATTTATCACACTCCACAGGTAACCTATTACCAATAAGTACGACGCCTATTCGATATCATATGTCATTAATCTTAAAAATAAACATTATTACAGGCACACGGAAAAATACTAATTCATATGTCAACTTTGTCAGTTGTCGCATTAAGGGTAAATTTAAGTTAAAAACAAGAAAGAAAATTGTAGCCAATTTGTGCCAATTATTGAGTTTTAATAAGCCGATAAATGGATGTAGTGGCGTGGCCGACTGGCAGGTGAACAGGGGCGGCGGCCCGGCCTCCAACACGAGTCTAGACTCGAGAGCTTAATGAAAATAAATAGACTTGAGGACAGGGCAGTTCTCCGCAGAAAAATTCTCCCCGAACAAATTTTGTGCCTAAAGTTATCTTAGTCCTAGGACTTCATTATGACACTTAAATGATACTTTAAGTTTAATATTAAAGTTTTATATGGGAGGCACTTCATGAAAAACATTATTTAGCTAGATATTTGAGATTAAAATAAAAGAGTAGTGACCTACAATGACGAACTGTATCCACAATGACATTTTCACTAACAGCAATGACGCGGTGTAGGCCCCAATGACGATTGTCTTAAGTCAGTAAGTAAGAAGGTCTTATGTTCATAGTAAGCACTTACCAGTAACTGTCGTTTTTAAATAACCTGAATAAAATGATAATAAAAGTTTATGATTTTGTGATTTGTTTAATAAATAATCAACCGCTATAAAATTTTACATCTGGTCTAGTTATCCTACTAATATTATAAATACGAAAGTTTGTGACGATGTGACGATGTGACGATGAGATGATGTGACGATGTGACGATGTGAGTGAGTGAGTGTGTATTATGTTTGTTACTTCTTCACGCTAAAACGACTGGACGGATTTGGATAAAATTTGAAACGAAGATAGCTGGTACCCTAGATTAAAACATAGGCTACTTTTTATCCCGGAAAATTGTATAGTTCCTGCGGGATAATGATAAACATATTAATTGCTAATTAAGAAGCTAGTAGGCTTATACATTTCGAATCGTACTGGTCTAGTTATATGATGCGAAATGTATAAGCCTATTCCCACTTGTCTACGTCCCTATTTCTACACTGCGAACTATTTAATAAAAATCCGGGGTTCTCTATTGTTTGCTCGAATTTCATATGAACTAATTTCACATGCCCGAATTTCATTTGCCATAATTTTATGACGATATATATGCCATAACAGTGTTAGCGAAAAATCAATTCGAATTGACTATTGACGAAACTAATTCTAAACTTACTGATTGAGGATTGACGATTACTAATCGTTAATTCGAATTGATCGGTCAATCCTCAATCGTCAATTCGGATTGACGATTACTTTGTATGTACCTACCTAATAATGTCCTTTTTAATTAGGCCATTTTTCGAAACTGACCAAATGCGTTCAAAAGCGGTGTCTGAGTTTACCAAAGGTTCCGAAACATGTTTCCGACGGCAATATGAAGAATGTCCTTCTAAACATCTTATCGATTACAAAACACGTCCAAAATGGACCTTTTTACGTCGTAAAAACGTCAAATACCTATGTGGAACATGTTTTGGGCACCTCAGATATTGATTTTGAACTCAATTGGTTGATTTCAAGAAAAGTCACCAAAATGTCCCAAACCCAAAACAGGGCCTTAAATATTGCGTTGGAAACATGTTTCAAAACCTTTGGGCACCTCAGATATTTGAACGCAATTGGTTGGTTTCATTTCAAGAAATACTGACATCAATAACATGTTTTCGAACCTCTGGGAAACTCAGGTATACTTGCTTGCTGGACTTTAAGTCCAGTAAGTAAGTCCCAAAAAAGGACACATTTGAAAAGTAATCTTAGGGAATTAATGGTTAATCTAGATTGAGAATTGATTTAATCCGAATTGAGGATTGATGCGTTAATTCCAATTGATTCAATAGGATTGACGCGTTAATCAGAATTGAATCAATTCGAATTAATCAATTCGGATTAACGCATCAATTCGATTGATCAATCCGGATTGATTTAGTTCAGATTGATGCCAACACTGTGCCATAATGATCATTGGTCATATTTTCATTTGCCCTAATTTTTAGGTGCTATAACGATACGTTTGCCATACATTTCATTTTTCCTATTATCAAGTGTCCTAAAATCATTTGCCATAAAATTCAAACGCCATAATAATTATTTGCCATAAAAATCCAGAATTTTGATTCTTGTAATTTTAAGTATTGCGATAATCTATTATCTAAGTACGTTTTACAGATGTTATGTCTAGAAACCAAATATTTATATGAACTGAATGACCCTGAGGCGAAGTTTTGGCGCTTCGCGCCTTGACGCCATTCTAGCCTAACCTAACCTGTATATTAATTGACCAGTCGTGTGGCCTGTGAATTTGATATTGTGGGGGGCTACGCCCCCCGAGCCCCCCGTGCCCTTATGGATGCTTCTATTTCTGCTCTGAGGGTCGCAAGAAACCTAACGAACCTACCGTGTTTCGGTAGCAGTAAATTTCAACAGTCTGTATCTGTTTTTTCCTTAATTATGGCAAATGATTGTTATGGCATGAAATATTAGTGATTTTGAACGTTATGGAAAGTGATATTATGGTATCTAATATTAAGGATGTTGAACATTATGACTTTTGAGTATTATGGCATTCAAAAATTATGGCATGTGATATTAGGGCAAATGAAGGTTATAGCCAGTGACCATTATGGCAAATGAAATTAGTACAAATGAAATTATGGGAAATGGAGGGATCCCGTAAGCATCATTATAATGATATGTCATATCGAAACGTCATTGTTGGATACGAATGTCATTGTAGGTTTTGCGGTTTATCATTGGAGGCGAAACGGGTCATTGTCATCCCTCTCAATTTCGCTTACAATGACGCAGCCAACAATGACAAATTCAATGAAACCTCTTGGAACTCGTTTGTTTTTAATGCGAACTAAAAATATTTATTTCGACAGCATCAAACCTAAATTTGCTTAAACATAGTTAAGGACTCACTTAAATATCATGCATTATCATCGACAAATAGTTTAAAATAACAATGACGAAAATATTTACAAAGATGGAAGAACTTTTTTCGGTGTTTGCCTGGCCGTAACGCGGCGTGTGTTGCTCATCCGCGTGCCGTGAGCTGACGGAGGGGCGGGAGACGAACGCTGGGGGCTGTATTTTGGCCGTTTAATGCGATTCGTTTTTAAGAAAATTCACAAACAATAGCTGCATCCAACAATGACGTATTTTTTTTACACGTTGTTTGAAGTAAATTTTATTGATGTTACATTTAATTTACAAGCGTAATTATTATTTAATACTGAGCATTTTTTATCTGTTTTTTATGTATAAAAATAATATTCAATGGTTTGTTTGTACTCTATGTTTTAATCAACTTCTAAGTCTGGTGACTAGGTTGGCCGCATGTAAAATACGGCTTGTTTTCCACTTTCTTGCCAAATATTTTATTTTATAGAGGATTAAGCTTAAAAATGGTTAGGACACCTTTTGCATTGGTTAATAACGTGCTTAAATAATGATTTTGGTGTACTGAATAATCAGTCAGTTACAACTAATGTCCAGTCATAAGAAAAATGAACCTTGTGGAGAACTGCCCGACAACCAGCATTCCTATAGACAATTCATTCGTACCGTACCAGAGGTAATTATCATGTTGATTTTTAAAACACGAACTGAATGGAGAAATAACGATATAAAACGAAACGAAGACAGAGGGGGACCTTGAACTCGAGGCGGTCTGCGCTGCGCACCAACCGATATCAATTCTCACGAAACCGTTTAAAGGCGTAATGTGTGATAAAAAGTAATGAACAAATTCTCGCCGGTCGTGATTACTGCACAGGGACATAAGTCAGCGTACCCCTGGCACTGCAGTAAAATTAAAAACGCGTAAAGGCTGCGGCGGTCGCGCCGGCCCTGCCGACTTCAATTAGGTTTCGCGAAAGGCGAACAATAAGAAATAAAATCTGATCTTTTACGAGCTCTCAGTCAGGCGTCGGTCAGCCGAAATGATCGTAAACGCGGGAATGCAACGGGCCCGTGTTGCTAAAAAACCAAGAGTTACCTCGAGTATCGGCTGCGTTAACCCGAAACGGCCGAGTCGAAATGTGATGGGCGCTTTATGGGCCCAGAAGTGGGTCACACCCTCGCGCCGCGCCGGCCCCGCGCCCGCGGCTGAGGTGTGACGAAGAGACGCATCACTCGCATTAGCCTCCACGAAAAACTAATTTGAACCGGCTCAGAGAAGACCGATTAGTTTTCTAGACGCTTAACGTGAGAAACTTCGCCACAAACAACAAGAAACGCAGACCAATTTTTTGAAAGATCGATTCGGTGCAAATTCGCGTTTGGAATTAAATTCGCGGCCCCAGCCCCGGTCGCACACGAATACTCGCGGAATGCAAAACGGAATCTCGCTCGGGCTTTGTTGCAGATTCCCAGACAGCGGCGACGGAAGGTAAAAAGCGGTCGCCCGAACAGCCTTATAAATTATGAGCCCAAACGAGGGTTATTAGTTGTCCAAATGACAGCACCGGGCCCCGAAAGTGACGCCGTACCGTTACAAAACCTAGCGAAGGAGCAAGGGGCGACATAACAAACGAAGGGCGATAGGGTCGGATATCCAGTTTCCAGACTCGTTTGTTTTGCTCGACGATCGAACTCCGGGTTCGCCGGTTATACAACTCGATGGAACGAAAACGCGGTTCAAATTAAGAGCTCGATTGATCGATAATCGATTTAACGAGAGCAATCGTCGTGTTATTAATTTATGGTGACAAAGAGGCATACAACAACATTGTTATCGGTGTGACATATTGAACTGTCCGAGACCGAGTAATAAGTCAACGACTCGGAGTGAAATGAAAGAATCCCTTGATATCGATTGTTATGCATCAGCTTGTTTGTTTGGGGCCAGATGTAGCTCTGTCGCTGCACAGTTCTGAGCTGGTCACGTCTTTCCACCTCCCTGTCCCTATCTCAGGCCTGTTTGTACTTCTGTGTTCATTTCCGCACATACGTATTCCTTGGTAATATTGTCCGCGCTGGATAAAAGCTTTCGTTCTTTCCTGCCTCGGCCTCGGAATGTGTGCCAGCAGCGTCCAATTGGTCCAGATTAATGCGTCGTTTAAGCGCAAGCGCAGCTTGATGCAAAGGAATGAAATCACGAGCGCACTAAATTGGATGGCCGAAAAGTTTCGCCAATGAACTAACAATTACATTAATTATTTCACAATACAAGACGGTTTGTGACCCGTATAAATAAATTGGTGTAAGCCTGCAGTAACAAGGAAATACTCTTATGCAATAATATTATTCTTAGTTTTTCAAGTATTGATAATGTGTTGACAGATCTTGAAATAGTTACTTGTATTGCTGTTAAACGAGCGTCTGATAAAGTTATTTATGAATGCATAAATAAGATAGAAGGTCAGTTCTCACGCAATCGAACATCGAGGTAGGTCGGGGAACAGGCAGACGGACATATTAACCCCAACGCCGTAAGGTCACCAATTAAAGGCAACACAAAAAACAGACCGTTCAGAACAGTAATAAACCCACCTATTAAATTTAATATACAGTTTAAATAAACTTATTAAGAAGTCGACCTTATTACAATTCTTAGAATCAAATTAGTTTGAGTCTAAGATGATGTAAGTATAGCATACGTATGCTAAAGCCGATATGCCGAGCGATGAGAAACTAAATAAGTATCCAATTTGCGATTTTCTGTTATTAAAACATCAAATGCGGGATGATTGATGCAATCTATTCGGTCCTGGGTGCTGCGACCTCGCTAACTCGATCATTGTTTTCATTCGGTCGACCGTCTAGCGGGCTATGCTCGCCTGGTCCCTACTTATTCACATTGTGAGCTAATTAATCAACTTGGCTTCAACTTCTTTCATTGGCGTATTCGGCGTAAGCTTAATTTTGACGACAACGTTTGTTTTGTTATTCAAACAATTTCTCTCGAAACACGAAACGAAACGCTACTTTGTAGGTGTAGGTACCTCATACCTACCCGTACTTCATATTTGTTTCACGTAATTCGAAATCTTATTTGCTTCACTTGAAATTCTACGGTGCTAACAATAAGTGTAAAATTTTGCAGTCATTCCCCCGTGGTTGTTAGATTAAGTTTATTTTTTATCCATACTTCTATTCTAAGTCGAACACGTATTACTTTGAAGTTACAAGACAAAAGTCACAGTGTTGTCACTTGTTTTAGAGACAGCCTTAAATTAAAAATGCCACTTGGTTTTCATTGTTGCACACACCTTACCAGGACATCATGAGCGCAAGGGCAGTGCAGAGGTTATGAAAATGCGTGTGACCGCAAGGCATCCGGCGGACAAAGACGCCCGCGCCGGACGAAAGCTCGCCGGATGCGCGTAATGCGCAGATATTGGTGTGCGCGGACGCGTAACTATATCTACCTACTTATCGCTCATTGGCTGCCCTACAAGCTTCGTGGCTTCCATTTGGGTTAATTATTAACCGACTCCGAAATGGGAAGAGGTTACCAGTCTGTCTCGTTAATAACATAGTTTTCGTTCAGTTGCTTAGCTAGTTAGAATAAAGTTTAGCAAAGATTTGATGGTAGCATTCATCATAAAACATTGAAACTACTCAATAATAACGATGGAGTTGGTTTTAAAGAACAAAGTTACTTTATGTAGTAATGGCTGTGGATGTGGATACTTCACTTTTGCCATGTTCATAGAAAAGACCAACAAAATTATGTGTACGAGCTAGTATTCTGCCACCAGGAGCTGTTGTTTCAGATCGTCGCGAATATTTGGATGATTTCATCCAAGTTTTTTCAAAACAAATCCAAACGAGTCGCTTTCCATCCAGATATCACCAATTCTGATTTTGTAATGGTAAACAGGAAGCTAATCGCTGTGCAAGAACGTAACCAGGGACACATGATCACGCGAGTGGTCATCCAGCGAAGGTATCAAATGAAGCGATCTATCAGGCTACCACAACGCAGGGAAGCCGGCCATGTGTGGGAGCGGAACTGGTTCGTCTATTCTCTCTCCAACCACTCATACATCCTAAGGACCTTTTTGCCTATGCTGTGCTGGTGTTCTCTTACATAAGAATTATCTGTTATTATGTTAACGCTTTCCCAAATTCTTCGAACAGTTTTTGTGTAAGTCTTGGCCGAGGTTCACGCATCACGAAGCACTTATTAAGCTCACAATCTCTTTTGTGCAGCTCGACCGTGTCTGTAATATCGGCAAATGATCTTACACTGCACCCAAAATTGCATTCGTCGTAAAAGAATCAAAAGATGTCAAAACACGACTTGATCCTGGCCGTAAAAGAAGTCTTTGTTCGAGGAAAAAATGAATGGATTCAATTCCTTTATTCGATTTTTGAAATAAACAGCAGTAACCGTTTTACCGGTAAAAGTCGGGTGGGCTCACGCGATGCGAACTGCTCCGACCGAACCACGAAATTTGCAATCATAGCCCATTTTCAACAGGTGCAAGATTTTTCCGCCGCAGGAGTCAGAATTTGTAAGTGTAAATTTATAAGTAACTTGAGTACAGAAGACACTCCAGAGCGAGCCGGCGGCGGTTGGAAACCACTTGGAAACCATTGAACTAGACTTTGATTTACAAGCCCCGGGCGGAATGCAACTTGCTCGCCACCTATCTATTAGCAACGACCTCCAACACTAAATAACGCATGATAGGTTAATTGCTGTGAACAGATTAGCTTTTGGCAGTTTTTTTCCGCACTAAAAACATGTAGCTCTTTGTTTATGATCCATAATTACAATACGATGGAGAAGCAATCACCGAACCCGTCATTATACTGTACAAATAACTACTTATTTATACATTCACAGTGAACCGAGTTAATGCGATACCTATAACGGCCATGTTAGCCCAATAGGAGCCTTATTTAGTTATTTATTTATTGATTGCCAAATTGGTGTCAAAAAAAAGGGATGGCTTCATCTTATCGTTATATTTTATAGTGTCTCGGTTGAATAAAAATAAAACCCGTATAAGTTACGGTAACGGAAAATTTAGATGAATATCAAAGTTTTTTGTGTATTCCTCAACGGCGTTTACGAGTTGTGGTCGATACGAGCTGCAGCGGCGCGCGCGCAGCAACGCTGACGCGACACGCGGGAAAAAACGTCTCAAATAACAACAGTTACGGCCGATATGAGCGAAATATTATAATAAGATAATCATACGTCTGCTCTAAGCGGCCGGCAACGGCGCAGTTTTTTGCCGGAGCTGCCATGTCTGTCTGGGGATTTATTCCCGCCCCGTTTAACTAGTTCAAGGTTGGAGCAGACTTCAATGGGCGCTTTATGTGTTGTTAGCGACGTCGTGAGGTCGCCGGGGTCGCGTCGTCCCCGTCGCGTCGCCGTCAGAAACCCCGTGTGCGCGCTCAATAAGCTGTACAGTCATAATCCCGCTCGTAAACACTAATCTAGTTCCTATTCGCATGCAACACGAGCTTTTTATTGCGAATAGCATAAACGGACCATTAAGTCCACAGCTACTAGTGTAATAATTTTAATCGTCTGTTATGTACGGACAAATCGAACATCGCAATAAAATTTAAAATGCAATAGACTTATTTAAACTAATTGACTACTTATGTTAATAGGTTCGGGACCCGGTCCAAAAATGCATTTTGTCGGACGTCGCAAAAAGTGTCGATGACGAAGGCATTACCTTGTTTTGTAACGGAGGGCAACGCTCGGGGAGTGACCCACCGGCGCGAGCGCGACAAAACGACAAACAAACACTCAGACTAATCGCCGGCCACGTGACCCCCACACCGAATACACGATTAATTTATTTATTTGCTTAATATTTTTCGGCGATGCTCCTCGTCGCAGCGGTACAGACCGTCACGGTTATACTGTTTTATTTTTATTTTATAAAAAGTTTTATCGATTACAATTTTTAGCACAATTTTGACCACCAGGTGCCACTTTAATAATTAGCTTTATTACTGTAAAGCACTTAAAACGTCGCAGGAACCTATTCGATTAACCTTTAAGACAAGTAATAATACGACATCTCAGCTTTTTTTATATCCATGGCGAAAATAAACTGTCCCTACGTTGCTAGGAACTAATTACACCTGTGATTGAACAATTTTCGCACAATAAAATGTCGGTAATCATAACGTGACATTTCGCTTTCCGGGTACGGCGGGCAGCGAGACCACCGCGCTGCGACCGCTGCAAAGTCATTCACGAGTCACTTTGTCTGTAAAACAGGTCACCGCCACGGAATAAGTCATCCATGCATACATTAGCGTTAGATGTATTAAGATAATATGAATTAAGTATCAAAATATCTGTCGTCCGGCGGCGCCTTTGATTTGTGCTGGGAGGTCGCGAGACCTGTCCGAAAAATCTACGCACCCGATATGTGCTCACTGACTGTCACGTTCGCATGTCAGTGGATTCAGAATTGAACCACACATACTTGTACGGCGCGTGAACATGCATAGATAAATCACATCTTTATCCCTTACGGGGTAGACAGAGCCTAAGGTAAACAATCTAAAGGGTGTAGCTAAAAGTAAATAAGCTAGGGAAGAATTCTAACTGTGCCAACTTAAACTCTTATTGGAAATAAATTTGTCATTGTCAAAAGCAATTAATTCGAGCTTCTGAAGAATGAAGACAGAGCAGCCGACGGCCTCTGACGGTGCGAGCAAACGGCCGGCGGCACATCCATATTTCAACTGCCATCGACATTATTAGTTTTTCGTCTTAAAAAGTGATAAACATCTAAATGAGTTTGGTTATGCTCTGTTGTCGCCGGCTACATCAAAAGGTGATCATGGGAAGGCACCGCCTAGCGCTGATCTCCTACATGCCTTAGCAACACGACGATAACTCGAACTTATAAAGTTACCAGAAGATCTTTTTACGCTGGTCGGAATACCAACCAATATTCGAATAAAGAATTAGGCGAATCCGTGATCTGGTCCGACGGCGGCGACGAAGGCGCTCGCGGCCGCGCGACATGCCACAAGTATCAGCTACGTTATTTATTGCCTCGCAATTTAAAATTATACATTTGATATTGGTTCTTAATTACCAGATCCGTAACGCTTCTCATGCTGCTCTTTATTTATGTATTTTCCTGTGATTAAATGCTTTTAGATATGCAAATGGATGCGAAACGTCTTTTTGTGATGGTAAGTGGCAGCGCAGTGTTCATTTTCTGTTTGAGTTAGCGGCGCGAGGCGAGGGCCCGCCGCTCTCCTAATTACTGGGAGTATGTTTCTGTGTCGACACGCTAATCCAAATAAAAACAAAACACATAAAACTGACAGCTGTCGCTGACCAATTATGTTTGGGGTTGTTGTGGATGTCGGTTGTGAAGTGGAGTCTCCTACGAACTCGAATACACTGTAATGTCTATCAAAAACGATGATGTCAATATTGACAATGGATATAACGCTTTCACTCGCTTTCAACAGTATCCTTGCTGAGTTTTAAAACAATGCGCCGGCGGGAGGGGCTCGGAGCGTATCGCGGCAAGAACGAGATCGGTCGAATGTTGGAATAAAGGCACGCGGCCACTTCCAAGAAGCCTGACCACCTCGCCAATTATACCTATAAGCGAACAGGGGTTCTAGTCTAATACCAAGTTCGATATTCGAAATTCGTATCATACCGTCACTCTCGCTCTCCTATTAAACACTTAGTGTGAATGAGATGGCACGATAAGAAATTTCTGATTTCGGAGTATATTAGGCCAGCTCCCGGCCGCGTTAGAAATTCAGCGCCCGCAGTTATGGACGATCCGAATCAAGATAAACAATCTCCTTTCGAGCTATAAATGAGGCTAAATTAGAATAAAGACGCAATGATGAACAATTATTTCAGGGCATTGAATATTCCGAGTATTCTGATCTTGCTCCTGGAGGTTTTCGTTTTAGACTGAAACTATTCAAACTTAATGCTGAGGTTGAGATCGAATTCGAAGATACATATGTAACGAATCGAAGCTTAGCGAGCGTCTCGATTCATCCAATCCATGAAGTCGGTTAAAAAAGCGATCTTTGTGCGAGACAAGCGAGTGTCGCGGGGCTTCGCTGCGAGGCTCTAAGGACTATTACAGAGGAATGCCGCCTC
Organism: Pandemis heparana; assembly: GCA_963854515.1. NCBI lineage: Eukaryota > Metazoa > Arthropoda > Insecta > Lepidoptera > Tortricidae > Pandemis > Pandemis heparana. Next base: position 2,272,721 of record OY978020.1, on the reverse strand, counting down.
GCCGCTCTCGCTTTCGTACTACACAATTCTGTGCGCTTTCCGAACCCATCGCCAGGCGTAATCGTTTTTATTTTTATAGTTTATTTAATACGGTCATTATCTCGACGAGCACTCGATTCTCGAAAATGCTGAATTAATAGGCGCGGTCGACGCCAGCCTGCATCGGAATATGAGTGATTAAGGATTAACCGTGGGGACACGCCAACCGGTAGTCTGAAGGAAATCTTGTCGTCCGCAGGCCCGCGCCAACTCGAGCGGCTTATCGTCAAACGGCGAGCCTTTTGATGTCCTCGTATTCCAATTCGACTATACAGCTAACTCCGGACCATCTGTATCTCTGAATATAAAGCCTCATACTGCTATGAAATACGCAGGCCATTGTTGTCAACGCAGCGGAATGCAGTAAATCGTGCAATCAGCGGAGACATTTTTTCAATTATTTGCAGCCGTCGAAATTACAGGTCGGCGTGCGTGCGCGCTGCTTTTGCTTATTGCCTTAATGACGAGCGAAATAAGGCGAACTTCGTGCTCCAGGTGTCAATTGCTTATTCTTATTACAGCATACGACTGACCGAAATTAAAATTATATTATTAAAATATCAGACTGCTCGTTTTTCTCTGAAAGAAAAAAGTTCAGTTTCAACAGAATGCGTCTGCAGAAATGAGATGTTCAATATTTGCGCATTTCATTATGAAAATGCGACCGTTACGGATTTGTTGATCGTTCAAGATAATGTAGCAGACAGCCGCTGGAGCTGGAGTTAAAATTGAGAGCCACCGAGGACGCATAAAACAGAGGTTATCAACCAGTCGCATCTCATCGCGATCACTGAGTTTGAGCGGCATTTGAGAGTTGATGAAAAAAACTTTCAACTTTGCAGGTGCTCGCCCGATACGGCAGATGTCGCGACGGCTATTAACGAGACTGTTTCGAAATCCGAATATGCTACGACTTCATGTAGCCCTGGTAATTTAAATTGTAATACGCTTTCTTATTCTTAAACAATAAGAGATCGCTTACAGCGTTGACCTTTACATTAAAGTAATATCAGAGATTAAAGGTAAACAGCTCGCAGTATATCTTGTGTAATTAATTTACAATAACGATTCCTTTCAGCAATAAAGAAACTGTTAACCCGTACCACACATCTGCTGGTAGGTATGGAAAAACACGTGTGTACGTGATTATAACAACGTGTCTGTTTCCTATTAAAAAAAAAAAACGCTCGATTTGTTCACGTGCTTAAAAAACCGGCGTGTATTATGGTTTTACAAAATTATTATAATAAAAGTTACGTTTGACGCGACGACGTGTGACGGACATGATCGTTAACCGCAAAAGCAACTGTCAGCAAAAGTCGGTTGCTCCTTTGCATGCAGTACCGGGAATCGAAGTTCGAAATTCGAAAACAGAACAAATTGCGCTTCCGGGGCGCCGCTCGGCAGATGGCGCCTTTCCGCCAGCTGCGGGCTAGCGGAACCGAGCTCCGAGCTGAGCCCGCCGCTCACGCGAACCGCGACGCCACCACCAACACAAGCCTCGGCAATTTCAAATGAAGGACTACAATCCAGTAACCACAATGAAGTACAGTATCGAGAACTATAAATACACAAGCCGCGAAGGTGAACCTGTACCGACAATGCTGAACCTCTTTATTGAGAGAACGCGATCTTTAATTACACCAGTCGACAGGTGGCGTATGAGAGCGGCACATAAAAACTCGTACACAATAATTAACGACGCGAAATAATGTACCAGCATGCGACGAAAATCTAAAAGGCTCGACATGCGATACCGGCTATTGAACAGATTTTCACAGGGCAAATATCGGCTTACCCGAGCCACCCACTACGCAGAAACACTAAACCCTGACATTCAGGCTGTCGCGTGCAGTGCGCGACTGCGGGCGCGGGGTTAGCGACCGACATCCCGAAATGCAGTTTTAATAAAGTACAAACCATAAATCTCGTTCGTAGCATTTTAATTTGCCGCCATTAGGAGCTGATTAGAGCAGGTAGCGGCGCAGGTACCAAGGCCCTGCACCGGTCACTCCAGGGTACAGTTATGCTGTCCGCCTTTTGTTACAAGTGTTAAAGTATTTCACAATAATGGAAATGTAACAAAAAGATAAGATTTTTAATTTTGGATGATTTTGCACGCTCCAAGACTCAAGCCCTTGAAGTTTTCCTTTGTGATGCCGATTCGGGATATAATTGTTTAATATAGGTATTAGGTATGTTACACGTTTCCGCTTATTGTTATAGGCGATAACCCCCGCGCCCGCGCCCGTGCCGGTAACAAATCGAATCACGATTGCTACAAAATACGCGCATTATAAAATAAGTAGGGTAATTATAATTAGTGTTGAATAAGTAAACAGCCATTCACACAGCACGTTACGTAAGAGGATAAAATATATTCTAATCTAGTTTGTTTTTTGTTCAATGAAATAACCGTAATAGATAAGGGAACAATTCAAATGGCTAAGTATTCGTTAATGTGGTTGTAGGTATGGCAACAGTTCTCACGCACCGAACTTACCAGCTGCCGTCGACTCTGGCGATTCACATTCGTGGACCTTGTTTAACAGTGTCGGAATGAAAGAGAGGCTATGAGCGATAATCTACGAATAACGTCCTGCCGGACGTATTGAGGGACGCCGAAACGCTAAAGGTGAAAAAAATAGTAAAGTACCTACGTTTTTTATTATAACGTCTTAATGAATGGAATAACTAGTTCAATAAAGTGGTATAATTATGTAGTGCGATACTTTTTCAAAATAAACTTTAGGCTTTTTTAGCCCGTGAAGAATGTTGTAAGTTACTCAGATTTCGTTTTAAACTGCAAGTGGTTACTTTGTATGGATTATTGGAGCATTCTACATATTTGTAACGGTTTTGCGTTGTAATTGGTGAGCTCAAAAGGGATCCTTTATTGTACTGTACTTGTATATATCAGATATGCATTGAATTTAAACGTTTGCCATTAAATATGCAGATATTTAATGGCAAACGCATTTATTTTAAATTCAATGCATATCTGATCTGATATACCTACACGTCAGTCAGCTTTTTATTTTGACTGTGACATTTCCTCAGTAATCCGATCGCTACATTAGGCCACATTACACCAGATTTTAAGAACATAGTTCCTAATATAAACCAATTAAGAACGATTATTAATAGATATGTTCACAATAATTCGTTAAAGTTGTCACGTTTTATAAATACGTTGGCTTTTTCCATAACAGATGCATAACAGGAGGTACATTCTTGAAGAGTCAAAACGGTTGGGACCCGCGGCGGGGCGGGGCGCGGCGCGCGGGGGGCGGCAGGTGGCAGCCAAGACGGTTACCGGACAGATGTACCAACCGACGATAACCGTACGACGTATTAAGAACCCATTCGCGCCTTACACTTACAACTCAACAACTATGTCACAGCTAATCATTTTAGATAATACCCCTGCGTGTAAACATGCGTATCCTCGCGGCACATGTGCTGTTGCTAGCTTCGACGGAACCGTTTTTCATACGACATTCGCACATCTGCGTCCTACGGACTTCGGCGGCAGCGACATCATATCCTGTCATTAAACCTTTACAGTAATGCTTTTTTGTTCAGTAATGTAGTCCGCGACAAATAAATTGCTTGCGCGGAATTGCGATAGTTCTGGGTAATGAGAGCCGGTCAGCCATCGCTCGCTCGCACCAGCTCTGCCGGCAATCGAAGTGGGACCGTGCTGATTCGCGGCGCCCTGACAGCCGAGATGGATTATTGTCAACATTACTGCGGGAGCACATCGACTTGCGCTCCCGGCTCCTCGCCTCCTACCGACTCTAAACATACTCAAATCTGCGCCCGATCGAACAGAAACTACTCTACTAACTCCAATAATAAGACTCCATTTCATACGAGCCCTCGATCATTGCTCGGCCGCTCGGCGTCTGTAGCGAGAAGCGGTATGCGTCGCGACGCCCGACACTCGATTTCAAACTCAGGAGCAAAAGGGCTCAAGGTTTACAATTAAACAGCGGGGCGGACTGTCGCGCCGGATTACGGGTTTATTTGTACTGCTGCGGCAATTAGGAAGTCATTCATTAGGGTCCCTAAGTTTCGCAGACGTGGGGGTGCCGCGGCGTGACGTCACGGCTTCTTTCGCAACGCACGCCGGGCACGATGCTAGCTCGCTGCACCTTACGACTAGTTCAAGCCCAGAAACAAAAAGTAGCAGTTAAGAATGCTGCTCGATACAGCTTCGACGTACAATACAAACACGGCGAGGTACTGCCCTCTCTCCCCGAGGCCGTGGCGCCACCGCGTGGGACAAGGACGGCGAAATGCACCTTAAAATAACCCTCGAATTCGTCGTAGTAAATACGATCGTAGATCTCCTGCTCGAGCGAGCGATAAGGATGCAAGATGCGGTTAGTGGCGTCCCAGAATGCATCTGTCAAGTTATACAAAAAATGGGGCTCTGGAATTTCGGGACGTCTCAACAGCGCCGGGACACATGCTCGTTTATTTTTTACTGCAGAGTTGTTTCATTCAAAAATTGTCAACGGATAGGGAGATTTGTGTAATCTTGTTAAGTAAAAGCAGTTTACCACTTAACAACCAATTTAGCGACCGTTCCTATTGGAACGGTACGGTGTAAGCCGACATTTATGGCCTTCTAATTCACTGACGATGTTATTATGATTTTATGTGACCGCGGTGTGGGGTCAACGGCTAGGCTAGGACGCGTACGGCGCGGAGTTGGCCAGAGCCGTCGTGGGAAAAGGAGCTAATAAGTATCAGTTTCGCTTTTACCCTTCCGGTGAGTGCGAGGAAAGAGCAAGACGGGCAGCGTCGCGTACCAGACGCGCAGCAGTGTGCAGGAGCCGAAGCCTTGACCCTGAGTGCGGTGGCGTCGACCGGAACGCATACCGAGCTACATTGCGAATCTTGCCGATTCTGCACCGCCTAGCTGGTGCTGCGATCTTAATACATTACGCTCGAACGCGTACCTTACTAGATTTGTTTTCTCTTTCGTTTATCATAGTTATTTTTAATGATTACGTCCCTTAGTAAGCTAGCTACTTCATCATACAACTTGTACATATTGTAAATTGTAACCACTTGAAACGATCATAAATAAGGTCTAAAACTTTATAAACACTCAAATCTCTGGAAGTCGTATAAAACTCGATTACTAGAAAAAGTACAAGTGAACGTTACTAGTCCACGAAACGGCTGGATGACTTCAAAATCGAGAGTTATTGTGTATAAAAACGCCTCGTCTCAAAAGATGAGGCTCTAGCGGGGAGGGGTAGCAGAGCAGTCATTGATGTGGAACCGGTCCGGTCGTCACTCGCTCGCGACAGGGATGGATTACTCGCACACCTCGCCTCGCTAGCCTTCCAACTAATACGAACAACATAGGAAGACTTACCAAAGTGGATAATGTTGTCGATGAAATTGTGCGTACTGTACAGGAGATCCAATAACAAATACAGTTAGCTTGGCACTGTTCTGCTATAAGTTTTGGCTGTTCAATATGGAACACGTAAGCGGCGTAGACAATAGGCTTAATGCAAAACTACACTTGTGTCGGCATGCAAATCATTGTTAACAGGATAAAACAGAATGTAACGTTTACATTGAATTGACACATGCGCTTGATGCTACAAATCACCAGGATCACAGAAGCCGACAGGAGGTCGCTCAGATCGGTGTCGACAATCGCCAATCGAAATTATAGATTGCCACCGCGACCGGACGTGACAAAGCCGGCGAACGCGTAAACGCGAGAATTTTAAAACAACCTTATTGCCTTGTCTTTTAAACAGATGTACGCTGTTGTCCCCAATTTGAATAAGTCTTCGATCCTTAACACAAGGTCGTGAGGGCGATTGTTCGTTGGCAGCAAGCAGACGATGTGGTCTCGCTTGATATTCATGTCATATTAAACTGCGCTGTTAAAAGGTCGTAATATGAATTGACAGGAATTACTGATTCTGGCCGTACGGACTTGCGGGTTTACAAATTCATCAGTGTTTATTTTGTTTTACTCAAAAACTTTTTATGAACTTGAGGAGCGGCCTGAAGTTTTATTTGTATAAAATGAATGAACGGAGCTATAATAATACTTAGCACACGCACATTGTGTTGAGCTTTTTATTCCACAAGGTACAGACAAAAACTTAAAGCTCATTGCAGCGCAGCGTGTACCTACAGGTAGAAATCGTGTAAAAGCCCTTCCTACGATGAACAGCAGAGTATTGAGTTTCTGACCATTGTAGGTACAGACTGCAAAAAACAAACTCAAGTCTCACTGAGACGTTCTCAGAAGGTTCGACTGAGAAAGCTACCTGAGATTTTTGTATAGATATGAAGATAATAGACCCAATAGATAAGAGCTCATTGAGCGTGAAAAAGGATAAATGCTTTGTTGCTCGAACATAAGCTGAAAAACGTACGTACATAATGTTACCGTCGAGTCTTTCTTTTGCAAAATGTGATGTTGATTTAATATCGCGGGAGACAAACAAAAACAAAACACACGCGTCCTAAATATAACGACCTAAGCGCGGACAGCGTTGATACCCTGTCACATTAAAGGAGTGTTTGAGTCTTCGTAAATATCGGTTGGGTGTAACGTCGACGTTAGTATGACATGGTCGCAAGTGGCCGCTGTATATTTAGGGCTCCGGGATGAAGGGAGCAGCGCGAAGCAACTGTTTGTATTTGTACAAACGGGAGAACCTTAACAAGTGCTAGATGCGTCGAATGATACTGGCGTTTCGGTATAAGTTAAATCGTTGAAATTACCGCAATAATTTAAAACTTTTTTTAAGGATAAGCGATTTCGCCGCTTAAGTGGAATAAAATTGGGGAAACTTAACTACGGAGCTTTAAATTACGATCTACGTTGTATCGTTGAGCTTTTAAAGATCCTCGTATCTCAAAATCGATAGGCTAAACTTAACTTGACGTCTCAATCTCTCAATGCGACTCATTTTTGTTTCGCTTACTGTCAGATTCATACTAAAAGTGACAGCTAAAACTTGAACTGAGTCCGAATTAGGACGTCGTGGTAAGGCCCCTGGGTACGTTTTCAAGTGTCAGTTGATATAAATCATAAACCCGCGTAAATAGTCAATTTAAAAGTGGATAAAAAGCTTAGATTCTCGTTTAGAGATCTATTCTTAGCTTTTCTCTTAGGATTCTATTAACCTAAGCTATATCGCTACAGGCAGGTACAGGAGGTACAGATAGATATCTATTATGAGATAAGATATAATATACTAGCTGTTGCCCGCGACTCCGTCCGCGCAGAATTAAATATAAATAATATACATAGTTTATGTTCATCCGGGATAAGTGAAAGAATTTTTCAAATCGGTCAAGTTGTTTCGGAGCCTATTCAATGGAAACAAACAATCAAATATTTCCTTTTTATAATATTAGTATAGATATTGAAGTATTGATATATGTAAATATGCAGTTGAAAATAATATGCGGGCTACCACTATTAACAAATTTGAGATTATGAAATGATGCATTTTTTAAATGTGATTTGGTAAAATTATTGCATCCTGTTTGACATATGGTGAACACCTAGACTGCCGTGTAACCTAATACTATGCATTTAAGTATCTCACTGTGACCTCATTAATGTAGGTAGACTCTAATTTTGCATAGGATTTGCAGAATAAACAGACTAAATCGAATCAGTGCCTCTGAAAACTTTACGCACCTACACGATAAAAAAAAGGTAATCGTCAACTGTAGGCTTATTGTATAACTCGCTCGCAATCGCCATCGTGTTCATTTTGACAGTTCTTGTATGAATGTGACAGCTAGCTGATTCCGATGCCGATTGTCAGCCCATACATGCACTGTCAAAATGAACACGATGGCGATTGCGAGCGAGTTAGACAATAAGGCTACTGTTTCCTAAACGGGTACCTACCTAGTGACAGATCAGTGACTGCTAAGTAGGAAATGTATCGTATAATTAGTTGTTTTCCTACTTGTCAGTCAAAAGACTGGCTATTTTATTGTTATTACTAAATTCTAATTGTAACAATACCTATTCGATGTTACGCACCACGACAGCACAAATAGACGACGAGAACCCAACTTCGCAAGCACGACTCGCGCTTGACCGCCTTTTTGCTCTCATTTTAAGAGTCTGTCTGGAAAATGCATGTCTGTGTGCGTGCGGTGTGGATGTGTGTGTTGCTGGCATGGGAACCGATTTGGATGAAAGCTTTTTGTAACGAAGTCGTTTGATTCTACGTATAGCAAAAATTTTAGTTGTCGAGCGGATAGGTAGGGTAACGGCACCAGTGTTGGACACTTTCTGACAAGCACCAGTAATGAACACTTCATTCTTACTTTAAATATCATGCGGTTGTAAATTTACTGTTGTCAAGTAAAATAAATAAATGACTATTCCTTAGTGTCTATTTAGTAAGACTCGGTGTCCATTACTGGGTCCTTGTCAGTATTAGCTTGCGTGGACAGATTGGAGAGTCAACTAGAAAAGAAACACGTTTTTTTTTAACTTTTGTCTGACACACACCTACCTACTTAACATAATACTTCGCACATTTTACAATAACTGTTTGCACGATGTTTGTAATCTTTAATTAATATATCTAATACAATAAACATGTAAAAGTGAAAAAGTCACAAGACAAAACCGATGTTGTACAAAGGCAAACTTGTCCAATGAAAACGATCCCAGTTCGCTAATTGATTTTAATTACCTATTTAGAAACGGCTGATTTGATTGTATAATTTACCTATGTATGCTTTCGAGACAATGGGACCTTGGTCGGCGGACACAAAAAAAATTATACAGGAACTTTCGAAACGTTTAGTGCTGGCCACAGGTGACCCTAGGGCTGGCGCTTACCTCTCTCAAAGGTTTGGAATTGCAGTTCAGAGAGGCAACGCGGCCAGCGTTTTGGGGTCGATGCCTGTGGCCGAAAATTTTGACGACGTATTTATTTTATAGTTTAATAATAAGAAGTAGTTTTAGTTTTAATATTAGTCTGTTTTCATATCACCTTATGTACACTTTTATTCAATGTCTTCTCAAATGTAGTGGTAGGTAGTTGCACTTAAAAATTTGACTATACCTATATCTAATCTGTAGATTTATTCTTTTATTCGCGAAAAAAAAACATTTTCACAGTAAGCTTTCTGCTGTCGGCACATTATTATTATTATTATTACTATTATTAGGTAAATTGTCATCGGGTCTTTATGCGTTTACCTTAATTGAATCCAATCCGACCACTGAAAGAGGGTCGAATTTCCCTTGCAAGATTTAAAACAAACAAATAAACATATACCCTGTCTGCCTGGTAGAGATCGCTCTGTAACGATAAGGCCGCCTATTGTTACCTTATTACTTCTGTATACCTTTTTCTGTTTTGATTGTTATATGTGGTGTTCAATAAAGAGTTATTGTATTTTTGTATTGTATCGTATACGATGTGTTTAGGTAGGTAGGTAATAACGACCCAAAAATATGGCAAGACTATCCTATCAACTTAACTTAACCTAAGTCAAACGTTTATGATGATGACGACTGCCACTTGCCAGTCAATCATTAAGTTTAGGCTACATGCTATTTAGGTCTGAGTTAGAATCGAAGGCGAAACATTTATATAGTGGGTAGTAATAATTAGCTTTGTACCTACATCAAAGTACATTCAACAGGACGAGATAGAAGATAGTAGATCATCGAAATCAACATCAGCACACACTAAATATTACAAGTTCTTATTTTCGAAGATGTTACAATTAGGTATAGGTATACCTACACAGCTCAAGGTATTTTTAAAAACCTCTATATAGCCTAATCTGGTAGCTTATTAGGTACGTAACTCGCGATCACCATAGTCTTCATTTTGACAGTTCATGTATGGGCTGACAATTGCCATCGGAATCAGCTAGCTGTCACATTCATACAAGAACTGTCAAAATGAACATTATGGCGATTGCGAGCGAGTTAAGTTACGTAATAAGCCTGCTGGTCTCAATCATGTACCTAGCTATTATTAAATTGTCCCATTATAAATTAAATGATAAACCAAAGAACGAAATAGAACGCAATAATACCGGTATTTTTGTATGTAGAAATACCGGTTCCCGACCCCTGCCTGCTACCCATTATATTCTATTTGCACTTCGTAACTTCGTATAGGTAGGTACATAGAATACCCATACCCTATGGTGGTAAGTAGGTAGGCACCTATTTGTTTTGTTTTTGTGTTTGTTACTTTAAATTTAGCTAGTGCTTTCAGTTGCTGGATTGACTTAATATTTCATAGCTGTAGGTAGGTACCTTACATAGGTAGGTTAGGTACCTACCTGCTACCTGTAAAGAGAACCGGCGACAATTCAATAATGAGGTGCCAACGGGCCACGATAAAAAAAAGCTCGTACCTACCTATAATAATTAATTTTGAACAAATTGGAGATTTATGAATGTGGATGAAGCGAAAGAGGTATGTCAGGATCGTAGCAAGTGGAACAAAGAAGTCTCTGCCTGCCCCTGTGGGAAAGAGGCGTGACGATACGTATGTATGTATGTATGCATGTATCTTTATTTGCAACCTTACTATGTAGGTACCTACTTAGGTTATCTAAGTTTAAATTGACTATACTTACGAACATATTTACGACATAAACAAGCCTACCTAATAGGAAGGTAGTAGGTAATTATAATTAGGTAAACGCGGGGCCTAAACATACCCCTCGTTTAATTACACTAACACCCCGTTATGTAGCCAGGGGAAGCTAGGTTCGAAACTTAGACCAAAGTTCAGAACTCTGAAACATTTGTAGACAAGAAACCTTGGCCCTTAGAAACTAATTTCAACGATGTAGGTAGTAAACAATTTGGTCAGATTCGTCCGATTTTATGATACGAATACTAAGCTACGGTCCAAAACTTCATCCACAAATAGAAGTTAGGTACTAGGGAGGTAGCTTTTAAATTATAACGTTAAAGTTATGCAAGATAACCTCACGCATAAAAAAGAGCGAACACGTTAGGTATAACTTGAGACAGTTGAAAGTCATTTCTAAAAGCTCGTAAAATCAAAATCATTGTGTACTTGAAGTGAAGTCAATTCGAGTAGCGTCCAAAGCATCCGTTAATTATAAGATTCAATTCAACACTGACCCGGAGTAAACTCCTACCTACGCGTTTCGACGCGAACCTATCCTAACAAATCATGAGATCCAGCGATCGCCGCCCGCGCAACGGCGGTGCAGGCAGCGCGCCGGTCGAGATGCGATCTTCGCATCCCCCAGAATTCTCGAGAATCCGACCCTCGCCTTTGTCGGTGTTTTACACACCAGAAAAAACCACCCTCATCCGACCCCGTTTTTTTGCCCAAGGGTAGTCTTTAATTAAATCGGCGTTTTTTGCCACTCAGTTTACGAGAAAAATTAGTAGGTAAGATACGCAAAGCATCGAGGTATGCACCTGCCGGCCAATAAAAAATAAACATGCCGTGAAACCGTACGATATTTAAAAAGTAACTTCTAAACGCAGTCAGTTCTTTCAGACTCGAATAAGTAGTTAAGACTACGACAAAAAATGAACCAAGACGTAAGTACCTAGACGTTCGTAGACACAGATCTAGGCAAAGTGAGCCACTTTTAACATCGAATCGATACATTTAACAGGCGGGCGCGAGCCAGCCGGGACCACGCTCGCGGGTGGTAGGTAAACAAAAACACGCTACCTACAAAGTAGAAATTATCATGTGCGTGCGAAAATTTCCGTCAGCGAGGGATGGATCGAATATAACCTAGACGCCGGGACGCACGTGCGCCCTTACGTAAGGGTGCGCCTGCTGCGCCCGGCCGGCGTCGGACAGGACAACAGCTGTTCACGGTACCTTGGCGGCCGACGATCTCGGCGACGTGCTCCGACGAGGGTACGGGGACGCACTCCGTCATGTTCTGGGACTTCTTGGCGCGGTCGTCGGGCGGCGGCGCGAAGCCTAGCGGGCTGGCCAGCGGGTTGGCCGTGGGCAGGCTCTCGCCGAGGTTCAGCAGGCTCAGCTCCAGCGCGAGCTGGAACGCGCGCTGGTCCTCCACGAGCCCGCCGCCGAGCTCGCCGAAGATGCTCGACGGCATTTCCACTTGAGAAGCTATCTTGCTGGTTAGTGAGAGGTCGCCCTCTCTTCACTTGTGAGTAAGGGTTCGATCGTTTAGCCGCGGCGGTGCATGGGAGACGCGCGTGCGTGCGGGCCGGCGTTCGGCGATGAACTGAGTCGCCGGCCGGCGCGCGCAAGGCGCAGGCGCCGCGCGGGGGGCCCGCGCCGAGGGCGGCGGCCCGCAGCTTCCGCCCGCCCTGCCGCCGCCGCGCCAGCCAGGTGATTAGCGCCGCAACAACACGACACACTACACTCGCACACCTTATTATAACTTGTCTTGTGCTTAACATAAGTACCATCACTTACCTTACATTAATCAAAGTTGAGAAAAAAATTTTCGTAATCTCTAAAACACTTACATATGTACCTAGTTAGCTATTTAGATAACAAAATAGAAAATGTTTGACGTGATTTTTTTCTTCTGTAATCTACAGATATTTTAGGTAGGTATTTGTTATTCTAAACTGAATGTAGCTAATGTAGACTGCTTATCAATTTTTGTTTTGATAGTTGACCGACAAATGTTTTTTATTTACCTGTATTGATGTGTTAAAGATAAATTTAAATTTATTTAAGTATATTATAGGTACCACAGGAATTCAGTAACGTAGTTAAGTTAAGTTTAAGTAGGTACGTTACGTACCAAAGATCGATTAATCATACGCTCACTTGATTGATAAGCATCGCATGTAAATAAAATAGTTAACTTAGCAATAACTTGGGCATACGGTCAGCGTCGGCGGAAGCGGGTTCAGATGCCGGCGCGCGCGCAGTTCCGCGAATGGCGATAACCATTAGGAAAACAAACGAAGATCGACGCGTGATTATGATTATAGTCACTTGTTCAATGACTAATTATTTTTAAATATTTTTTATTGACACAAAGTTCCTCTAACTAATAGGTACCTTATAAGTTTGATATTTAGGTGAGCGTTAACTGATTTAAACCTAATCGCGTACACGTTTTTATTATTTACCTCGACGTTTCATAGTCCATAGACTCGAAAGACGAGGTGATGAGTTTGGAGTTAATTCCGATTCAACTTAGCATCGCTCGCTGTCATCCATACTAAAAATGACAGCTAAAACCTTAACTGAATCGGGATTGAAACGTATTAAGACACCATGGTAACCCCCATGGGGTCGGCAAGTAGTTTTCTAGTCGGGGTCCGGGCTTAGAGTAAGTTTTCGTCGCAATAAACGGTTCGAACGCATCATAACGCGTATAGTCTGTCAAAAAAGAGAAGAAATTAAAAAGTGGCATGAGGTAGTGTCGTCCCTTCCTAATCTATAGATATAAGAAAACGGGACGACACTACAGTATTGCCACTTTTTAATTTCTTCTCTTTTTTGACAGACTATATCCCTTCGGCCGTGTAGGAAACCGGAAGTTCGTAACCAATTGCGACTATACAGGGTGTATCAGACACCCCCTAACAATAATGCTCTGGGGTATATAACCATAGCTATAGAAGCTAAAAAAAATATTTTGAAAAAATTGGAGTAATTTTTTTTCTATAGGAATGGTAGTATTAGCTGTAATCATTTCTATAGAAAGTATAAAAAAAAATACTCCAATTTTTTTTTAATATTTTTTTAGCACTGGCAAAATCCCATACTGTACAATAATTGAGACGTTTACACGAACGCGTTCGTGTCGGTATTTGTCAAAAAATTACACTACGGTCTCTCTAGTCTGTACAGTCTACCTGCGCATGGGCAAGCAAAGGTGTTAGTTGTGACGGGTGATAACACAAACACTATCTTATAATACTTCGAAAAGAACTAAACAAAATGTTTCTAACAAAAGTCTTATCATTCTTAACACCTTTAAGGACCGCTTGCACGCTCTAGACTTATCAAAATGTTCCGTTAAACTAAGGTTAATGACAATAAAATTACAATCCGTGAGCTCGGGTTTGTCTTGCTGTCTCACTCACTCTTATAGGTTTGATCCTTGAATCGGCCGATTTTCCAAGTCCTTTCATAATTGTTTAAATGTACCTAAAATAGCTAACTGAGAACATTATTTGATAGGCTGTACAAATTACATTGAAACAGGCTGGTAATGAAATTCCTTGGTCGACTGTTTATGTCGTATTTAACTGTCAAATTGCATAATTTATTTTACTGTTTCGTCTTAAACAGTTCGTTTTTGACTGTGTCTTCACTACGTAAATGCTGCACGCATTTTTTTGACATTAATTTGTTAATTCGTTGTGATGAACAAATTGAGTATAACCGATCCACATTATTGGGGCAACAATTTACGAAGAACTGTCTGCGACCTGCGTCAAACGTAAAATTCGTTTGGGAAGGTCTTAGTGCCTGACTAAGCCAGACCTTCGAGCTAAAACCGATGTGTGGTTACAAAAATTACAAAAAATATTCGGCTAAGTGTAATTTATTAGGAAATTCAAATGCCGATCTATGACTCATTGGATTAATGGGATAGGATGTTATAGGCGATGCGGCTAGCAACCCATCACTATTTTCATTACCCTTTCCACCTATACGCACACAATCATGCTAAACGTGACCTTTAGTTCCTGTTAGCATAGGCTCTGTCTACCCCGTAAGGGATACAGACATGGTGTGTATGTGTGTGTTTTTCATGACACTATTGATTTACGAGGAAGCGGCAGGGGTGTGTTTTTGCGAGTAGCTGGGTAATTGGTTTTAGTTCAAGGTTGACTGTTACAAAGCGGAGACAGCAAAGCGCCAAAGCACTCAAAGCGCCGACAGCTCTCGGCTGAGCTTTGCAAAGTTCGTATCAAAGAGTTTCCCGCGTAACAGGCAGGTGCTGGAAATGATAAGGACATTTTGACCGAGTGTGCTGTAGGTGTACGACGATGTGATGCGTATTTTTCGCACTTGCAAGTTTTCCTTCGTTGTTATAAAGAAAAAAGGCCTCTATGATGACGAAAATGTCTTACGTCACTTATAAACTCACAAGTAGGTACTTAGTGTATCGTATCGTGTGTATCGGAGTTAAAGCCGCGATGGCACGACCCAACATCACATCCGGAGGTCAAAGTCGCCGGAATTCGGCAAACTTCTGACGATTCCTGTTCGCTTGGTTGGTGATGTCGCGTCATGCTTGCTTGTTGGTTGAGTCTTGACGGATCGCAATGCTAAATGCCACAAAACTAAGTATGTATTGTAATTAGTTAGATAGGATATTTAGGTATTGTGATTGTCTGATTGTAGGTACATAGGTAAGTACTAAAAGCATGTGAAACTCTAGCTTCGCGCTGGAGCCATTTTACCCTGTTTTGACAAGAGAGATTTTTTTGCATCGTTCATTCCATTACGAGGTTGGATCGCTAATTTAAAACTCGTATGTCCGGCAGACCCGCATGTATTCAACTTGCACTATTTTCTCGGCTTTCGTTATTTCGCACAAGGTAACAGAGTAAAATATTCGTCTTTTAATTTGTACCTTACGTCACAGAATTATAAAAGGGCCAAAATAGTTTCAGCTTTACAATAACATGCACTCTATGTCGAAAAAACATAATAGACGCCTATCCTCATGCTAAGCATGAATGGGTGCTGAGCTGTCGCCCTTTTGTGGGACAAGGCAGTTTGGAGAATGCAATTTGAACTAGTTCTATGTTGATCTTCGTATTGTATGTTTGGTTTGTAGGGTGTCCGAGCTGTGGGAATGACGGGGGATCGAAGATGTTGTATGGAACATGTGAATAGGTACGTTTTTGATTCATTTCGTCTTTGAATTTTATTTATCTTATGCATTTAAATGCGAAATAAATACGTACTTACTTTGTTTAAGATAGTTTGCAGAATGTATGCTTATAGAGTTAGACGATAGGCATAGAATGTACCTAAGTATGTATGTTTTACTGGAGCAGGCGAAAAAATGGATGTAGGTTCCAGGCTCCAAACGCATTTAAATTACGATAGTTCCGACGAGACCCTAGATATTTTTGAGATTGCACTCTAAATCTAACTAATATTACAAATGCGAAAGTATGGATGGATGGATGGATGTTTGTTACTCAATCACGCTAGCGAGCGTTTCTAAAAAAGTTTGTACATTTATCGTTTGTAGGTGTCCTGTGCAGATTTATTATTTTCTTTAATCACCAGGCCACTGTGTATTTTATTTGAGATATTGAGCATAAAATTCGTTTCATTATCTTAAATATAAATTAACTGTCTTAAATGTATATGCATTTGATCATTTAAAAAATATTTTTTTAAAATAATCGTTCAGTAAAGTTTGTATGAAAAGGTAAATGTCCCATTGTAAATTTCGAACCTAAAATATCGATTTTTGAAATCAGTTTTACGTTCTCGATTCCGTGGTGTGTTTTATTAACTTATTATAGGCTCAAGCAATTACTTTCTACATTGTTTTCATATCCTTGTCTAAGAAATAATATTTAAAATTAACGATTAAAGTTTGTCCCAGAAAAAGTTCCAATTTTGATTCCAGTTTTTGTTACCGCATTTTCGTCCCAAAAGGTATTTCTTACAAAAATTTGTAGATTCTTTATAGGATGCTGGTAACACTAGCATCATATAGCCACCTTAATAATAAACAGTCACCTTTCAAAAATCAAAACTGCGAGTTGATAAAGTGCGTCGATGGTCAAACCTAAAAAAAAAGTCCTCTTTTGTTACTGGAAAAACCTGGGTAAATTTTGTTTTTTTATTACTTTGAACTAAATTCTATTTATAAACACTTTATCAAGATTCATAATCTTAAATTCTTCGTTCAAATAGTACGTTATATTTGGTTTTACGAATTTTTTTAATGTGCCGGGCACCATATTTTCCACCATTGGTTACTTCCTTTTTTGTTACTTTTTAATGGTAACGTATGGCTAGGAAATGGGAGTAACAAAAAAGAATTCCTAAGGCAGTGTGTAGACTATTTGAAAATGACTTTATTTATATACATGAGAGGTATTTTTATTTTTATTTGACAGTATTTGTGTATTTTATTTAACGTAGATATTTAATATAAACGTAGATATCAAAAATTTATGGTATTTAATCACTCTATCTTTTAAAAAATGTATCTAGTGATTATAATATTGAAACCTGACTAATGAATACTGTGCCTAAGAGTTCCTAATTTGTTACCAATGTTCCTCTTATTGTTACTGTCCCGTAAAAAAATACGATGTTTTGTTCATTTTTGTTTATATTTGTTAAAATATATATATTTTAAATATTCCAGACGAATATTTAGCAATTTAATTATGATAATTTCCAAAAAATATTAACCTAACTTTATAAATAAGCATTATATTGTAAATTTTCAGGGTACGTTTGACCCAATGGTAACAAAAAGGAGTGAATATCTTTATTATTTTGTGATTACCTTAAAAGAGTAAAGAATTAGCATTAAAAACGTACACAATTTTATTATTGCTACCTTATTTCTTCAATAAAACCAACTAAATAATGTGTGTGGTTTCTATTTACTTAATTGAATCTTAGTAACAAAATAGGAATTATCGACTGCCCCGACTCAGTAGATTTGACTTTACAGCTTATTTTGTAGTTCGAATCTCTAAAAAAATACATTATCTAGAATCTTTAAGAACCAGGTAATAATATGCGCTTAAAATAATATCGAAAAGTATTAATTTCAAATTAGCCTATGCTGTCCGCCAAATGTACAAACTTTTTTAGAGACGCTCTAGCACGGCCCAACGAATCTGGATGAAATTTGGCACATAGATAGAGAAAAGCCGGGAATAGCACATAGGCTACTTTTTATCCCGGAAAATTCCCGCGGGATAGTGATAATCGAATTCTTAGCAGACGAAGTCGCAGGCAACAGCTAGTATATAATATACATTTCAATGTTTTAATGGCACAGGTATCACCAATATCTGCATACTGTTAGCGTGTAAAATTAGAGTCAATTTTGAAAAAAAAGTTAAAACCAGTAGGCTTATTGTCTAACTCTCTCGCAATCACCATCGTGTTCATTTTGACAGTTCATGTATGGGCTGACAATTGGCATCGCAATCAGCTAGCTGTCAGCCTGTCACACACAATCATACAAGAACTGTCAAAATGAAGACGATGGCGATTGCGAGCGAGTTAGACAATAAGCCTACCGGTCACAAATACGATGTGGTTTAGTTATCAAACTGCTAAATGTGCTGTGTTGAAAGCCAAAACGATCCGACGAGAATATCCCTCATCATCTGGAATCATCGCCACCACTCGAGATCACGCAAGCAACAATGAGCGAGTACCGCCAAGTACAGGATGGCAGGTAAAGACTTTTTTCGTCTCAGGACCATCTGCGCACAAAACGGATGGCAGATGCTCCGACCCCATTGTGTCATGGACTACTTTTTTTTTACACGAACCTTTTGCATGTCTTACGAGATCCGCTCGGATGTAAGATTTAAGATTATTTTGGTTTGATCGTGAGCGAATCGATTTTGTTCGTAAATAACTTCCGTTTCATGCTATCCAGACAAAGCTAGTTTGGGGCACGGAAGACGGATTTAGTTGTGCGCCACGGTTGCTCAGACGGTGACTTTTTTTTCATAGAATTATTAAAGAAATACTAAATTATGTGTTTAATCGTATGCAATGCACGTTGCTAACTACAGAGGTGACCTTAAAAAGCTAGGATGACAAAAGTCTTCAAGATTCATTTCTGTTTTACAGTAGGTATAGTAACTCTTCATAGGTACTTCTAACTTTGAATAAATCTATCACAATACATTGAAAGCCAAATATTCTAAACCAACCACCAAGTAATTAGAGAAGAGAATACTCGTAGGACTTGATTTTAACCGGCGTTGACGGATAGTTTTTTTTTTTCAATTAGCTTCGAAGTCGTAAACCGTTAGAAATTTTATCAAATTTTTACTCCACATTTTCATGAAACAAAAAAGTACTAAGTACGGTACCTATTTACCTACTGAAATTACGTAACATTACGACGTAGAGACATTGAAAGGTTTCATTTACTATTTTAATTTCCATTACAAATATTACAAATTTACAACTGGAAGCTAATTTGAATATAACAGACAAGACAAAAAGGAAGGGTTCAGTTCCCAAAACAAAGGCAGCCTGGTTTTACACCACTAAACAGCTATATGTAACCGATTGCTCTTATCTTATATCGCCTTATACAGGGTGTATCAGATAGCCCCGGGGTATATAACCATAGCTACAGAAGATAAAAAAATATTTTTTAAAAAATGGAGTATTTTTTTTTATATTTCCTATAGGAACGGTAAAGTAAGTAAGTAAGTAAGTAAATGCTTTATTGTACAAATATAAAGAAACAGACACAAATCACAAAAAAAAATACATTAGATATTATGCACAAAGGCGAATGGTAGTAGTAGTAACTGTAATCATTCCTATAGAAAACATAAAAAAAAATTACTCCAATTTCTTTTAAATATTTTTTTAGCTTCTATAGGTATGGTTATATACCCCGGTTGATTGGTTGATTATTGTTAGGGGCTATCTGATACACCCTGTATACCTATGCTATTGTAACTTTCGTTATATTACATCTCAGAATAAGCATAAACATCGAACATAAACATTCCCAACATGAAAACGTATCGTAACGCTCAAAACGAAATATAAGGGGCACTTTTATTGGGAAAATTCGGTGCGGCTAAAGACCCTTAAGGGTACCGAAGGGGGACCCTTACCGCAGCTGGGCGAGGTCAACGAACTTTGCACTAATTCCAGAACCATGAATAGGTATTTGCGGATATTTGCCATTTTCCCGGCAAGTTGTTGGCAAGCCAATTAGTGTAGTAAGTTAGCAACTATGGTGGTGACGAAGCTTTGGGGCTTTGCAAAGGCTCGAGAGGGCTATATAATATGTAAATTTGCAACTGCGCCTGTATTTTTAATCGGTTAAGAGTTTAGTAGTCTTATTGGATCTTAGTATCATAGTGTATATAAATACCTATACGAGTAGGTATTTACGAATTATGAAGTTAAAGTTGTGCCATCTACAGGACGATTGGAAATATAATTATTAAATTACTTTAGAGAGCCTACAGTAGGATTCCCTTGCAGTAAAAAATTAATTCACATAGTACTCCATCGCATAAATCAGTAGGAAGTTACTGTGATATTGATGTTTTGATAAAAACCGAAAAAAATCCCAATTTTGAGAGAAAGAAAAACCGGGAAAACATTTTTTTATTGCTATTATCTTATAGTCAACGAGTTGGCAATGTATCTTTATCGTCCAAAGTTAAAAAAAGCAGACCCAGTTGGAATATTTGTAGGAGTTAAGTGAAAAATAATGTGGAGTCGTGGGCATTATGAATGATTCTATGTGTAGGTACTACTTCGAGAAGAACAGTTCTGGTTATAGCATGGTTGTCAAGGGCTTTGATTTCCAGAAGAACTTCACCCGATAGTACAACTAACAATAAAGGTCAAAATTTGTGCTGAGTACAAGAAAATTACAGCCCAAATTTTATTAAACTTGTCAATTCGTCGAAAAACTTTTTACCAATTTCGAAAAGATGTTGCTTTCGATTTTTATCGACGCCAATTTCGCCGAACCTCAGCACTTCTCAAATGGCCTACATATAAGTGAGTCGAATGATATTATTAACTACATGTATATACACGACTTTAAAGTAAATAATAACAATACGTTCGCGAAAAGGTTCCCACCGGTTCCTTTAAGATTTCGCAGCGACCCCTCACGGCAGCTGCCCGTGCAGTTGCACCGACAATGCATTCACTTTTTTGACGGTTGCACTTTGTATTATAATTTTGACGGTTGCAGACTTGCATTGAAATGGGAGCGAAGTTGAGTGTTAGTATTTAATATGTATGGTTCAGGATTGAAGGTGCTGCTATTGGGAACTGGGGTCCGATTTTAGATATCACATTCGTGAAAATACCTCTAGAATAGGTAAAATCTGAGACTAATTTTTTGACCCAATATTTGACCACATGAATGCGTTCGTATTTATAAACACAAACACCACATAATTAGCAATACAGAAAACAGGTACATAGAGAAAATTATTAGATAAGACAACCTTAAGAATTGAAGTGATTGTGAACGAAAAGATCCCTTGCAAAAGAAAAACTAAACATAATCCTAAGCACTGTGTAAGTTTCGAACGAGTTTGCGTTTAGTTGTTAAATACATGAGATTTTAATCGTAGTTTGTTTCCGTTACTTGAGTCAATACACTACTACAGGCTCCGTACTTACTATATTTGACTAGCTGCTGCCCGCGACTTCGTCTGCAAAGAATTCGTTTATCGCTATCCTGCGGGAACTGCGCGATTTTCCGGAATAAAAGTAGCCTATGCGTTATTCCAGACCATAATCTATCTTTGTTCTAAATTTCATCCAGATCCGTTAAGCCGTTCTGGCGTGAAAGAGTAACAAACATCCATCCTCACAAACTTTCGCATTTATAATATTAGTATGATATAGTCAACGAACTTGAGGCATTTACCTACTGACTAGGTCACTTACCTAAGCAGAGTTTTGTTTAGTTGAGTTAGTTGGTCTTAAGAGAATAAAATTTGTTAGTGGTATTAAATTAAATTTTTATGCTTCATTTTTATTTCGCAAGCGTTGTTTACCTATAAAATAAATAATGTTAAATTATTGTGAGTAGCAAGTTTCAATGTACATATTAGTGTTATTAATTGTTAGTGAACCTTAAATAAAAAAATACGGTACGATATTGTGTCTTCATTCTAAAGAGACAATAGACGGGATTTGTATAAGAATCTATGTAGCACTTTGTTAATACCCTATTTCATCGTCTAAGAACAAGCTTTCTCTAGAAAGATTAAGTTTCAAAAATATTGCAATAATTATAAGTTAACGTAAACACTAATAAAATAATGGGACGGCTCAATGAAAACAATATCAAGTGTCATCTTATCAGGGGTCAGGGATGGTCAGCGTCAAAGGTGGTCAGTCAAAGGTCGCAGCACCCTGTATCTTGCATGTCACTGGCCATTTATTTCACTAACTACGTGAACTCGCTTGAGTCGTGTTTTCGCACGAAAAAGGAATTAAGTATTTTAATTTTTATACACTTTATTGAATTAATCAAAATAAGTGGGTAAGGTATGGTAAGGTGAACGAAAGTCGATAGGAGAGATTTTGGAACTAATCATAAAACAGAAAACAACTCGTTTTACTCGGGGGACGAAATAATCGAGGCGAAATAGGTACTTTTCCTTCGATATTGATTTTCGGGCAGAAGGAAATTCCGTGTTTGTGTTGCTATAAGGACACACTAATTAAAATAAGATACGTAAAACAAAAATTACCAATGTTTCTTTTACTAAACTATTTAAAAAATACCAGACTAGCGTACCTATACTTACTTATTAGTAGTTAGTATCAAATCTTCTACGTGGACCCCCTCCAAACCTCATAATCATAAGCAGTTAGGAACTATGTGATTTTGATTAGAGTTAATATCCGAGAACAAGTTTTATGTACTTACGTATAAATCGAATATAAACGCGGCAATATTTTCTAGTCTAGTGGCTGTCTGTCTGTCCATACATGATGCCGCAGCTACTATTTTCTAAGTACCCTACCTACATGAAAATGTGGGAAGCAATATTAGAATCTTACGCATAAAAGTAACAGCAATGGAGCTGCGGCGTCGCAATGCAGTATGTATTCGGCAGGCACATACCTCCTTGCTGCCAACGTACTTCAAGTAGGTAGGTAAGTAACTTCTTTTATAGTATTACGCATTGCAAGTCAGCATTGAAATCTGACGAATTGGTACTTTCTCATTGTATAGTCAATGTTTGACTTGGAAATCTTGGAATAGTCAACTCACTAGTCAAGTTTGTTTCGAGGACCAAATTACGCGAATGGATTAGATAGGCAATACTGTAGAGGTCGCGTTTCTTATGAACAATGTCACTTTCTCTATCACCTACAGTACCTATCCTGACCTACCTATCAAATAAAAAGGTTAAATTGATAAAGAAAAAAAAACTATTACCTCTAGTAGTTGCCGTTTATAAAATCCTCCTCTGCTTTAAAAAACCGGCCAAGTGCGAGTCGGACTCGCGCACTGAGGGTTCCGTACAAATTCGCTAAGTTATTATTTAATCCAGTGTTAGCAGAGCCCTGATTTTAAGCAAAATGTAGGCAGTGTGAGGTCATTTTATATTGGTTACTTATATAGACAGACAAATATTAAATAAAAAAAAACTACTCACTCGATCTCGTTCAAACCAATTTCGGGTGGAAGTTTGTATGGTAATGTACATCATATATATTTTTTAGTTTAATCATTCTCTTATTTTAGAAGTTACAGGGGGGGGGGGGGGCACATTTTATCACTTTGGAAGTATCTCTCGCGCAATCTGTTCAGTTTAGAAAAAAATTATATTAAAACCTCAATATCATTTTTGAAGACCTATCCATAGATACCCCACACGTATGGGTTTGATGAAAAAAAAATTTTTCAGTTTCAGTTCTAAGTATATGGGGAACCCCCAAAATTAATTGTTTATTTTTATTTTTGTGTAAAAATCTTAATGCGGTTCACAGAATACATCTACTTACCAAGTTTCAACAGTATAGCTGTTATAGTTTCGGAGAAAAGTGGCTGTGACATACGACCGGACAGACAGACAGACAGACATGACGAATCTATAAAGGTTCCGTTTTTTGCCATTTGGCTACGGAACCCTAAAAATGTAGGTACCTAATCTAATGTGTTATTTATAAACCAACACACAATGAACTTTAAAAATATATAAAAAAAAATATTAGGTAGATATATTTTTCGCTATAATACTTCTTAATAATAATAAATCAGTATTAATACGGATGTGGGAAAAACACGATAAGCAGGAAAACGTTTCATTGTAAAAATCTTCTCAGTAAAAACCCGAAGATTTCAGATAAAATTGAAGCGGTTTTCCAGCCGCGAGTTCATCGGTGTGATTTTCAAGCATGCATACACATGAGACACGCTTAAGTAAAAAACTTGTAAAAAAACTGAAAACACTTTATTTTTTTTTTATTTTTTTTTTTTTATTTTATGGCCTGGTAAAAACGCCTTATTAACGTCATCATAGTGTGATCAGCGTAAAAAATAAATGATTAAGTAAAAGATGTTTTTTTTTGGCGCCTTCCTGGTTCTTCATTATTCATGAAGAAAAATAAGGGTGCGACCAAACCGCCGCGTATACGCAGCTGTGGCGTGTCGCATGCGTCACGTTTTCTCACCGTTTCTTCATACATTTTGTTGCGATTCCGTACCGTCACCGTTTTTTAAGCGGCGGAGTGGTCGCATCCTAAATCAACTTGTTTAATATTTGTCACGGTGTAGAATAATTTCTTTCTTCTTACTCAAACATAACAAACTCGTTATTCTTTTAAACCCTCTTAAGATTTGCGCATGGCAACACGAGATCAATCGCTGTCAAAATGGCACGTCAGCAGCAAGACGTCGACGAATTATTTGATGTAAAAAATGCTTTTTACGTTGGAAATTACCAACAAGCCATCAACGAGGCACAAAATGTTTCTGTAAGTATGATTTGAGCAATTATCTTAAGTACTTAGACGATATTTTAAGGCATATTTCTATAGTCAGGATACATTGTATCCCACGTATGTTTTCCGTATTTCCGTTGTTATTATCGCAGTGTACCGTTTCAAACGTAGATAATTAGTACAGTCCCTGTGTTATTACTTTATTTCATCATTATTAAATGAAGTCTACTGCTTATTTTACTTGATAAATCTAAGGTTATTTTGATCCAATGTTATTTGTTTTGACGCCTTTTCCAGCCTTCTTCCCCCCTAGTAGCTCTGCAGCGAGACACTTTCTTGTACCGCTCCTACATCTCGCAAGGAAACTACAGGATTGTGATGCAGGAGTTAAAGTCGGCTGATCCTATGCTGCAGCCATTGAAGAGTTTGGTGGAATACTTGTCTCCCGGGGCCAATAAGCTGGCTGTTGTTGCTGATATCGATGCCAGAGTAAGTACCTATAGTCCTTAACACATTCAGTGCCAGGAACAGCCTAGGGGGGTTCTCTGTTAGTAGGCAGTTTTTGCTACAAAGCGGAAAAACGCTGCTACCGGCTACAAACATAGCGTGTAGTAATGCGTGGCAGTGAATGTGTTAAAGCAAAGTTTTTTTCCTATACAGGTTGATTAACCTGTCAAAACCCTCTGATGCTATATATTTTTGCAAAATATGTTCCAAATTTATAGTAAATGGGTTTTAAATGAGATTTTGCGAGGACGACATATGGCGTCCGTGGGTTCTGACGGGTTAAAAATTATATTAATCACTACAAAGTATAAAACAAAGTTACTTTCCGCTGTTTGTGTATGCTTAGATCTTTAAAACTACGCAATGGATTTTGATGCTTTTTTTTTATAGATAGAGTGATTCAAGAGGAAGTTTCATATGTATAATACGCAGACAAAGTCGCGGGCAGAAGCTAGTATTTTTACTAAATTATGATTGTTAAAATTCTGATGCAATAAGCATAAGTCTTGGCTTATTTTATATTTACAAAACAATGTGTAATTTTCAGGTACAAAAAGGAACAGAGCTGGTGAATGAGGTGTTTCTGATTGTAGCTGCAACTATCTACTACCATGAAGAGAACTATGAGGCCGCCCTCAAGTAAGTCATGTTACCAAAAATTACAATGTTTGGTTCTTATGTGGCAGTAAAAAATAATTTATAACACAGTTAAACAATAAACATTATTCTATTCTATTCTATTCTATTCTATAATGGTAAATCTGGTATTAGATATGCAGGTGTACACCTGTATTAGATATACAAGTTAATACTTTTGATCACACACCTTTTTATACATATATTCACACATCTAAAGGGATTGGCTAAGCATGTGAAATTTTAACTCAACTTCTAGAAGTTGTGCTAGCATAGTGGTATGTACTCAACCTTTTTTTTTATAAGGGCCGCAAACACGTTTTTAGGCATAGTGTCTCGGGCCATGAGCAAAAATTATTTAGGGGTAGGTTGTAGAGGTAGGTAACCCTAGGTGGGCCATCCATGAAGGCCGGGCGGGCCGCAGGTTGAGTATGACTGTTCTAGCATTTTTATTGTACAAAGAAATGGAAAAATAATGACTACTATAAATTTGCAATGGTAGGATTCTGCATGGAGCGGAATCCCTGGAGCTGCGGTCTTTCACGCTGCAGTGCTTACTGGCCATGAACCGGCCCGACCTGGCTCGGAAGCAGCTGGCCTCGCTGCAGGAGATCGAGGATGACAGCACCCTCACACAGCTGGCACAAGCCTGGCTCAATCTTTCACAGGTTTGTTGTATGATTATTTTTTGTTTTTAATGGATTAGTGGTAATAAACAATATTTTCTTTCTTTCTTTCTTTCAAAGCTACTAAATGCCTGTTTCACCACTCTTTTTAGTTCCAGTTGTCTTAAGTGTCAATTGCTCATGATGATGTCTCTGTCTGTTTCGTAGTAATAAATAGAGAAGGGATCTTCGGGACTGGAACTTAACAGAGAGTGGTGCAATAGGCTCTAACCCCCTTATTCATAAACGCTCTATAGGCTTCTGCTAACTTAGTAATCGTTTGTCCTTATCTGTGAAAGGTAAATGTCAAAGTGACAGAGAAGGACAAACGATTACTAAGTTAGTAAAGGCTTATAGAGCGTTTATGAATAAGGGGGTAAGGCTGTAAGTGGTGCTAGCTGCAACATTTGTTGTAAGAAATGTAAAAATACTAAAGATAAACAAGAGAGGTACTTGGCTGATTTGCTGTATATTCTTTTCTCAGTGTCTTAGATTTATTACAACTAGACTAGACCACTTAGACGATGACGTTTTAATGTTATTTAAATCTGACTCTGTTCAGGTTTTAGCAGTAATTTTTTGTATGGATCAGGGGCCTTATCATGACGTCCTAATTCTGACTCTGTTCAAGTTTTAGCTGTCACATTTAGTATGAATCTGACATAGAGCGAAGCTAAACTGAATGACATTAAGACATAGTAAGGCCCCTGATCTGACAGCGAGCGAACCTAAACTGAATCGGAATTGGATCGCATTAAGCCATCATACCCAGAACTGCCACTTAGAAATATCAATCAATAATTATTTGCAGGGTGGACCAGGAGTGCAGGACGCGCACTACAGCATAATGGAGCTAGCGGAGCGGCTCGGCGCGCTCGGAGCTGGCCCGGCCGCCGTCGGTGCCGCCGCCGCCGCCTCCAGAGGTACGTACTTGACCAAAAATTGCTTAATTTCAGCTTCGTAGAGCGTTGTCTCGCTCTAACTTACGTGAAGCCAATTTTTTGTCTCTTTCCAAAGACAGAAATTGCAATCTTTATGGCCGTACAATGGTTAAGCAGCTTTGTGTGAACGTACCAAAACTCCATCCTCGTAATAAGAAATAGGCTAATGAGCTAAAAGTCCTTAATTAATTATGCTCTGAAAATTTCGCAAAATCGGCATTGATGATATTATTATGTCTGTTCAATTTCAAGTCTCTACCTTCGGATTCTGGCTGTGTTGCCTACCAGACAGTTACAATACTGTTTTATACGTATAGATTATGTGCAGTGTGTGATGAAAATCTACCTTTTACTCAATAAGGCATTTTATTGAATCGGCAAGCTTATTACGTAACTCGCTCGCGATCACCATCGTGTTCATTTTGACAGTTCATGTATGGGCTGACAATTGGCATCGGAATCAGCTAGCTGTCACGTCACATTCATACAAGAACTGTCAAAATGAACACGATGGCGATTGCGAGCGAGTTACGTAATAAGCCTGCTGGTGATACTTTGCGTAGGTCCATTTTAATGAATTTTTTTGTTCACCAATGTATGTGTGTATATATTTCGTTATTACATTCTCATATTTATTTTATCTTAAGTATATCTATACATATAATAAAATCGTTGAGACCAAAAAATCTGTACATTGAATATTTAAAAAAAAAACCGACCAGGGTGACTTAAAATAAGTAACTGAACATATTAAAACCATTTTTAAAATTTTTGTTTGTTTGTTTGTTTGTTTGTTTGTTTGACTGAGCATCACGTAAAAACTACTGAACGGATATTGTTGAAATGTTCACAAATCTATTTAAATACCTTCAGAATAGGATCTAGGCTATAGAAATTTTGGAAAATATTAGAAAAAGGGGGTGAAAAGGGGGGTTAAAGTTTGTATGAAAAAAAAAATTTAGATTGTTCTAGAATCATGAAACTCAGAATATATACTCAGTAATAAAAATAAAGAAATACTTGTTTCAGCATTTTTTTTTAATCTCACCCAGAGACGCAAAAAAGAGGGTTTTGTGTTAAAAAATAATGAACTTCATACACCTATAAAATAAAAACCAATGAAGTTTAACCTTTTAAAGTTGCTACATATACTTCCAATCTAATACAGGTAAATATAATTTTTCAGTTTTCTTGAAATTTGATTTTTGAGGTGATTACGCACAAAATAGCGGAACTCAAAAAAATCTGCTTTCCTCGGTATAAGTAGGTAGTTGGTAATAATTACAAATACAATAAAGTATGAAGAAAATGTATATAGGACATAAAGCCGGAAAAGTGTGTAAATTGTGAAAAAACATTAATAAAATAATTACATTCTGCACAGGTATTTTTTCAACGAAGACATTTTTGTCCAACCTAAATAAACCTAAATTGGCGTCCTAAATTGTGTTCTTTACCTAACACCTAAAGTTCAATATGAAATACCGTTACTTTGTTTTTATTTATTGCGCTATTATTCACAGCGCGTTCGGTTTTCGAACGCATTCTTATTTGAAAAGCTGGTATTATTATCAGGGCGACGTGAAACGCTTGGCTGTATGCTCCCAGTACCTTTGCCTAAAAAAAGCAAAATCCAACGGCGCGTTTACGCCTGCGCTACGAACATGTCAGAATTTTATTGTGAAAAAGTTGGTAAATGAAATAGTAAAAGTTTCTGTCCTCAGACTTTATATAAGATTTTTATTGTTTTGGTTAAATACCACACTGCCCAAGAATATACATATAACGCTGCGCTGCTGGGCCTTGGCGCAACATGTATCTTAAACACTTCAAGGTAGGCTTGCTTACAAAATTTTCACAAATACTTAAAATCTGAATGTACATAATAGTACCTATTCGAGAAAACTATTTGAATGTGCCTGTTTCAGGATTAGTACATATTATTGCAAGGGTATAATAATAATAATTTTGATATCGAGAATAGCTATAAAGTATCACAAAAAACACACGCGCTTTAATGCTTTGTGTGTAGGTATGAGTGTATGTTATGTATTATTTTATTTTATTTATTTAGCTATGCATTATAATTTATGTTAGTGTTTTTGTTTTTACTATCCCTGCGTTTCTCCTGTCTATTTGTTTCCGCCACCTACTTAAACTGTCTCCAACTTATTTCTCTGTCTTATATCTTATTGGTTGTCTGGTAGGGATCGCTGTCAAGCGATAAGACCGCCTATCGTATACTTTGTTCTTTGTATATGTATTGTTTTGTACTGATTTGTGGTGTTCAATAAAGAGTATTTTGTATTGTGAATTTAGTCAGCATGATGTTATTGCGCAGGCATGTGGGAGGAGGCTGAGCAGATGCTGAGCGAGGCCGTGGCGCGCGCGCCGCAGCAGCCCGACTTGCTGCTGGGGCTCGCGGTCGCCGCGCGGCACACGCCCAAGCCGCCTGAGGTAACTGCTTGGTGGTTATCATCCCCTGGTACTCTGGCGCCGAGTCGCCGGTGTAACCCCTGGGTTCCAAATCTGGGGGAAATTACCCCCCTTGGGGGAAAATTGGTATTTGAGCTGGTTGTTGTCTCGAGCTCCGAAAGCTTTGCCCCCGCGAAATAATGGGGAGGGGTAAAATCCGTAACCCCTGGCCATGTTAGGCTACTTTTTATTCCGGAAAATTGCATAGTTGCCGCGGGATAGCGATAAACATGGCAATTTCTAATTGAACACGGAATAAGGGTGCGACCAAACCGCCGCGTATACGCAGTGACGTGTCGTATGCGTCACGTTTTCTAACCGTTTCTTCATACATTTTGTTACGATTCCGTACCGTCACCGTTTTTTAAGCGGCGGTGTGGTCGCACCCTAAGTCGTGGGCAGAAGCTAAATAATAAACAAGAATTTCAAGATTTTGTTGTTGTTTTCGTATTTGGATTTTTATGAGACGACTTTGCAAAATTTATATACCAGGGCATTATGACTTTGCAGGTGGCGACGCGCTACATCGCGCAGCTGTTGGACAGCCACCCCGAGCATCCGTTCACGAAGGACTACAACGCGAAATCCAACGAGTTCAAGCGACTCGCGTCGCAGTACCAACCGTCCGTGGCTAGCTAAGCGCCAAGTGCCAGTGTTAGGGGTAACTTTATATTGCAAATTGTATTAATGTTTATTCATAAATCTATATTAATATTATACTGCTATTGGTATTTTATTTATTATTCACGAATACCTTTTGCAGGATTTTTTTAGTCCGATAAGTAAAGATTTTATATACGTGGCCGAAGCTGAACTTCCAAGTTAACCTTTTCGACGCCAACGAACTATATATACATCCATTACTTCAATGCAAAAGCAGCCTTCGTTTGATTGGGTTTAGGTTCAACTTCGTTTTAGAGCGAACAACTTCTAAAATTATTATATCGTTAGTCTATTTTTTTACCGACTACAAAAAAGGAGGAGGTTCTCAATTTGGTTCTATTTTTTTTTCATACTAGATACTAAAAATGACATTAGGTACCTGTGTTGCCTGTTTTTTTGCAATTCAAAAAAGGCCCCAACCTGAGAACGGAGGTTGAGATAGACGCGTAGGAAATTTCCTAAGGCCCACTTGCACAGTCCAGAGTTAAAAAATGAAATCGCTAACTCGGAGTTAGGTTTGACAGTTCCATACCATTTTGACACTACTTAACTCTGGGTTAGCGTCTGCAAGTGGCCCTAATGGGAGTATGAAGCAATAAAAAACTAACATCCTCTCATCCATTTACTCCTAGTAAAAGCTGTAGTCATAATCGGCGTCCATATCCTCGTCCTCGTCTCCTGGGTGCGTGGAGTTGGCCAACAGGTGGAACTCCAGAAGTTTCTCGTCCATGTCGGAGAACTGCATGGATAGGTCCGAGGGTTCCGTCTCTTTGACCAGGGTCCAGTCCGTTGTTGACTCCGAATCGTGGGTTATTTCGCCATTGAGACCTGACAGTGAAAAACGTAAGTAAATGCTTTATTGTACAAATATAAAGAAACCGACACAAATTACAAAATAGTAGATTGTACAACAAGAGCATAAAATAAGCCATTTTACCCGAGACGTTCATATAGCCACCCGAGCCGGTACGGCGAGGGTGGATAGACACGTCGAGGGGAAAATGGGTTTTATGAACGAGTTATACACTCTTGCTTTTCACTCAGATTGCGAAGAAACAAAACAAAAACATTGCAAAAATATGAATTAAAATTAAATGTAACATAGGAACAATTCGATATATTTAATGGTTTTTCCTGGCAAATAGACTGTGTTAGGAAGTGAAGAGGAAATAACTCCTCTTCACTTGACGAAATTATTGAATATTTATCGTAAAAGAGTAAAAAATTTTAACATAAATCCTACTATGAGAAAATAGGACGTTCCCGCCTGAGTTCCCGCCTGAGTTCCCGCCATTTAACTTTATTTTTCTTTTTTTTTAAACGTTATACTGCGGTAAGGTTCGAGTAGGCAGGTGTTGATTTATATTTTAAAAAGTTTTATTTTTCATGTACTTATTTGTTTCAATAATAACTTGTCAAATTATTGTTACCTAGTTTTAGGTACTAATTAAACAGTTAAATAGACCGCAGATTATAATAAAAAAAATAAACAAAATATGCTGTCGTAAAGTTTTAGTGATTGTTTGTGGCTGTTGGCACCCGATTGTCTTGGTCTTAGACGAAGATTTTACTTTATGCACAAGAGCATAAAATGCCATTTTATGCAGCCTACATCCAGCATAAAGTCGAACTTTTTGAGCATGAGAAGTGAAAAAAACATTAAATAAATGCACCAAGGCGAACTTATCCCTATAAGGGATCTCTACCAGTTAACCTCCAGTTAAAACGTGCTGAGAATCTCTATCTAAAATCAACTTCAATCAATAAAAAGAAAAAAAAACTTTCTGGGTCCTGGGTTTCTGGGTAGGAGCATGGATGAGTCTGTCAGTCAGAGTTTTATAAACCAAATAATAATAGGGTAGCGAAACTTAGGGCATGTTTCACCACTCTCTGATAAGTTTCAGTTATCTGTGATGAGGTCTCTGTCTGTTTCATAGTAATAAATAGAGACGGAATCATAGATAACTGATACTTAAGATAACTGGAGCTTAACGGATAGTTGTGAAACAGGCCCTTAAAGTACTTATTACATAGTTCTTGAGTATCGACAACAAACTAGAAGACAGCCTTTGGCAGGACTCTCACTGCGAACCGATGGCTACGAGAGTTGCTGGAGACCAGTGGATGCAGATGGCAAGTTATCGTTAATTGTGGCGTTCTAAGGAGGATGTCGCACTAAAACGGATCACTCACGTACCGTAGTCGATAATCCTGGATTTCGAACTAATTCGTAGTCCTTTGGCGGTAGCGACACGAATACTCAAGGGGAGTTTTTTTCAACAGTGGACGTCTTCTGGCTGATGATACGGAAATAGGGTTTCATAAGTGGAGTGTTACCATGCGGTGATATTTCAACGGGTCCCTGAGTTGCCACTACGGGCGGCGCGGTGTAGGCTTCCAACTCCTGGTCAGTTCTGCTCTCCTTGTCCAACTTCTCTTGCTTGCGCTGTCGACGCCACGCTTTTTGGAGGTTGAAGCGTTCAGGACTGTAAGGAAACGTGTACATAAACTGTATGTTTTATTAATTTTAACTTTTCTAGTTAAATGCAAATAATTTCTTTCTCTGGCGCTTAATTACGCCATTGGGCTTCGCTCTCGTGGTTAAGAGATCATCCTTAGCAATTTAGAAAAACCTATGCAGGAATTCAGCTTTCTCGGTCAAAGAATTTGAGTCGAGTATTGATGACTACAATAGTAGTTAATCAGGATTATTATTTTTACATACATATTTAATTTCGTAGCCAAATTTTAAGTAGGTAACAGAAGTAATGTTAGTGAGGTTGCGAGGTTGTAGGGGGTGATCTCTGGTTCTACTAAACCAATTTAGAAATAGGGGTGTATAGGGGAATATCTTGCAGGGTAAAATCCAAGGTAGACGAAGCCCAGGAAGAAGAAGAACATCTTGGCTTAAAAATCTACGCCAGTGGTACAATAAAAGCACCCGATCGTTGTTCAGAGCTGTTGTGTCGAAGGTTCAAGTCGCCGTAATGATCGCCAACCTTCGATAGAAGATGGCACCAGAAGAAGAAGAAGGGGAATATAACTTTGTCCCTTTCGGTGTTGAGACCCTTGGTCCGTGGGGTCCTAGCGCTATTAGCCTCTTAAGATATTTCGAAGAGGCTAATAGACGCTACGGGTGACGCAGAGCTGGCAGCTTCCTTGGACAGCGTATTAGTATCGCTAAGGGGAAATGCTGCCGGCGTCTGTACATAATAATAAATCTACTCTACCACATAATAATATCTAATAGAATGCCCCGTTATTTGTGAGTTCATATCTGATTCATATGCTATTTAAGCCTGCACAGATGAAGTCACGGGTAACAGTTACTCAATGGCATCTCAGTTCCAAAAACTAAATAAGGTAGGTACTTACTGTTCCCCATCCTTGTACACCTTTGCTTCCAAGTTGTTGATGTCATGCCTGATATCCGCTAGAAGCAGCAGCATTAGGTCCATGGAGCCCTTGGGCCCCCGGGCGCCGCGGGGTCCCCGAGGCCCCGCGTCGCCTTTGGGGCCCTCCATACCCGTCGCTCCAGGGGGACCCTATGGTTTACAATACTGGTTATCGAATTGTTCATTTCACAATTTTTCCATACTGAGAAAAAGTGTACACTTGTAGCGACACTAGCGCCACCTAGTTGACAGCTACATAATTACTGCGACGCACGGGTAGCTAGCGCCAACTCTAGTGACAGCTGTCACATTGTTCTACATCGTGCTAACGAAGTTTCTCAACACTGATGCATATATACAACTTCCAACTCTCTTCCTTCGGACTTCGGTCCCCAGGCATAACATCTGCCTGGAGAGAGATATCTCTCTTGTGGCCTCCCCCCAAACTGGTGACCCCGATTTCGAACATGGAAAACGAATCTGGAGATGCACGAGCGCCGCCTGCCGGAACTAGTGCCTTGTGCTTTGTGTGGTGCCTTGTGGTACCTTGTGGTGCCTAGTGGCTTGTGGCTTGTCCGACTTGTGGACTAGTGGGCTTGTGGCCTCCCCCCAAACACTTACTTCTAAATTAGAAATTAATTGCCCTCCTGCTCACACTGAGTGTTTAAGTAGGAGAGTGAGGGTCATTACATAAACATGTTGCCATGAGCGTCAATTTGAAGGCTGAAAGGGGTGAATCCATTGACCTAGGATGTTGCAGTATTTGTTTCTATTTTTCATTGAACTGTTTATACATACATAGACATACATACACAAATCACGTCTATATACCTTACGGGGTAGACAGGGCGTGAGGTAACAACACCTAAAGGCCACGTTTCATGATTGTACGCGTATACGCAAGCAACTCATCACTATTTTGATTCCCCTTTCCACTTGGAGTGATGAGTTGCATCGCCTATAACATGGAGATGGGCTTTTACCATCTGCGCGGGACGAGAAGCAACTCGTATATTCTGTTTTTCCTTTGCTCTCAGAATGGAACTGTTTATAGCTCAGAAATACCTCACCTTCTTGGTACTTAAATAGAAATTATCTCGTAAACGTACCCTTGGTCCTCTCTCGCAGCGACAGTAACCGCCCTCTAGCGGCGCGGTGGCGTCCAACACTCGGTACGAGTAGGTGCCGTCTGCAAACCCGCCGTCTAAACAAAACTTATGATAACCAACAGATGGCGTTAGTGCCGCAAACTACCCTAAACCATGAATGAGACACGTTATAAAGTTATAATTTATAATAATAGACTTAGGGCCTGTTTCACCACTCTTTGTTAAGTTCTAGTTATCTTAAGTGTCAGTTATCTATGATGGCGTCTTTGTCTGTTTCGTAGTAAGAGACGGCATCATAGATAAATGAACTTGAGAAAACTGGAACTAACAGAGATTGGTGAAACAGGCCCTTAGTGTTCCTTGGCCACAAATAAAGGAGTATTTTCCATCTATTATTTGTACCTATTCCGTTGGTATAATTATGTTTGCTAAAAGTAAGTTATGTTATGATGTACTATTATTGAAGCGGAGAAGTGCACCGGCCCGATTTTTAAAATCAGATCTGTGAAAATACTTACCGAAAATGCCAAAAATCTGTACATTGCTGTAATATAAATATTGAGGCTGCAAGTGTTGAATTAAGCAAAATTTTCACCATTACCGGATTTTTCACATTTGATATTTATATGCCTACAAAAGTCGAGTGGAGCCCCAGTCTAACGAAAGGCAATCATAAAAGCATAAGAGGTTTCACCTTCTCCTTTCAAAGCGGGACTATCCATCAACTTCTTCAATGCGGATTGCGTAGTATGCAGCTGGTCGCTGAGCTGCTTGACTTTGCGCGAGAGCCAGGACACGGTGTCGCAGGGGGCGTAGCAGCGGGACGACGCTCGGACCAAAGGCAGAGGCTCCTGCAAATTATTATGCCCTGGTAGCACAGTGATCGTAGAGAAAATGCCTATAGCGTTAACGCTGGACGACGCGAGCGAAATTCAATTATCCCACTCCTAGGAAGTTCACTCCGCTGAATTTCGATCGTGGCGGTAGCGTTAACTCTTGTCTTGTAGCATCTTGTCCATGGGTGCAGTTGCTTTTTAGGGTGTGAAAAGTCATGGAGACCAGGTCCAGGTAGTCCGGTTTAATGTTTTTGCAAAATTTGATAATTAGAAAAAGGATTTTGCGGCCGTGTGCGTGCCCCAAATAGCCAAAGTTCAGGTCGCGGGGCATTTGCTGATGTAGAACTTTTTACAACTTACTGCATGCTTCATAAACTACAATGGGGGCTATGATATCCTGGGATGCAGTAGGTGGAGGCATTAGGTACTCGTCTGGCACTCGCAGTCAAGTGGCAGCAGATGTTGGATATAAACCTATACTACTGTAATCTATGATCTCCTGGTACCGGTCGCGGCATGACGATGGGGCGCGCGCAGGTGCGGCCATCGCTGTCCAAGCTGTGCGTCGGCGGGCATTCGCAGTGGAACCCTCCCGGGTCGTTCACGCAGCGATGAGAACAGCCACCATTGGCGGTCGCACATTCGTCCACGTCTGGAAATAAGGTGTGGGGTTTGTTTAAACATTAGCGGTGTTATTACAAAAAAGTTAGGCAGACGTTGAACGCGTGTCTAAATTAAATAATAATTAATCCATTCATAAGTTTGATTTTGCAAAAAATTTCGCTTTATTTGCGTAGCGTGGACAGTTTTGTTGCCATCGGGTTTTACAACAAGGCTTTATCTGTTATAGGCCTATCATGGGCTCATCTGTCTAGTTCTATTTGTTATTTGTCTGATTTAGAACCAAAAATTTTCTTCTGTAAAAACATAGGCAGACTGCAACTGCACCGAGTTTAGATACAAATGTTACACTGTTACCAGGGTAGCATACTAACCCAAGCAGTAAGGCTGCGTCTTGCGCCGGTACTGGTCCTCATGGAACTGGTAGCCGGCATGGCAGGAGCACCAGACGCGCGTACCGCGCACCGCGCACGCCTGCTCGCACAGACCGAGGTCGCAAGGCTCCACCGATTTGGAGACACAGCTGGAAAACAGATTTTAATTTGACAATATAACAATAGATTCAGGATATAGGTATGTACGCGAGTCCAAGTTTTGATAAGACGAGACGAGACGAGATACACAACCTCACTGAGGTGTAATTGGAAGCACATCGTGGTATTCGTGGTACGACAAAAACTACGAATAAGAATTAAAACTCAACTCCACTATTTCATCATACATAATATCCAGTCTATATTGCCTTCCATTGCTGGACACAGGCCTCATTTATTTACTTAACAAAAAACATTTAACTAAAATTATACACTAGCCTGAGTTAACATTAAATTATTTGGTAGGCAGTTTCCTTAGACGGAAGCAAACAAAGACAAGTAGGCCGTTAGGATTTGCATCGCAATGCACGCTGCACTGACTGCATACGAAGCAGTCGATGTGTCATAAAAACTACTTCCACCGTTTTATCTGCTAAATATCGAATCTTATGGACAATTGATGTGGAACATCATCATTTCAATCAACATTTCATTGTCCTACCTACTTACCTAAAATTTTAGAAGTATGCCTGGCGACTGAAGTCCGAAGAAAGAGTGTTGGACGTTGTAAGTATGCATCGCTTGAACATGGGTGGAGTCACCAGCGCTAGCGTGCGTCGTAAGTATTCAGCAGTGGTGGGGACACGTCACAATCTCCAGGCTGATGTTATGCCTGGACCGAACTACGAATGAAGAGAGTTGGTAGCACTAGCTACTCGTGCGCATACTAGATATAGTCGACGACTAAGGGCCGCTAGATTCGCTACACAGTTATGTCTAGGTTTAGGTGCTCAAAGCTTACCGGCCAGCGATGTGCAGATGGGAGTCGCAGCAGCGCAGCCTGATGCACTCGATGTCGACCCCGTCTACGTGGCAGGTGTCGCGGGCGCGTAGCAGCCGGTCCGTGGGGCAGACGGCTGTCAGGTCCTCGCTGGAATAGGGACCAGGGTTACAGTCGCATAACGGAGTCTGAGGCCTTATTTTACTTGGGATTACAATCGCATTCACCAATTTTACCATTCGCTTCTGTCAAAGGGGTGACTGGCGATCGTGGTATCCCGCTAGGGTCGTATACAGAAGAGAAATAAAAGTTGTCCTTACTTTTAACGGCTTGGGAGTCATGAAACTTGTTTTCTTTGGAAGGGCATTAGCCCACATACCACATACTTCACATTAGTGAAGTAGTTTTCATATTTGATGAACATTGATAAATGATAACGATACACAGTGTGCTTACAATGCCCGCAATTTTGTATGAAAATGTTTATGCGCGCTGATTTTCCACATTTGTTTCTCATCATTGTGGGTCGTATACTCGTAAAGATCGATAGGTAATAAGAATTAAAATGCACATGGTACTTACAACAACCTTACACCATTTTTTACAAAAAAAATTAAGTCCTTTGCAGGTAGATATTATTACGTTCACCGGAGGATCCGCGGTATACGTAGAGAGATAATCCGATGCAGGTGCTTCAAAAGTAAGTTGCAGATAGAAATAACTGACGACAAGGTAAAGGAAGAAATGGTTGGAGAATAATTGCATGCATAACTATGTCAACATTTTTTTGGAGCCGAAGGTACATAATACATATATATGCTATGCACAATCTTAACGTGTTTGCCTAAAACAAGTATTTTTCGCTAATTCGCTCTAATTTCTTACATTGTTGTTATCAAGATTTGTAACCAACCTCCACCAGAGATGACCAGGCCTTCATAAACAAGAGGTGTCAGCTGTAAATGTGTCGCTGTACCAACAAAGGGCCGTCTTATCGGCGGTGATGTCATCGATTAAGGCCGGCGCTCGCAGCTTTTACATTCATTTTACAACAATGACCCAAAATTACTGTCGACAATTTTATTGCTTGTAATCCTTCGCAGTCCTCGCTTCTGTTTGCTACGGAACTATTAATCCTGACACTTTCAGATAGAGAGACCGACAATATTTAGAAAACGGTGAAGATTTATGTTTTCTTTAAAATTATGATCGCCCATTTGGGGAGGGAGAAAATCGTAACACCTTGATATTTGCGTCTAAGAGTCGTCTTAACATTCGCGAGAAGTTGCAACGCAATGGTTCTTTAATTTTATAAGAATCGGTACTCTAAGTATATATACAATTAAATTCTTAAATGGTACTCGAAGATAACTCGTAACGGGAACTTGGAAACAAAATAATAGAGCAAACTGAACACAAGGATTAGTGAGGTTTTTGGGGAGTTGAATAGAGCGGTACCTTCATATATGGACTATCTAAATCTAATTAGGGATTTGCGTTTTTATATACCTATGTCATCCACTGTTGAGAACGTATAACGCAATTTTAGTTACCTTTTACCAAGTTACTTTAAAATAACTCTAACTATTACCGACGATTTACATAAAAATATACGTCAAAATCTCACACTAACTTGGTGAAACTATTGGAGCGTTTCCAGCATTAAATCTATAGGAATCTTGGACACGGCAGCTCCATAACAACAGAAACGGCAGTTTCAGTTACAAATTCGAGTTCATTTACAAAGCCAACTAATAATAAGCGCGATACATTTCACAAAGCGAGATGCAATCTAATATCCACCTCTCATCCCGTATAGTTTCCGAGAACGAGCCGCAAAGGGACTTCGCACTATTTATATCGGCCGTGATGTATGTTGCAACGGGCCCATGGTGCATTGTACTTATTTGCTGGCAGTCGTTGAACCCTTGCAGTCACAATTTTAAGCACGACTGTGTTTTTTTGTTAAGACAAGTGAGGGATGTATTGAGTACCTAATTATGACTGCTTTAATATTAACGCATTGGATAAGTACATCGTGCTGCGTATTTATTACGAGCTTGAGCTCATTTCATTTGACATTGGTTTAGTGTTAGAATTTTATTGTTCATCTAACTTCTAGTTAGTTATGTTATGTTGATTCTTCAGTTAAATGTTGCAGGTTGAATTTCATTCACTTCCAAAGGTATCATCTAGAAGTTTAACATGTATATGTAGATTGTAGGACAATGCAAATACAGTCAACAAAAAGTACCGTCTGCATAACTGTTTTATCAATTTGTTTCAATATTCCATATTCTTTATTCACATAAAATATGTTACAATAGTATAGTTAGTAGTATGGTATAGTTTCAAATCTTGTAAATGTGTTGTATCTTTTCAATGGTCCAATTGATTTTGGTATTTGGTGCTAAAGGAGGTACCTAATGGAGTAATAAGGAACCGCCAGCAATAGGTAAAACTACCAAGGATCAGATTTTTAATAAAAAATACTTGAGATAAAATCAATAGAATATTTTTTTACAATTTTCCTACTTATTGTGCTTGCTTTAAATCTTGCTACTGGATTTTAATCCACTTTCATCATTGCTAGGATTGAACTGAAATTTGGTACAAACTTACATGAAAAGAGCCAATGCAATAAACAAGTATAATAATATTATCGTCA
This sequence comes from Pandemis heparana, assembly GCA_963854515.1. Classification (NCBI taxonomy): domain Eukaryota; kingdom Metazoa; phylum Arthropoda; class Insecta; order Lepidoptera; family Tortricidae; genus Pandemis; species Pandemis heparana. The sequence continues at coordinate 2,232,214 of OY978020.1, read as the reverse complement.
GCAAAAAAGCTTGGCTATAAATTTTTGTAGGATGGTAGGTATTAGGTAGTATTTAGCTTTTAATTTAGTATGACGATTAAATAGAAATAACACTATTAATTTTAGGAGTGAGTTCCGTTTATGCCGGTTTATGCACTAACAGTATCCCCTTTTTTTTACTCTATTTGCCAAATAATAATCTAATTACCAAAATTCACTGTGTTTACTCTAAAACATTTAAAAACAAAAGCACTGGGATCACAGGAATCACTCACACATCAATAGCATCGTCTTGGTATCCGTCTTCGGCGTAGTACCCTTCCTGGTGACAATGTACCAGGCCGGTATAACAGAGGAGGAGCATGAGGCTAGTCGCGGAACGGAGCGGCGCGCGCATCGCGACTGTTGCGTGCCGATGCGCTCGTGCACTGATGTTCAAACTGTTCAAACTTCGCGGGGTGCTGAGCGGGCGGCAATTGGTCAGAAGTGCGTTGCGTCATGCGTGTCTACTCGTAATTAAGCTATCACTACATTGTATAATAACAAAGTTGCTTCCCGCTGTCTGTCTGTCTGTCCCTATGTATGCTTAAATCTTTATGACTAACGCAACGGATTTTGATGCGGTTTTTTTTTATACACTTTCTTACACTTAACTGTTGTAGAAAGTTTCAAGGGGCTAAAAGTTAAGTATTATCTCTAAAGGAAAAGTATCGATCATAATGAAGCTTGTATCTAACTATTATTATAAATGCGAAAGTATGGATGGATAGATGGATGGATGTTTGTTTGTTACTCAATCACGCCAGAACGGCCCAACGGATCTGGATGAAATTCGGCACATAGATAGAGAAAAGTCCGGAATAGCACATAGGCTACTTTTTATCCCGGAAAATTGCGTAGTTCCCGTGGGATAGCGATAAACGAAATCTTTGCAGACGAAGTCGCTGGCAACAGCTAGTATTATAAATGCGAAAGTATGGATGGATGGATGTTTGTTTGTTACTCAATCACGCCAGAACGTTTGTACGAAAACATGCACATTTATTCAAGGCTAGCAAAGAAGTTAGCACAACTAGGGCACAATACAAAAATAAACTGCTACTACCCAAGTCAAACTTGGCCATGTTTAAAAAGGGTCCACAGTATAAATGTATCCAAATAGTAAATAACATCCCGGAATCCATCAGAAACGAATCACGAATAACTATATATAAGAATAGGTTAAGGACATTTTTAATTGAGAAATGCTATTATACGGTCAACGAGTTTTTAAACGATGAGACTGCAAGATTTTATGAATAAATTCAATTAAGACTGAAATTTTTGTATTTAAATCTTGACTTTTTATTACTATGAATTATATATTATTATCATTATTAAATTATTAATGTAATGGTTGACATGCGGATTTTACCTATTTCATTTTACACTTTTTATTTAATTGTCTTTATCTTTTTTATAAAACTCCTTGACATAAATAGTAGCTAATTTAAATTTAATTTAATGGATACGATACAATTGCATGATTTAAATTAACATATTAAGTAACTATTGACATTTAAATTTTGTATTCCTAGATTTTAGTGATAAATTGTTATTGTGTGCCCTTGCAGGGCGTCATGGACCGACTAATTTATGCTTAACACCTTTTAATATAAATGTACATGACATTACAATCTAATAAATAAATAAATAACGGCCCAACGGATCTGGATGAAATTTGGCACATAGATAGAGAAAAGTCTGGAATAGCACATAGGCTACTTTACATCCCGGAAAATTACGTAGTTCCCGCGGGATAGCGGTAAACGAATTCTTTGCAGACGAAGTCGCTAGCAACAGCTAGTGTATTATATACTTACTTAACTTTCCTCTTATTCATAAACAATACTTACAATACTTACATATATAGGCAATAACCAAAGACAATATACTTAACTGCTTCATGGCAATAACTAAATCATGTTTTGTCTATGGCTGGAAAAGGCAAATGTTAAAGTGCAGCGCGAGCCAATGGAACCTTTTCACAATAAACCATGCTGGAACTATAACAATAGTTGCAGTAAAAGTAGTAGTTATCATAATTTTATTGCCATCATGGCGACACACTAAGTATGCTAACCAAAGAAAATCCATATGACTGTCCAAATAATCAAACATGATGCAATTGTTTTTACTACACTACTGTTCATAATGTTTATCGAATAATTCTTTTCAAAACAAAGAACGGTCAACATTTGCTCTAACGTTCGAAGCAGGCGTGCGCGCGCAATAAACCCCGGTCTAAAGCGTTCATTCATCGAACAATCCGGTCAGTCATCAGCCATTCACATTCTGTTATTACACTCAATTGATTTGCTAATACGATAAATCTTAGAGTTAATACGGCTGGCCTTTTTGTTTGAGGACGAAGAATGATGCCACATCTTTGTGTTACTTTATGTTTTGGTTTTACTGACTTAAGTCACGTAATTTGACTGAAACATCCATGGAAGTGAAATTTTATTTAGACAGTTCTCATTCTAGAATATTTTAGCAGATGGTTGGGTAAGTATATTTATCTACGCACATATCATTAGTGTCATATCTATTAGTACTCTATTTAACATTACAGTACAAAAATCTGTACCTTCATGGTATTACATTACAGATTTTACTATGATCTAACAAAAATCTATACTGTAATTTATAACATTAAACTACAGATTTTACCTACTACCACAGACAAGAAAGTACTTACATAAATCACGTCTTTATGCCTTACGGGGTAGATAGAACCTAGTATAATTGGTTGTAATACTTGTAATAATGCTGGTTATTTCCCTACTGCTTCTAAACCCATATTAGAGTACTTATGATGTGTGTGTAGATAAAGTAATGTATGCAACTTGTACATAATTATTCTTTAAAACACGCGTGTGATCTCATTTTGAAACTCGCCAGGGCTCGTTTTCAAAAGCCACTCGTGTTTTAAGGACCCTTATTATGTATTGCATAAAATACTACCTATATTAAAAACACTCCTATTCGAATATTCATTGTAATTTTCGATCTAAAATTAAGGGATCCGTTGACTTTGATTTAAGTAAACATCGACCAATGCATGGAAACATTTTGTCAACCAAAATTTTTTTATTCTGATAAACGTTCACAGAATGTTCATTTATGGACTAATTTTAAAACAGACAGGGAATTCAGTTCGGGCAAGAAAAAATTCAACTGTCGCCGACATTTAACGCAACGGTGCATTTTCAAATGGTAGCTAAGCTTCCGAAATAATTGGGTCTACCGCCTATTGCCCTTGTCTTTTTATTTCTGTAATGTTATACAGGTTTGCAATGCCGGATTTAGAGGTCTGGAGGCCTCTGGGCAACAAAGGAGTGGAGGCCCCTGGCCCCAAATTATTTTCCTGTCCAAGTTCTGTTGTTTACTAGTGTTTACTAGTCTGAATTTTATTTTTTTCGAAGTCTATTGTGGGGGCCCTCTTTTGTGGAGGCCCCTGGGCTGTAGCCTCGGTTGCCCCCCCCCCCCCCCTTAAATCTGGCCCTGCTGGTTTGTGGTGTTCAATAAAGAATATTGGTATTGTACCTATTGTATTGTAATTGTTTGTACTCTCCGCCCAGCTAGTCCTGCCGCGCAAAGTTTGGGCGGCGCTGCGATAGGCGGCGGCCGAGAATAGCCCAGTACACAGTTTGCAGTGTAGGGTATTTGGGGGACGTGCGGGGGTGACCATGTTTTGACATCTTCGCGGATAACACTAGTAGTAATCATAATTAGTATAAAAGCCGAGTAATGCTTGACAAACAAACACAACAAACAAACAAAGAACAACAAACAAACAAAGAACAAACAAACAAACAACAACAGAACAGAACAGAACAGAAGGGACAAACTTTGTTTGTGGAACAAAGTAGTCTCTGCCTACCCCTGAGGGAAAGAGGCGTGACGGTATGTATGTATGTATGTGTAATGCTCGACATGTGTCGGACTAATCCGCAGTCCTTCTTTTTAGTAGTACATAGTTGTTTTTATTAGGTATTTCAAATGCAAATTGACACCGTCGAATTATATTTTCAGAGACTTCTTTCACGTGGTTAAAAGTGGTCATAATATTGCAGTTGGTAAAAAATTAATCGTCATAATTTTCTACGTGTATACGGCTCACTGCTGTGTTAAAGCGGTGAAAGTGTGAATACCTTGGTACAGATGTCGTGCAAATTACTTTTCTATCGTATTACCTCAGAATTGTTCGTTTTTGAATGACATTTGTCATGCTACTTCAGACTCGACATCAAAATCATTCGGAAGTAATCGTGTGTTCACGATAAGAATCTGTGTCTGTTTGTGCGCAGCGATAATCACTTAACCTTAACGTTTCCTAATAATTCTTCATCTCCAGCCTATACAGGTTGTATCAGACACCCCCTAACAATAATCCACTGGGGTATATAACCATAGCTATAGAAGCTAAAAAAATTGTTTTTTTTTTCTATAGGAATGAAAGATTACTTTAATACTACCATTCCTATAGAAAATATAAAAAAAATACTGCAATTTTTTTTTTTTTTTTTTTTTAGCTTCTATTGCTATGGTTATATGTCCCAGTGGATTATTGTTAGGGGGTGTCTGATACACCCTGTATACGTCCCACTGTTGGGCACAGGCCTCTCAGAACGAGAGGGCTTGGGCTATAGTTCCCACGCGGGCCCAGTGCGGATTGGGAACTTTACACACACCATTGAATTGCTTCGCAGATGTATGCAGATTTCCTCACGATGTTTTCACCGATTTTACTATATTTACTTTTTAACTATTGCATAAAAAACTGTCCCGACCACGTAAGCGGTGCCCCTACCGGTATTGTTTATTGACGTTAGATCTCACGGCCGCGCGATGATCCACTGACACACTCGAAACAGGCGTTTTTTACCAGCCCAAAATAGACTCCCTCTTATACATGCTGCCTTGGTATTTTAGGCAGTTCCGCTTTTTAGTCTACCAGAAATTAACACTCATCTTTGATTACTCGTAGTTAAGTTTTATATAAAAAATATATCATCACTACATAGTATAAAACAAAGGCACTTTCCGCTGTCTGTATGTCTGTCCCTATATATGCTTAGATGTTTAAAACTATGCAACGGATTTTGATGAGTTGTTTTTAATAGATAGAGTGATTCAAGAGGAAGGTTTATTTATATGCATAATTCTACGCAGACGAAGTCGCGGGCAGAAGCTAGTTAAAATTATATACCTATTGTTTTTAATACAAGGTTGCTTGCAGCTCACACACCCGTATTATTAATTTATTTTTCGTAGCCCGTGCTAGACCTAACAAACTCGTTCCCAAATCTTTCAATAGATGGCGTTAGTCATTGATACCGGTTGCCCATCCTTACAGGATGACAATAGTACATTGTGTTGTGTATTAAGGGCGGTAAGTGAGGAATTACGATCGAGGCTCTAGTAGAAGCCCGAAGTCGAAGACTGAGGGCATTTTGAGTCGAGGTTCGTAATTCCCGTACCGCCCGTGAAACTTACAATGTTTTTCATCACATTTGCGAGTAAATAAATAAAATAAGGTACTAAATAGCTCAACAACAAGTCTACACCACAATTTTACAAAGTTCAGGGACTGTTGTTTTTTTTTCAAGCGGATGGAGTGCTTTTACCCACAGATAATACAAATTTTGCGTTCAGGAACGTTAAAAGCTAAGACGTTTACAATTACAACCATGGCATATGATAAAAAAAAACCGGCCAAGTGCGAGTCGGACTCGCGCACGAAGGGTACCGTACCGTTATCAATAACTAGTGTTTTGATTCCCTTGCGAGTTTGATTAGAACTTTGATTTTTTCACAGCTCCAAGGAGCAGTAGACCTGAGTATTTGATATAAATTTCATCTTGATACCCCCACGCGTTCCTGTTCCTGAGAAAAGGGGTCTTGACAGACGGACGGACGGACGGACGGACGGGCGGACAACAAACTGATCCTATAAGGGTTCCGTTTTTTCCTTTTGAGGTACGGAACCCTAGAAATCAACGTTTTATACAAAAAAGTATTCAATTTTTTATCATAAATATTAGTACCTATTGTATTTATCTAGCGAGATTTCAAATAAATTACTATTTTAAATTGCAACACAAAATGTTACTAAGAAAAAAAAACCCGCCACTCAACACGTGACAGTTAACTGAGATGGAAATACCTACATGATGCTCAGTTATTTTTTATGGATTTCTATTTTCTGTAAGTAATAATTTAACCGTAGCACCTACTATTGTCTAGTTTTATTATTTTTAAATGTGGAAAATGTCTTACTTTTGATTATTATGAAAAAAAAAAAACTATTAAAAACACACAAAATAAAACAAGAACTTTTTTCTGTAAAGTTTGGTAAAAAGAGTTCTGCACGTCATTCGAAAAATAACAACAAGGATATCTAACACAGAACACGCCCCACAATAGCAGAGGCGGGTAAAGCGCCGGTCGGAAAATCAGTTTTTCTCTGTAGAGCGTGGCGTCAGTATTTATCTGACCGTAGCCGCTAGAACTTGAAAATAACTTAATACTTGAATACTACTGTTTATTTAAATTATGTTTCTTTGCCAAATATTCTTACTGACTTTACTTACTGAAGTGTTCTCGTGGTACAATAACCCTTGGGACCGTGACTTCTTCTTACCAGGAGGGCATGACTATCACGAAGTGCACAATGGTCTGGAGCACGCGGAACACTTCATGAATGAATGGACGGTGCAAGTGGAAGGGGATGCAGAGGTGGCACAACTGATCGCCCTGGAACTGGGATACGTTTATGGAGGACCGGTGAGTTTATAATGTCCTAGTAGTGCTGACCAGGTTTTGGGGTTATAGGAGGTCAAACCAATTTTTTTGACGTGGTCTTATAAATCGATGCACACCGGCTGCACGCATGAAAAAGTGTCACGTTGTCACGTTCCGCGTGACGTCAGAGCTAGCAGTTTTCATCGATGTTTCATTATGAATTTATCACGTAAAACTATCACCCGTAACGCGACTTTACAGACACTACAGGTTTTTGTTTATTACCTACATTTGATTTCTCAATCAATTTTAAATAATACTATGTCATATCTTCGTAAGGATTCACTGTACATAAATAGACGACTATTTAGAAGTTGAACGAAAAAAATACCATCTATGTTAGATTAATCCAAGATTTATGAAATTTATTAGGTAAGTTGTAAGCTGTTGAATAGTGTGTGTGAAGTCTCCGACTGCACTGGCCCGCATAAATATTACAGCGCAAACCCTCTTATCCTGAGAGGAGGCCTCTTCCCAGAAGTAGTGGGAGTGGAGTCTACGTAAGCCGAAGACGGCGACGGAATTATTTTACCGAAAAATAATAATGTCCAAAGATAATGTTATTCATTTAATGAATTATTAATGCCCAAAATTAAATCGGCAGAATCTAGTCTCATAGGAATTAAATACAGAATACTTTATACAAGACCGAAACAATAAGCATCACAACACAATCTATAGACATCTTTTTAGTTCGTTTTTTTACGGTTGTACATATTTCAGAACTAGCTTTTGCCCACGACTTCGTCCACGTACACATCATTTATTGACAAAAGTCACATATTGCTCTGTATATTTGAACAGGCACTTAGCACTTTAAACTTTAAATGACGACAACTTTTTTTGCTGAGCTTAGATTTGAATAAAATAAAGCCAGTAAGTTGTCCTGATATAAGTGTTGACTATTTGTAAAAACCGCAATAAAATCCGTTGCACAGTTTTGGAGATTAGCGAACGCATACATACATAAATATAAATATACACATACATACATACAAACAAAAATTATAAAATATACTTTTTTGTGTTTATATTCCTCTTCCCTAATCGTTAGCATTAGCACTCTATTTTTGATGAATTTATTTAATGTACAGACACGGACTTCCTGCTGATTTATTATAAGTATAGAAGAATAGACAGTCATACCGTATGTACAATTTTATTGGTCACACGTGTCCTGATGATTCCGGAATATTTTACTACCTAGTTGATTAGTTTAACGGTTAGATTGATTTAAAACACTTAAGGATTTTCAACTCTAGCCATACTACTACATAACTATAAAACAAAGTCCTCCGCCGCATCCGTCCGTCTGTCTGTTCACAATAAACTCGAAAACACTTAATGGACGGATATTCATTCGGTTTTTACCAATCATTCTGAGAGGCCTATGTCCAGCAGTGGGACGTATATAGGCTGGGGATGATGACGATGATGATTAGTATTAAAATCTAAGTAGAATGTTTTACCTACAGAATCCCCTAGTGACAGATCTTGTCTTGTCGCCTCGATAAACCCGCGGGTTCGGAACATAATTAAAAATTTAAACTAAATAATCCCCGTCCACAGAAGGCTTCAAAATGTAATTTCCCGGAATATTGCTCGTTGCCTGTAAAAACAACCGAAATTGGTTGACGTTGTCGCGTTTCGGAAAAATATGTTTCGGATAAATTGTTTGGAAATATGGAAGATATTTAAATTTTATGTAAGTCTATGTTTTCTTTTTCGACCTCTGAGTTTTTCGGAATTTATGTGCGATATTACATTTGAAGTTTACCACGAGCTTTTTGATGAAGGAACCTCCACACATCTGCGAAGCAATTCAATGGTGTGTATGAAGTTCCCAATACGCACCGGGTCCGCGTCGGAAGTACAGCCCAAGCCCTCTCATTCTTAGAGGAGGCCTGTGCCCAGCAGTGGAACGTATATAGGCTGGAGATGATGATGTTTTCTTTTGTCTATTACTACTAGCTGTTGCCGCGATTTGGTTTGCTCGGAATTAAAATTTGTATATTGCTTTTCGTTTCCCGCCACGCACACAGCCAACAATAACGTTCATTCAACCATTCTACAAAATCTTGACAAATTATATGACTCAAACCGTGAATCACTCTATTTGTGAAAACCGCATGAAAATTCGTTCAGAGTTTATCGTGAACAGACAGTCAGACGCAGCGGAGGACTTTGTTTTATAATATACTAGACTAGCTTCTGCCCGCGACTTCGTCCGCGTAGAATTAGCAATTGACATGTTTATCGCTATCCCGCGGGAACTATGCAATTTTTCGGGATAAAAAGTAGCCTATATTTTAATCCAGGGTACCAGCTATCTCCGTTCCAAATTTTATCCAAATCCGTCTAGTCGTCTTAGTGTGAAGAAGGAACAAACATACACACTCACATCGTCACATCCATCCATCCACCCTCACAAACTTTCGCATTTATAATATTAGTATAGTAGGATAAGTGGTGTAGTGATGATGGAAAAGTTAGAGTCGGTATCGTATATGTTAATGCCAAATTATTATAATAGAACGGGACATAATCACGTAAGCAAAAAGTAGGAAATATCAAATGAATCAAGAAATTTTACTTCTTAATTTTAAATGTTTACTTTTTACGTTTTACCGTTAGAAATTTAATTTCTAAACGACACTACCTGCCATAGGTGGGTTTACCTGCTATGGGTGGTGTAGGGTATAGCACGCGTCACGGAATGACGAGGACCCGGGTTCGATTCCCGGCCATAGCTTTACTTTTTTCTATGTGTTCTAATTTTCAGTGTCGTTTAGAAATTAAACAAAAAGTATTAAAAAATATATGTAGGTATGTGTGAAATTCGCGAAAGTTTGAATCGATTAATGCCAAATGACTCAAATATAAGACATATGTCGTACATAAGTACGACAATTTAACAGAAAAAAGAAATAATAAACTTGGGAAGGAAACACAACAGAAAATTATGCAATACGATTAAAAAAGTAACTCAATTATGGAATATTAACGCTTACTGAGGCTGCATGCAACTATTATTTAAGTACTAGAAGACCGAAATAGGGAAATTCAAGGCACTACCGCTGTGTTACATCCCATTTTTAAGAAGGAAAAATATAGTTTTATCAAAGCTGGGAGGACATGTCACCATTTCACAAACTCATCATTTGGCAAACCTTTATGTGACTGCATAATTTTGTTTTGTTTAAAAATGTTATACCTAAAACGCGACGTGATTAAGTTGGTATTTGTTTTGTTTTAAGTGTATGAATAAGCACATAAAGGCTTGACAAATGTTGAGTTGGTCAAATGAAAAATGATAAATGATGGTCACTTGACAAAATGTTGGTTGTTAAAATGATACAATTGACAAATGTGGGTTGGAAAAATGATTACAATACAATACAACAATACAATACCACTCTACAATACTATACTCTTTATTGAACACCACAAATCAGATCCCGATTAATCCCGTAGTCTGGACTGATTTGAAAAAAAAATTGGAATAGAGAAAGCTGGTACTTGGTACCCACTTTCATTCCACCAAAATCTTTAACAAATTACTTATTGTAGCCGAGAAGCGAATAGCTTGTGAACCTACCCGCAATTCGTATGACATCGCGTCGTGCAAATAAGTCTTTTTTTATAGTGTCCTCAATACCACAAAGTTATTTACATGTGAAAAATCAAAGCGATGACGCCGGTCGCTATCTGGAGTGCCATCACATCGCTGATACTGGCGGTATATTGCGGCTTATCTCGCTGATAAGAGCCTCGACTTATTTGGCGCTTAATTAATTTTATGAACCTATTGCCAATAACTTAATCATGAAATATCCCTGTGAAGCATGTGGGTGGAGTATCATGGGTTTCAAGTATAGTCACCCATCGAAAGGCTAGCGGAAATGGGCGAAAATCTTAGCTAACCTAACATAAGCCACGCAAAATAGCTTTAAGGATTTTCAAAGATTTCGATACGAACCAACGTCAAAGTTTTCCAAATGAGGAGTTTGTGAAATGATGCATTAATAAAATTCTGGTTGGTGAAATGATTGGATCTGTCATGTTAAGAATGTCTTCTTTCTTTCTTTAAGATCGTACCGGTCACATCTTAACCTACGTAAATCAAGATCAGCAACAATAAGAACGTTTGAATGATATATGATCGTGTCGTGACCTTGTCCATCCATGACTAAATTAAAGTTTTTGACATTTGTTTAGAAAAGGTTGGACGACGCTGTTGTTAGTTACATAATAATAATAATAAATTATTTATTTAACAAAACTCCTAAAATACAACACCAATAATAATTAGGTATAGCAAGTGTATTGTACAGTGCATAAAATATTATGTTGATATTTACGACACCCATTCATAGAAAGCAGATTCAATCGGTTCGAACGACCGCAAAGTTCCACTTTTCCTGTCTTTGTATTTACTATCAAACTATCATACCTCCTCCCGTTTCATGCGAGCCTCGTACGCGTCTATGTACTTCTAACACAAACTATTGCCCTAAAACTACTCCGCTTCATGGCTACCTAGTAGCGAGGCATCTACTTCGACACGTGTCCAGAGACCGACTCTTTGTAAATAAAAATGTTCTTGCTTAAGTGTAAAAGTGTAAGTGATTTAAAATTTTCCAGGAAGATGAAGCCTAGCCTAGATTTTCATTTCAACTATGTTACTTGATCTAGTTAAGAGGATTATCGATTGTTTGTTTATAATTGCGTCATCTAAGACAATGGCTAAAACAGATTAAAAATAAGAACAATCTTTTAAACTAAACTGATACCTACGTGTACAATTGGGAAGCCCCATCAAAACTGGCAGAACTGGGCCTCTATTCGGCGCTGTTACCGGCGCACTTCTGCTTTCGATCGGCATAGGTTGGGCATAGGATCGGCATTCACCAATGCCTCTGTTCGGCAAACGTTGTGCTAAAATTGCCAGCCGAATAAAATTTAATGCCCCTAAAATTACGGAACGAAAACTTTATTTAATTGGCAACACTGGGCTGTTCAACTATATTGAATAATGATTGTAAATTATTATTTAGTGTAAATTAAGCTAATTTTCACGAATATTTCCGAAAAATGTTCTGTAGTAATATTGAAATTTAATATTTCCAAAACCACCCTAAAACGCTGCTTCTTTAAATCGCTGATCGTTATGACCATGCGTGTTGGCGTATGAACTGTACTAAAATGCTTGAATTTATTTCTGTTGGAAGGTAATTAGAGTTATAAGAACTAAAAATATCAATTTTATGGTTGCGTCGCATTATTATAAAAATAGTTTATTAAATCTGGGACGGATTGAAATCGACCGACGCTGACTAATGCTGGTCATTTCCTACGGTTTCTGAACGCATTCAGCACTACGAACTGATAAAAAAAACTCAAAGATGGCGACCGATTTCATAAATCAATGACCTCATGTTTTTATTTCATAAATTACACAGCCATCTGAATTTTCCAGATATATGTTCTCGATTCAAAATTGATATTTGTTTATGCTTTATAATTGGGAATAGGTTTTGATCGAATTAATGGAAAAAATTATGCTTGCCGTGCGAATGCCCAACGTATGCCGAACGAAAATTCAACCTTTCTACGTCCACCATTGCTTCGCCATCAGTTAGGCATTCAGTAGGCGATTTGACATTGACACATTCAATTCAAATGACAAGCAAAAATTGACAGCCAAAGAGTGTTTGTTACTGTTAGTTATGTTATGTCACACTCTGTGAGTCTGCAAAACATCATCGTTTGTTGTAAAAATAGTATAGTAGAAGTTTTCAATTTTCATAACGATAACCGATAACGTCGATAACCCAAAGCAAACAGCAATAACTTGTCTAAAATCGATGCCGATGCTTGGCACATAATTCACGACGAACAGCGACTTGCTATGTCAAAACTACGAAGTAAGTATATAATATTGATTAGAACCTTAAAATAGCAATATTTTAGTTTTATAAGTTATTTTGAATGATATACATATAGTTTTTAGATCTATTGTTTTGACATACTTTAAGGTTAGGATTACGAAGTATAAAGTATAAACAAACAAGTGAAAAATTAATAAACTTAATTTCAGGTTTTCACGAGCTTCATATGGTGACGACGCCGTAAGCTATGTGCTGCTTAAGCGTGACACAAAACTAAAGTTCATAATAATATGTCCGGAGCACAAAGTTCATGCTAAATTAAATTATGTGCATACACATTGGTTGTTGACGAAGAAAATGATGCTATTATTTCTATCCAATGTCAAGACTGTGAGGCATCACAAGGTGACTGTAAGCACGCAATAGCTTTCCTTACCACCAAAGTGAGAACGATAATGATCTTCTGTGGAGTGCTATTGGAAGAAATCTAAACTGTTCAGAGTTGGTAGGTTGGTAAAAATAAACATTAAAGACTGTAAAATATGAAAATACCAACCCACTTATAGTTCAAGTGTACCGCAGGCAGTCTCAATGCATGAACTTGTATATTAATAAGTATAAAGAGGAATGTGTTGAATTTTTTTTGATGAAAATTCAAATATCAGCATGTTTGATAACAAAAGTGGAAGAAGAAACAAGAGAACAAGCGATATTTGTTGCTTATTTATTATTGTTTATTATTTTACTTAACAATTTCAACATTGTGACATACAATTATTTTTTTAATTTAATTTTGTCACAAATATAAGAGCAGCGACTTTTCAATAAATTCGGGACGTTCAATGAGCTAAAAATATCAGGAAGCACATATCGTCAAAGGTATTGACGCAGTCAGGCTGATCATAAATATCGGAACATATGTGGAAAATAAACTTTCCGTATATAATAATAGATTCGAATTCCAAACAAAATACAAATAAGGCTCAAACGCCATGCCAAAGTGAAAGATATGTCACCTATATAGTGTACGCGTCTGCATGCATAATTCACTGTGTTAGTAACATAAAACCTTTTTTGTTGTATAAAGTGTAAATTGTTACTGGCCACTAAATTTCCATAATATACTTTTTTTACGAATAATCTTTTTCTTCTTCTGCTGAAAGTCAAAGCATGTAGTTCTATTTTATAAAACTAATATTATTATAAACACACTGTAATTTAAACTGTTTGTCACAAAGTTAAGGTATGTTTTCCAAAAATGTTCCGATCTTTGTGGTCAGCCTGTCTGCATCGATACCTTTGACGATCTGTGATGTCCCGATTTTATTGAAAAGTGGCTGCTATTATATTTATGACTAATTGCGTGTTCTGATGTTATTAACCTTACATGTGTAACGAATTTATTGAAATTTAATGCTGCTCCGAATTATTTGAGGACCTCGCCCGCTACGATATATCTGATGGCGACTGTACGAATTATGATGTAATTTTATATTGAATGAATAAATAATATAATATAATTTAATCTAATCAGTGGAGAGCAAATTGAAAAAAAAAAAACATGTGTGGCCTATTATTAAACTTCAAATATCCAATGATTACTGGTTCAGTCACCAGCATAAATAAGTGATCATTTTTGTACCTTGTCGCTTTCAGTTGTTACACGACTTCGTATGGTTTTTCAAACATGACTTTAAAGTGACAAGGTACAAAAGTGATAACTTATTTATGCTGGTGACTGTTCCTCAGATGGAATTTTTGAAGATGGAATAATGGAAATTAAATGTCCTGTTAGCAAAAAAACAAAAAATAATTAAATAACGGAGAGGCTTCAAATAAAATGTACTTGCCACAAAAGAATAACTGGTTTTTTTTGTGTGAGTTTGTTACTATAAATGTACCATTTAACCTTTAATATGTTGAGAATTTAATTAATAATAGGCAAGTTAATAAACTTTTGGAAAATTAATATAATATCTTTTATTGTATCCGAGTGTAGGGTGTGTGTATTTTTTTCCTCTGTTGCCTGTGGTCCTACTACAGTTTGTCCTACTGATTTTTGATGGAGCTATACCCTAGGACGCGCATTTTTTCAGGGTAGGACAAATTAGTAGGACCACGGGCAAGACTATTTTTTTGTCCTTAAATAAAATAATTTTAAAGTTTAGTTTTATTTTATTAAAGAATCTTGCAAATTACTTATTGAAAGCACATGCTATGATTTATATATACCATTATGTATTCTTACAAATTTAAAACCAATACAATGCATGTGGTTTAAGCATATAGAATTCATGTAAGCGGCGAATAACTCTTTCAATGTGTATTCTCAAGCTGGCTATCTGTTTGGTATGCTTCGCTAGACTTTTGTCCATTTTCACTCCTGTTTCAACACTTGGAGGCCTTACTATAGTAATATTATATTTTTGTAGATATTGCTCTATATGCTTAAATACCCTGCATAACAACCATACATACATACATATCGTCACGCCTCTTTCCCACAGGGGTAGGCAGAGACTACTTTGTTCCACTTGCAACAACCAACAACCATACCACTTTTTTATGTCTTGACTTGACTAAGTCACATGATTCAACCTCGCATGTCAGTTGTTCTGCCTCCAAATCCAAGAGAAATATAGTTAACCAATCCCTTTGCTGTGCTGGATATTAAATATTTTATGGTGTTAGCTTTTTTATAATTTGCTTGGTTTGCTGCCTTAGATGGCTTCTGCACCTCAATTTCTAGGCAGTCTACAATGCAACTCACATTATAACAATTGTTCTAGGTCCGCAATAAAAGAATGCATAAGGCACTTGTCCCACCGCCGGCAAGTAGCGAGAAGCGAGTGTTTTTTAGTATGGAACTTTTGTCACCTGGCAAGCGACAAAATTTCCATACTAAAAAACGCTCGCTTCTCACTACTCGCTGGCAGTGGGACAAGTGCCTTAAGCTGGCTATGAGTGGTATATTTTTTAAAATATCTTACTTAAATATGACAAAGTGATTATCTTATTCAAACATAGCAATATTGACCAATCAAAATCAAGTACTAACAACTGTTTAATAATAATAATATAGCTTTATTTCCACATTCCAGATTATTGCATTGTTTCATTTCATTACATTTCATTTATTACATTTATATATATTTAAGTTTATTATTTGTCTTCTTATGGGTGTGGCCCCCCAAGGGTAAAAGCCTCCTCCATCCTTTTCCAATCCTCTCTTCTCTTGGCAACATTCATCCAGTCTTTTCCTGCCATGATCCTAACGTCGTCAGCCCATCTTTTTCTCTGCCTTCCAACGTGTCTTTTGCCTGATGGCCCTGGCCATTTGGTTATCTGATGAGTCCATCTTTTGTCATCATATCTTGCCACATGTCCTGCCCATCTCCATTTCTGCTTAAGGCTAAACTGAAGGGCATCTGTTACAAAGAACAAGGAATAAAGACATAAGAATGAGAACCAAAGTAACAACTGTTTAACAGCTTCTAATAATAGTTACAACTCTCAATACTTAGATGGTTTCATTGGGTGATAATGTCTGGTTTCTTGTCTTCATATCGGTCTGGACAGGTCACATATAATTTCTAGCTCATTTTGTTCAACGGTTTGAAAATCTGCAAAATTAATGCAAGTAATTAGCTATATAGTTTATAAATAAACAAAGTCCTTGTTGTTATAATTTTGTGTTGTTTATTACTCGTACTACATACCTGAACTTGTATGAGGAGCATCTTTCAGAGACGAACTTGGCGCACAACTTTATTCTGGTTTAATCAAACACTCCTATTAGTGTTATACTTTGTTTTAATATGTATGATCGTTTTGTGCTGTTGGCTGTTGATTACTGTCCGTTTTCTTTTGTCTTCTTGACATCCAAATTTACTTGGGAGTACAACCTGGTTTCATGCGCACTGGTGATACTTTTTCCATGACTCTGTATAATTGCGCACATCGTTTGGAAACTAGAAAAAAGAACAAGTGTTTAATTCAATGAATATAAGACTATAAAGATAATAAATCATAAAACTAAAACCAAATTCCTAACCTCAGATTAGTGCGTATTATTTATCAATATTCTAGACCAAAATACATAGTTTCATTGGATATTTATACATTTCCTAGATTATAATGTGTGTAATACTTACATCGAAATGATCTTCACAAAATTGCATTTTACTATTTGTTGATATTGATACGATGAACATTACTCCTCCTAGCATAGCAAGTGTTGTGAATTTAAACTTTACTTTTAATCAGTGTTGTTCCTGACAAATTTAGGGTTGCCGTATTCTAATTCTGAAATTGCCGTATTTTTAGGGAAAACTAAAAAAATTGCCGTATTGTACAAAATGTTTATTTTACAAAATTATCGCGCGACAAAAAATCGCATGCGCGCCTGGCCTTGCCGTGCTAAGGGGTCTGAACCTACCAAAATGAGGAACTTCAGATTTTAGACATTAATGTCTCGGTGATAAGATTGCGTTTTGGTTGAATTCTGTTGACGTTTATTTTCGTGGCGCTTCTACTTTATCTATGGTTTACATGTTGGTGATGTTTTTTTTGTTTACTTGAGTCAATTTCGGAATTGCCGTATATTTTAATACGGTAATCAAAGAGCTGCCGTACGCCGTATTTATGATGTCTGGGACGCTTGAATGCCGTATATTACGGCAATTGCCGTATCAAGAACAACGCTGCTTTTAATTTAACTTGACAACAATAAAATAACATCGTTGGCCTGTTCCATTGAGCAAGTCGACAAATCACATCGGTCCGCTGATCACTGATTCGACCAATCAGAACACGACTTGTGCTGCATATGAAAGTAAATTGGCCATTGAGAAGTCGTCTTATTTTTTAATAATATTCATCTCTTCACGCTTAGGCAAAGGAATCAGATTCCATACAGACATATGTGTCTGTTTTTAATTATCTGAAATATAGTTCTAGCTCGACTTCCTTAAAAATATTAAAAATAACTCTAAAATATATTTAAACTGCCATTCTGAGTGTTTTAAACTCCAATAAATGTTTATGATACCTTAAAAGAAAGAGCAATAAACAGGCATGTTTTTAAAAATGTTTGAACATTTCCAGGATTTATTTTTTATTTTTTTTATGGCACAGAAAAAAGACTGTTCCAAAATAAGACATTTTTAGTAATTTCGAATGCCTCCATTTTGTTTCTGTGGCAAGACAGACACTTAAAAATTATTTCATTTGGTCCAATACACATTAAACTATCCGAAATAAAAGATTTTGTTTACAAATTAACGCCCATTGGTGTAATATTGACAAGTTTCTATCAAATTCTGGGTATTTTTATATATTTTTTTAAAATTCAATTTAAAAAAAATATATCAAATTTCGGCTAAGACATGTATGGCTCAAAATGCTCAAAAATACCTCAGCTATCACCCCCTTAAGGCTTTGCACCTGGCTACCAAACACCCTGTATATTTCAGATAACTGGTTAGTAGTAGCAAGTATATTTTTTTACGTATAAAACGAAAGTCATCGCAATTTAAAAGGCCCGTTTTGACAGTTCACGCCCATGAAGTTCTAAATTTTTTACCGATCGAAATGTTCTGAAGGTAATTGCATTTTTCATTGATGGGTATCGCTCACTCAGCGAAGTGCTGTGCATAACGATTTTTTCATATTGTCCACAGACTATTAATAATCGGTTAAGGAAAAAATAAATCGATCAAGATAATTTTTTTTAAGGCCGACTCGCACTTGGCCATTTTTATTTATTTTATTTAGACCAATTAATTACTGAATTTCACCAGCTGTGTAGTGATATTTACTGAAAATTATGACCTTGGAGCTCAAAGCCGTAAACAATGGCAGCACTGATTTTATAGAATGGCTCGTCTTCATCATCTGAAGAAAATGATTGACTGATGATTCACTTTTTCTCGTTTTTTTTGTGATTGAGTGAATGTTATTGTAATCAAAATATTAAATGAAAGAAAATTGACTTTTCGTAACATTGTATCATTTCAAAATCCCTATAATATCAATTTAAGTAAAAATTTCTAATCAGAACTTTAATCCAATGCACTTTACAATACATATTCAAATCGATCAAATACTCATGCAAACTTGAATCGATTTATCGTGATTATCGAGTACCGAGTCATATGGTTACATCACTTGTTACGTCGGGAAGACAAATGTCAAAACGGGCCTTTTATTTTGCGACGAATTTTGTATAACTCACACATACATTTATACAATCAAAATACATATTTACAAGATTTAAATTTGTAAATATAGGTATTTAGGTTTAGATTAAAGTAGTTTAAGGTTTCATATATAGGTATATGTATAACTTAGTAAAATTACTGTTATGAAATGAATGCATTATATTTTTTGTTCTAAGAGCATATTTTTCTTTGCTTTGAGGAACGAACTGATGAAAAAACCTCAAAGATGGCAACCGACCGATCTTAACACCACATGATTGCTCAATTATCTCAATCGTGTTTTTATTTCACAAATTACACAGCAATCTGAATTTTCCAGATATGTCCTCGATTCAAAATCGATCTATTTTTACGCTTTTTAATTTGGGATAGGTTTCAATCGAATTAATGAAAACATAAAATAATGTTTGCCGTGAGAATGCCGAACGCAAAAATCAACCTCCATAGCTTCGGCAAAAAACAATAAACAATCACCGGTTATTTGATAATTAGATTTAACACATTCGAAATTTCAAATGTCATCCCGGTGTACATTTATCATTCCATTGAAACTTATTTTTCATTCCGGTCTACATTTATCATTCCGTTGTGTTTAGAAATTTGACCTCTTATAATCTCGAAAACTAGGGTCAATTTCAACACGACGAATTTTGTGTATCATTTCGGTGTGATTCCTTATATCTTTTTTTTTTAGATTTTTAAATGCCAAAAGATACTTTAGACTATTTTGTAAGAAATATCCGAAGAGGAACCTGAAATCTTAAATAGTTTCCGAGATATTAAAGGTCAAATTTCTAAACACACAGCGGAATGATAAATATACACCGGAATAAAAGATAAGTTGTAAATATACACTGGGATGATAACACCTGCCCACTGGAATGAAATTTAGACCACCAGAATGAAAGTAAAAGACAGGGTTCCATAATCAAAACTAGTATTTTATATTATTTGCTTCCCTAACTCCCGATAACCTGCTGCTGTAGGAATCAGTCACAGATTTACATTTACTATCGAGTACTTATTAAGTGTGAGTGGCACCAAGTTAAACCTATTTTTTTTTAAACCCTTTTTGTAGCGTTCCCTAGTGGCCTAAAAGCCTAAACATTATCTAAAAGGGTCAATTTCCCAAGCAGAAAATTTTGAAGGCAAGACTGAAAACGCAGGTGCAGAAGGCTTTGATAATGTAGAACTATTTTTTTAGGAAACAACCCCGTATTGTCTACCTCGGGCAACAGCTAAAATTAAAATATTATGTTATTTAATGATTTTGAAAAATATATTTAGACCATATTTCTCATCGAGGTGGGTTGTCCCGGAGCCGGTTTTAATTGACAACAATTCAAATTTGCTAAGGTAGTAAAATGAAAATACCGTTTGTAGATTTTACACTGCTCATTACAGTAAAAATATTTTTGGATTTTTTTATGCAGTAGTTTTTTTTATATTCAGGAAAAACAGTAAAAAAAGTTGGATTGTGAATGTTAGGGATATACTCATAGTGCCGTTAGTCCATTTATTACCGTAGGAATTTAAAAAAATATAGAACTGTCATGGTGTCAATGTCATGTTCATTTTTTATCAGTCCGACGGATTAGGTACTTGATTCTAACGACTCGTTTTCAATTCTCGTAAATGTCGTAATATTTAATTATTGGTTTGATAGACGCTTTAATAACATGAAAGTGGTTGACTGATTAGTGATAGCGGATAGCCGCAATCTGCCCAAAGTCGACGAATTTATCTTGTGTCGTGTATCTTGTGTTCATGTGCTTATAGTGCTTATTTTTTTCCATTAACGCCGTGTTTCCGCAACTTGGGACGATACAAATTATTAAAGGATCTTGGTGATACTTTCTTCCGGTCGTCATTATATAGAAATAAACTCAAAGCATGCACAGTATTGTAAAGCAGCAAACGCAAAATAACAAATTCGTGAACGAACGACAATGAATGGTTGATAAACAAAGCAAGTGACATGACATGACAGTTCTGTTTGAAAGTTACTTTTTTAATTTTATATCATGCTAAGTTCACGACATCAGTATCCCTATCTTTGTATATACGGTCTTTTTAATGACCATTTCTTTAATAAATTATTAACGATGAATTTAAGTAAACCAAAGGAAAACCGAGAAACACGGGTAGTCTAATTTTTAACCAGCTATTATAAACGCGAAAAAAACTTAAATGTTTTTTTTTTGAAATGTTGTCAATTACAAAATGCCGGATAATTCGGACACTATGCGTGACAATATTTTTCTTTTACTTTTATTTTATTACCATACTAGCGGACCCGACAGACGTCCTGCATATGATATTTCAAGCGATTAGGGTATTAAAAAAAGTATGAAAGGAAAAATTTAATTGTATCAAATTTATTTTAATTACTTAATTTTTTTTATTTATTGCCACCCAAACGCATACAAAAAATTCATTCAAATCGGTCCACCCGTTTAGTTGCAGTATAGATAAGTAACCTGAATACCGACTACAGCGACATCTGCCGAATTGTTTTTTTGTGAATGTAAATTTTCCAGGCCCCCACTTAAATGCATAAACAAAAATTCATTCAAATCGATCCAGCCGTAAGGGATAAATAACATAGATACCGACTGCAACGCCATCTGCCGGGCTGATTTGTAAATCTAAACCATCTAGGGCGTCACCCAAACGCAAACAAAAAAAATCATTCAAATCAGTCCAGCCGTTTAGTTACAGTAGGTATAGATAAATAACCTAGATACCGACTGCAGCGCCATCTGCCGGGCTGATTTGTGAATCTAAACCATCCAGGGCGCCACTCAAACGTATACAGAAAAATTCATTCAAATCGGTCCACCCGTTTAGTTGCAGTATAGATAAGTAACCTAAATACCGACTACAGCGCCATCTGCCGAATTGTTTTTTTGTGAATGTAAATTTTCCAGGCCCCCACTTAATTGCCCCCACTTGATTAATATAGTCTATAATAAAAAAGTTTAGTTGCAGTAGGTATAGATAAATAACCTAGATACCGACTGCAGCGCCATCTGCCGGGCTGATTTGTGAATCTAAACCATCCAGGGCGCCACTCAAACGCACACAGAAAAAATCATTCAAATCGGTCCACCCGTTTAGTTGCAGTATAGATTAGTAACCTAAATACCGACTACAGCGCCATCTGTCGAATTGTTTTTTTGTGAATGTAAATTTTCCAGGCCCCCACTTAATTGCCCCCACTTGATTAATCTATAATAAACCCCGTCCACCCGTTTAGTTGTAGTATAGATAAGTAACCTAAATACCGATTACAGCGCCATCTGCCGAATTGTTTTTTTGTGAATGTAAATTTTCCAGGCCCCCACTTAAATGCATAAACAAAAATTCATTCAAATCGATCCAGCCGTAAGAGATAAATAACATAGATACCGACTGCATTGCCATCTGCCGGGCTGATTTGTGAATCTAAACGATCCAGGGCGTCACCCAAACGCAAACAAAAAAATCATTCAAATCAGTCCAGCCGTTTAGTTGCAGTAGGTATAGATAAATAACCTAGATACCGACTGCAGCGCCATCTGCCGGGCTAATTTGTGAATCTAAACCATCCAGGGCGCCACTCAAACGCATACAGAAAAATTCATTTAAATCGGTCAAGCTGTTTAGGAGGAGTTCAATGTCATACACACGTACAGCAGAATTATGTATATAAAGATAAACAGGTTACAAAAAAAGCACATCACCTGATTTTTACCTCATTTGTAAACCTCTGTATATGTGCATATACATTTGTCCGGAGACACGCTCTCATTCCGCGGGCAAATTTTGGGAACGATTTATTTCCCGAGTTTCATCCCTTAAGCCCCTCCGTCTCTCGCGCACTCCAAGCAATAGTCAAACTGCAGCGCTCAGCGAGATTGGACGTGTGTTACTGTGGAACGTTTTCGAGTAAATTTTATTTTTTTATCATCGCCATGGTGTGGGGACAAAATAAAAATCATTCCGGAGTTAGTCATAGTTTTTGTATTTTGTATCGCTTTTGTTTGTAATTTATATATGTCACGTAAAATATAGTCCTAATTTCAAGGGTTCAATTAGTTTAACAACACGACTCTTATCCTTCCTTTAATAATTATTTTTATGTCGAGTTTCTCATTCCACCATTTTTATTCCGGTGTTTCCGGTGTAGTAAAATCAAATGTAGCTTCACTTTAGTATTATGAAAGGGTCTGTAGCATATTTTCTAAAATTAAATACTAACTCAATTGCAATGCAGTTTTTGGTATAGTATTAGAATTGTACCAGCGCATGTTCTTAGATAATTTTTAGGCTTTTAGGCCACCAGGGAACGCTACAAAAAGGGTTTTATTCAAAATAGATTTAACTTTGTGCAACTCACACTTAATAAGTACTCGAGAGTAATTGTAAATCTGTGACTGATTACTACAGCAGCAGGTTATCGGGAGTTAGTTCGGATATCAAATAATACAAAATAATAGTTTTGATTATGGAACCCTATTTTTTACTTTCATTCCGGTGGTCTAAGTTTCATTCCAGTGGGCTGGTATTATCATCCCGATGGACATTTATCATTCCTTTGGAACTTATCTTTCATTCCGGTGTACATTTATCATTCCGTTGTGTGTTTAGAAATTTGACCTCTAATATCTCGAAAATTATTTAAGATTTCAGGTTCCCTTTCAGATATGTCTTACAAAATAGTCTAAAGTATCTTTTGGCATCTAAAAATCTAAAAAAATTATATATAAGGAATCACACCGAAATGATACAAAAAATGCGTCTTGTTGAAATTGACCCAAAAACATGCGCTGGTACAATACTATACCAAAAACCGAATCGCAATAGGGTTAGTATTTCGTACTCCGTAAACACCGGAATGAAAATGGTAGAATGAGAAACTCGTCATAAAAATAAATATTTATTAAAGCAAAGGTATAAGTTAAGTAATTTCCCAAGCAGTAAATTTTGATGGCAAGACTGAAAACGCTGGTGCAGAAGGCTTTGATAATGTAGAACTATCTTTATTAGGACACAGCCCCCTATTGTCTACGAGTACCTCGGGCAACAGCTAAAATTAAAATATTGTTATTTAATCATTTAAAAATATATATTTAGACCATATATTATTTCTCATCGAAGTGGGTTATCCCGAAGCCGGTTTTAGCTACAAGGGTCAATTTCCCAAGCAGTAAATTTTGATGGCAAGACTGAAAACGCAGGTGCAGAAGGCTTTGATAATGTAGAACTATTTTTTTTAGGAAACAGCCCTCTATTGTGTACCTCAGGCAACAGCTTAAATTTAAATATTATGTTATTTAATCATTTAAAAAAAAATATTTAGACCATATTTCTCATCAAGGTGGGTTGTCCCGGAGTCGTTTTAGATACAAAATCCTGGATAATTCGGATACTATGCGTGACAATAGTTTTCTTTTACCTTTATTTTATTACCATATAAAATGGTAACAAAAAAAGCATATCTCCTGATTTTTACCTCATTTGTAAACCTCTGTATATGTGCATATACATTTGTCCGAAGACACGCTCTCATTCCGCGGGCAAATTTTGGGAACGATTTATTTCCTGAGTTTGATCCCTTAACCCGTCAAGCGTCCCAGAGACTACATTAGTCCCTAACTTTTTCGGGCGGGAAATGTCCTAGAGACTGCATTAGTCTCTAAGCGTATCGGTGTCTTTGGTATTTTTTCTACGCCGGTTATTGTGATTGGTTGACTTTAAAATGTGTTGTGAGCCAATAGCAGTTATTACTGCGTATCATTTGAATTTTCTACCAATAGGAATTAAGGAACAAGACCAGAAAGTGTCAAAATAAAATTCCGCGACCCAACCGTCAGCCATTACTGAGAAACGACCCGGAAAGAGTGAACGTAGTTGGAATAAAAATGTCGAAACAATAAGTGATTATATCATGTATTGTATATCAAATGACTGGCAATAAAATAGCGATTCTATTTTACGTATTTGTTTTGGTCGCACTATAAATTAAACAGTGAAAAAAACGTTGAAACTTTTGCGCGCCATGACAGCCGTGCGGTAGAAGTTTATGTGTTGCGTAAATAAATACTTATTGTGAACTAATTATAAGTTGTTATGTGGTTAAATTATTTAAAATCAACGCGTAAACTTTCAAGCGACATTTAAGTGTATATGTGATGTGATATGTGATAGTAATTTTTGTGAAATTTGCAAGTGAATTTGTGACTGGCCGGAAAAAAACAACATTTTGGAATTCAAAAAATATTTTTCTATAGTACAAGTAAGTCACATCATTGAATTATATTGCATCATATGTAAAATTTTATTAGCTTTCTGACGATGTATATACATTAAATAATAATTATAACTAGGGTAGGTACAATTTCTATTATCTGCGAGAAAGTGGAGATTTATTTTTTGTATGGGACATTTCCGGCATCTGTCACTGCGGAGGCTCTGACGCTTGACGGGTTAAGCCCCTCCGTCTCTCGCGCACTCCGAGCAATAGTCAAACTGCAGCGCTCAGCGAGATTGGACGTGTGTTACGGTGGAACGTTTTCGAGTAAATTTCATTTTTTTATCATCGCCAATAATCCCCATGGTGAGGGGACAAAATAAAAATCATTCCGGAGTTAGTCATAGTTTTTGTATTCTGTATCGCTTTTGTTTGTAATTTATATATGTCACGTAAAATATAGTCCTAATTTCAAGAGTTCAATTAGTTTAACAACACGACTCTTACTCTTCCTTTAATATTTATTTTTATGTCGAGTTTCTCATTCCACCATTTTTATTCCGGGAACCGCTACAAAGAGGGTTTTTTTTAAAATAGATTTAACTTTGTGCAACTCACACTTAATAAGTACTCGATAGTAATTGTAAATCTGTGACTGATTCCTACAGCAGCAGGTTTCAGGTTCCCTTTCAGATGTCTTACGAAATAGTCTAAAGTATCTTTTGGCATTTAAAAATCTAAAAAAAAAAAAACAGATATAAGGAATCACACCGAAATGTGGGTCATTTTCAACAAGACGCATTTTTTGTATCATTTCGGTGTGATTCCTTATATCTGTTTTTTTTTTTTAGATTTTTAAATGCCAAAAGATACTTTAGACTATTTCGTAAGACATATCTGAAAGGGAACCTGAAACCTGCTGCTGTAGGAATCAGTCACAGATTTACAATTACTATCGAGTACTTATTAAGTGTGAGTTGCACAAAGTTAAATCTATGTAAAAAAAACCCCTCTTAAGATATAAGGATATCTGTTTTTTTTTTTAGATTTTTAAATGCCAAAAGATACTTTAGACTATTTTGTAAGAAATATCTGAAAGTTCAGTTATGTATAGGAACAAGGAATATTTTCGTGAATATTAAACTATTTTAGGTTAAAGATGATAAATAAACAGTTAATTTCGACAAAGTATTGATTTTTATCTAGAAACTATCCATAATTTGCATATTTAAGACAATGATTAATTATTTTATTACTATTTTAATATTTGGCTGTTTAGCAGTCTGTTGTCAGTGCCTCGTTCCGTGTGTGCGAAGTGCACAGCGCGCATGCGCGAGTACTGCACGCGGATTGGCCCGGAGAAAATATCTGCCGCCATCTTTCACACACAGATTTTGTTGATTATTTTACCTTGTTATTACTTTAAAAATTACGAGTTCAAATAATAAAGAAAAACTAAATGTAAATAGTGTCCATCGCCGGAAATACTAGTAAACTGTCTTCGGTTCGGTTATGTCAGTAAGAAATCCAAGGTGTTAATTACCAAATTACAAAGAAAAGTTCTAAAGCCTGCAGTTAAGCAATGTCTGGTAACAAAGGTAAACTTAAGTTCTATCAAGAAAAATCGTCGTATGAAACGCGTGTGCATTGATCATTTCATTACTCCACTCGGCGAACTTACCTCGCTCGCTATCGCTCGCGAGCAATAATGCCTCGTGTGTAATGATCAACATAGCACACTTGTATCATAATGTACTATTGTTATCTGTTTATCTAACTTTTAACTAGTCTAACTATCTAACTATATATAATACTAGCTTTTTCCCGCGACTTCGTCCGCGTATACTTCATTTATTGACAAATAGCTTTTGCCCGCGGCTTCGCTCGCGTGCACCAGGAGTATTTCAATCCCGTTTTTTTCCCGTTCCCGTAAGAATTTCGGGAAATGTTCTCTTAATGCTCCCTACACTCCCCAAAGAACCCACTTGCCAAATTTCAGCTTTCTACGACCAGTAAAACGAAAAATCCCGTTTTTTCCCGTTCCCGTGGGAATTTTGGAAATTGTCTCTTAGTGCTTCCCTACACTCATCAAGCAATCTACATGCCAAATTTCAGCTTTCTACGACCTGTAAAACAAAAAATCCCGTTTTTTCCCGTTATCGTGGGAATTTTGAAAATTCCTCTCTTAATGCTCCTCTACACTCTTTAAGCAACCTACATGCCAAGTTTCAGCTTTCTACGACCAGTGAAACGAAAAATCCCGTTTTTTCCCGTTCCCGTGGGAATTTTGGAAAGTCCTCTCTTAATGCTTCTCTACACTACCCAAGCAACCTACATGTCAAATTTCAGTTTTCTACAACCAGTAAAACGAAAAGTCCCGTTTTTCCCGTTCCCGTGGGAATTTCAGAAAATTGTCTCTTAGTGCTTCCCTACACTCATCAAGCAACTTACATGCCAAATTTCAGCTTTCTACGACCTGTAAAACAAAAAATCCCGTTTTTTCCCGTTCCCGTGGGAATTTTGGAAATTCCTCTCTTAATGCTCCTCTACACTCTTCAAACAACCTACATGCCAAATTTCAACTTTCTACGACCAGCAGTATAACAAAAAATCCCGTTTTTTCCCCGTTCATTTCCATCAAAATTTTGGGAAATCCTTTTGTATAGTGCTCCCCTATACTCCCCAAGGAACCTGAAGGCCAAATTTCAGTTTTCTACGATAATTAAAACGAAAAATCGATCCCGTAGAACTGAATATAAATCCCGTTTTTTCCTTATCCCGTTGGAATTTTCGAAAATCCTTAAAACTGTTTTTTACTATTATAATCACCTACTTCTATGCTAAATTTGAAGTCTAGTAATTATAGTTCAGGATTTCGTTGAACTGAATAGGTATAATATAAATCCCGTTTTTTCCTTATCCCGTGAGAATTTCCAAAAATCCTGAAATTATTTTCTTAGTTTTGTAATCATCTCCTTGTGTACGAAATTTGAACAGTATATTTATTAAGTATTAAGTGTGTTATTGTTTCGTAATCAGCGACCCAATAAACCGTACAAACAATACTACCCACTATAATATAATAATAATAATACCCACGTTGATTTTCAGACTTTGTCACCCCCTATCCCCTTTTAGGGGTTGAATTTTCAAAAAACCTGAAACAGGTGTTTACTCATTTATCGTTAGGAATACTCATGTGAAGTTTCGAATAAAATAGTCTAACTAATCTTGTTTCCCCATACAAACTTTGGACCCCCATTTAACCCCTTTAGGGGTCGAATTTTGAAAAATCCTTTCTTAGTGCACCCCTAGACCTTATAAGGAACCTACGTGCCAAATTTGGAATCTCTAGAACCAGCGGTTTGGGCTGTGCGCTGATATGTCAGTCAGTCAGTCAGTCAGTCAGTCAGTCAGTCAGTCAGTCAGTCAGTCAGTCAGTCAGTCAGTCAGTCAGTCAGTCAGTCAGTCAGTCAGTCAGTCAGTTTCTTCTTTTATATTATATAATATTATAATATTATAAATGTGAAAGTATGGATGGATGGATGGATGGATAGATGGATGGATGGATGTTTGTTTGTTACTCAATCACGCCAGAACGGCCCAACGGATCTGGATGAAATTCGGCACATAGATAGAGAAAAGTCTGGAATAGCACATAGGCTACTTTTTATCCCGGAAAACTGCGTAGTTCCCGCGGGAGAGCGATAAACGAATTCTTTGCAGACGAAGTCGCTGACAACAGCTAGTATGTATGGTAATAAAACAAAGGTAAAAAAATATATTGTCGTGTTTGCCGCACGTATGCCCAACGTATGCCGAACGTTTCTACGTCCACCATAGCTTCGGCAATTGAAATGCCAAAACAAAATTGACTTGAGAGTGACAGTCAGTGTTACGTCACACGTCAGCACGTCACACTCTGTCTGTGGGCTCTGCGAAAGAAACATTCGTCATAATCGAATCGTTATCAAAAGACATGTTTGCCGTGCCAGGTGCAGTGCAGGTTATCAGGGCCATGGAGACAGGATTTACCAAAGCAAACAGCAAACTTGCCCAAAATCGATGCTTGGCACATTTTTCGCGACCAACAGCGACTTGCTCATCAGAATTTCGCAATGTCAAAACTTCGAAGTAAGTATATAATAGGTATTTATCAAAAGATTAAATAGCAATATTTTAGTTTTACAAGCTATTTTCCATTAAAAATAAGTTTTTAGACCTATTGTTTTGACATATTTTGAGGTTAGAATTACGAAGTAGGTATAAGTGTAAAAAACAAGTGATAAATTAATAAACTTAATTTCAGGTCCTCACGAGCTTCGTATGGTGACGACTGACGACGCCGTGAGCTATGTGCAGCTTAAGCGTGAAAGAAAAATGCTCCATAAAGTGAAAAATAAGTCCAGAGCACAAAGTTCATGCTAAATTAAATTATGTGTATGCACACTGGTTGTTGACGAAGGAAATGATGCTATTATTTCTATCCAATGTCAAGACTGTGAGGCATCACAAGGTGACTGTAAGCACGCAATAGAAGAAGAAATCTAAACTGTCCAGAGTTGGTAATACCCTGAAATATATGACAGCACAAGGCAATCCCATATTACCAGCAAATTCATCTATTTTAAAGAATTTTTCAGAAGAGGCGAAAAAAAGAAATATTATAAACTGTGAACTATGAAAATACCACCAATTGTTCAAGTGTACCGCAGGCTGTCTCAATGCATGAACTTGTATGTAATAAGTATAAAGAGGAATATGTTGAAGATTTTTTGATGAAAATTCAATCTCTGATAACAAAACTGGAAGAAGAAGAAACAAGAGAACAAGCAAATTGAGAACTTTGGTTTGAACTGAGGTACGGTCGAATAACTGCTTCCAGAGCATTTGAAGTAGGCCGATGCAAAACTAGTGATGGTATGCTCATATCCCTTATACTGGGTGGTAAAATCCAAGATACACCATCCACGAAACGTAGACGTCTCCTAGAAGATGAAGTATAAAATGGTGGAGAGCAAATTTAAAAAAAAAATGTGTGGCCTATTGTAAAACTTCAAATACCTATCCAGTGATTGCTGGTTCCCCAGATGGAATTTTTGAATATGGAATAATTGGAATTAAATGTACTTGTCACAAAAGAATAATTGTTTTTTGTGTGTAGCTAACCCAGACTATGTTAAAAATAAAGAAGTAGTTATTATAAATGTACCATTTGACCTTCAATATGTTGAGTTGATGTTGAGAATTTAATTAATAATAAGTTAATAAACTTTTACATATACATAACTACATATACCCTTTATTATATTGAAGTGTAGTGTGTTTATTTTTTGTATGTACTTTTATAAATCTCATCAAAAACATAAACTGTGAAATGACAGTCCAGTTCAATATTATGTATGATTATGATTTGATTAGGTTTTAAAAACATTAATTTCTTAAATTTGTTTTTAAACCTGACAAACTGTAAGTGGCCAGTATTTAGTAATGTCATGCACGGTTTTCTAAAGAGTTTTCAATCATTCCTTTTTATATTATAGGGTTCTAGGAAATAGATATCTCCATGTTCTCCCACTGCTATAATTTTGAAAAAAAAAACATATTGTATAATATGTTGGTGGGTGTATTATTGGTGAATAAAATGGTGCAGTCTCTAATGTGGAAGTGAATAAAATTAAATATCTGAAAAGTTTAGTCAGTTTTTTTTTTTACTTTTTATATGACAATGAAAATATAATTTATGTCATATACCTAATCATCTTTAGTAGGTGAAAAATATATAAATAAAATAAATAAAATAAATATCTTGGAACAAATTACACCAATTGACCCAGTCCCAAACTAAGCAGAGCTTGTGCTATGGGTACCAGGCAACGGATAAACATACTTATATAATGTAGGTAAATACATACTTAAATACATACACATCCATGACTCGAGCACAAACATTCGTATTCAGGGCCGTCTTTAAACTATTTGAGGCCCTGGGCACATTAGGATCATGGGGCCCCTATGACCTAAATATCGGTTATCATTTGGTAATCTGGCAGGAACTAGGGGGCCCCATTCGATCGCGGGGCCCTGGGCACGTGCCCATAGTGCCCAGTGGAGAAGAGGGGCCTGTTCGTATTCATCATACAAATGTCTGCCTCTACCGGGATTCGAACCCGGCACAATATGTGTAGCACACCAAAATCGGTTGGCTAGAAAAAAAAAATATCGAACGGCTTACGTGCCAGCACCTAGGTATATATAAAAGTTAGTAAAGTTATGTAATACATGAAAAAAATGTTGTACCTATAAGTAGTCATTTTTTTTCCTTTGCTTTGAGGGAGGAACTGATAAAAAAAACTCAAAGCTGGCGACCGATCTTAGCACCTAACGCATGCACCTCATGATTAATAGTTCAATGACCTCTTCATGTTTTTATTTCACAAATTACACAGCAATCTGAATTTTCCAGATATATGTTCTCGATTCAAAATCGCTATTTTTTTATGCCATTTAATTGGGGATAGGTTTCGATAGAATTAGTGAAAACAAATTAATCTCCTTGAGATCGCGGATTCACCTCATCTTGCATAGCTCATTTTTATTTAACGAATTACACAACAATCTGAATTTTCCAGATATAAGTCCTCGATTCGAAATCGATCTTTTTTTATCCTTAAAAATTTGGGATAAGTTTCGATCGAATTTATAAAAAAAGAATGTTAGCCGTGAGGATGCCGAACGTAAAATTCAACCTTTCTTCGTTCACCATTACTTCGGCATCCGTAAGGCAACCAGTAGGCTATTTGACACATTCAAATGACAAAGTTGCCAGCTATCGTGACCATGCGTTCTGCAGTCTGCGATTATGTTGCTAAGGCTCGGATTACTTGGGGATTCGGGGGTTATAGTTTTTCTTAATTATGGCTTAAATTTTGACGAATTTGATGTGATCGCACTGAATAAATAATTATTAGATAGCAGGTTATTGATTTGATAGGATATGCGGTCAGAACTCCTCTTTTTTTCTGTCTCACTGCGACAGCTGTTGAAAATCCCCAACAAAGCCCCGAAAAGCTTACTAAGAACTCATTGCGTCTCATCGGATTGTGTTCGGCAAACTGACAGTTGGCGACGCCGAATAGCAAATTTTACGTTAGGCATTACTTAGGCACTGCAAATGGTTGGTAATAGCTTCGGCGTGTCAGTGCCGAATAGAGGCCCTGAACGTGTAGATAAGACACGATTTAAAAATAGGAAATAACCATGTCCTTTGTGTAAATGATGGCTTTCCTATTACTGAGTCGGGGAGATAATTCACTATTTTCGAAGTAATCAAATCTCATGAATAACCAAGTAAGACTTGACTCACGCATTATCCAGTCTATAGTGACGTAGTGCTATAATGGTGACAAACGACAGGGAATTAGTCGAAATCATTTGTTTTACTTTGCTCCGCACGTCTCATTTCAATACGCCTTTGTGAGGCTGTCGGAAAACCTGCTGAACGCGCGTGAATCATTGCAGCTTGCATTCCATGTTTTCCTGGTTCTATTTATAGATTTTCTACAGTTTTCGGTGATTTGAGAACTGCTTCAGAGAGATGCGGTTTAGGGCAGAGCGAGAAAAATTCGAATACAAACGGAAGTTTACCCAATTTTTCATACTTACTTTGAGATACATGCTTCTAAAATAGCCATGGTGTATCCATTCCATGCTACAAAGAATTGGTCAAATATTCTCACATCTCTAAAACGTAATTCTAGCCGCTAACTATCACTCAGCTAAACAAAAACGAATAATTTACTAAGTGCAGCCACAAGATAATCTCCAGTTAAACAGAAAATCAAGTTAATTGGCAGAGAAGTAAATCCAGTTAGGCGTTAAAGCGGACTTGACGCGACCCCACGCGACGCGACGCGACGCGACGCGTGGGCGACAGTTGCGTGAAAAATGTTTCCAATAGAGCACTCTTAGAGGCCAGTTTACACGATGCAAGGTATATTCGATGCCAGTAGCAGTACTTTGCGGCATTCGATGGCTTCTGTAGGCTTATTGTCTAACTCGCTCGCAATCGCCATCGTCTTCATTTTGACAGTTCTCGTATGAATGTGACAGCTGGCTGATTCCGATGCCAATTGTCAGCCCATACATGAACTGTCAAAATGAAGACGATGGCGATTGCGAGCGAGTTAGACAATAAGCCTACTGGACCCGACGCTGCTACTTGCACGTAATTTCTCGCACGATAACACAAAAGTCTCGTGGCAACATGTAAGATGAGACGAGACTGATTTGGTGATTTGATGACTTTGACAAAAATCTAATGGTCAACTAGCGTCTTTCAAATCAATCTATGTAGGTCCGTGGATCAAGTAGATAAACTACTTACTAAACAACTCGTATAATGCAAACAATGCCGATAAAGATAGTGGGTTGCAAATAAAAACAGTTTTATACTCTAATAATTCTGAGAATGACATCTCGATTTAGCGCTTGACTTGTAAATATACTTTAGAAAGATTGCTTCAAGTTTTTATAATTTTGCAACTATAAGTGCTTTGTCTATTATTCCATTAACTACGTTGTTGCTTTGTTTTAAACTAGCTTACGCTCGCGACTTCGTCCGCGTAGAATTAGATTTAAGAACTGATGTTATATCTTGCAATTATTATTTACGTAGCGACTCTAGGCAGCAACGACCTTTGATATGTTTATCCTTGTTTATCACTATTCCGTGGGAACTATGCAATTTTCCGGGATAAAAGTAGCTTAAATATGTGATCTAGGGTATCAGCTAGCTCCGTTCCAAATTGTATCCAAATCCGTCCAGCTGTTTGAGCGTGAATAAGTAACAAACACACACACACACACACACACGCGCTTTCGAAGCTCCGCTTGATCGGAAGCGCTCAGTGATTGAATTTTCTATTTTCACAAAAAAATAATTCGCCAAGTTATTATAAAATCCGCTGTTAGCAGAGCCCTGCTCTTAAGCAAAGTGTAGGCAGTGTGTGTGAGGTCATTTTATATTGGTTACTTATACAGACAGACAGAAATTATAAAAAAAAACTACTTATAAGATCTCGTTCAAACCAATTTTCGGTGGAAGTTTGCATGGTAATCTACATCATATGTTTTTATTAGTTTTATCATTATCTTATTTTAGAAGTTACAGGGGGGGGGGGGGACACACATTTTACCACTTTTAGAAAAAAATGATATTAGAAACCTTAATATCATTTTTGAAGACCTACTCGTATCTATAGATACCCCACACTTATGGGTTTGATGAAAAAAAAAAATCGAGTTTCAGTTCTAAGTATGGGGAACCCCCAAAGTTTATTGTTTTTTTTTTCTATTTTTGTGTGATAATCTTAATGCGGTTCACAAAATACATCTACTTACCAAGTTTCAACAGTACAGGTTCTATAGTTTCGGAAAAAAAGTGGCTGTGACATACGGACGGACAGACAGACAGACAGACAGACAGACAGACATGACGAATCTATAAGGGTTCCGTTTTTTGCCATTTGGCTACGGAACTCTAAAAACTGGGTATTAGTATTCTACATATTATTATTAATTATTTTTTTGGTCTCATTCACTAAATCCCTACTGATCGACTTAGTATAATTTGCCCCTTGAATTTCATGCAGTAAGTCAACCAACCAAATTAAATTTTTCAGGGCGGCGCTAACAGTAGTTTTGGCGTCGCCTCTACTAGGAGTTCAGAGATGAGCAGTAGTAATTTTTCAGCAGTTTCAGCGGCGCGCCGATGCGCAGCTGTAATGTAACTGAAAATAGATGGCGGAGCCGTGCGTTGGAAAGAGATATCACGATTTTGAGAGTTGTATCGTTGTATCTGTATTTTTGTGAAGCTGTGAGTGCCAAAAATATCCTGTTTTGTAGGGAAGTACTCGTGGTATCGGTGTTGATTATTATTTACTGTTAGGGCAGAGGACTAGTTTTAACATTCATCGTTTTCTTTTTCTATCATGCTTATTTAGTCGAAATAAATAGGTGGCTAGCTCAGATTAATCTAAACTTTTTATTTTAATTTGAGGACAAGGCTCATGTAACGACAATGTAACAACAGGAATCATTTCTCTTCTAATCAATAACGTTATTTCCGGTTTGACCATTACAGGCGAATTTTTTGAAAAATACTACTACGGGTATAAAAAATCCCAAAATATTTTATTACGTTTCTATTGGTTTCTATAGGCATATTTTCTCGAAATAGTTTTCGATTTAGGGCAAATGAAAATTATGAAATGTTGTCAATTAATTCACAGATTACCTACCTCTTTGAAAATCGTCTATCTAGAACCTCTTAACAATCACTAGACTGGCTACTATTTTTTTTCTCTTTTATAAATGAAATACTCAAATGTCAATGACATGCTATTTTGTCGTGTCTATGTCGCAAGTAAGTTATAAGCTCGCAAATAAATTCCCAACACAGAATGACACGTCACACGAACATGCTAACGCTAAACAAAGTAGAGTGTCGAGGGTTCAAGGCTTTACGCAAAGATAAGATACGGTAAACATATGTGTGAATCTTCCATGAAAACAATTTTTTTAGCGTTAGAAAAAAGGTAAACAATGTTGACATGTCTTTCTATCGAAAAACACTTTTTATTAAAAAACTGGAAAATCCGTCTGCTATAGGTCTCGCGTTGTTTTTAAGGCATTTAATTAATTAATATCATTGTTTTAATAATTCCTGTTTTTTTGGTCTCATCATCAAAACATCACAATTTTCCAGGGATTTTAAATTGTACTTGCTGTTATTTATTATTTTAAACTGTTTATCAATAAAAAGAATAGTCATTATTATTATTATTTACTAGCTTTTGCCCACGGGAACTATTCCGAGCTATATTTCTTCTCCATGGTATCTAGCAATTTTTAACCGACTTCAAAAAAGGAGGAGGATATCAATTCGGTTGTTTTTTTAAAGACAATCGGTTGATATTGCATATAAGTGTAACAAACAAACTCACATTCGCATTTATAATTATGTACACTCAGGGACATATTTTGCGGAACACAAAAAAATTAGCAAAACGCATACTTAATGCTTGACCAGCTAGCTTATTACAGTTATTACGTAACTCGCTCGCGATCACCATCGTCTTCATTTTGACAGTTCCATGTATGGGCTGACAATTGGCATCGGAATCAGTTAGTTGTCACATTCATACAAGAACTGTCAAAATGAACACGATGGCGATTGCGAGCGAGTTACGTAATAAGCTAGCAGAAAAAAATAAAAGAAATAAAAATAGTTACCTACAATTTTTTTTGTGTTCCGCTAAATATGTCCCCGAGTGTATTTAGTTCGGATTTATGTAAAATGTCTAATCTCTAATCAAATGGGAGAATTTTCACGCCATAATGGCTGCACAGTTATAGATTATATTTGGCGCAGAGATAAATTGTAGTCTGGAATAACATAGGCTACTTTTTATCCCGGAAATAGTTCCCTCGGGATAGCGATAAATGAATTCCTTGCAGCGAAGTCGCGGGCAACGGCTAGTAGGCTAGTAGTTAACAACCTATGACAGTTTTCTCGCCTTTTTCCCACATGTATGAGAAGCAGAGATGTACAAAATGGTTTTAAAAAAGCATTTAAATACAAAATGCAAAATACTTTTCAAATTTACTATTTCAAATGCAAAATACCAAATAGTTTTGCGTTTTGTATTTCAAATGCTAAATGCAAAATAGGTATTTTCAAAATACTTTTTCAAAATAAAATACCTTTTTACCAAATCGAATGATATTTATATTTATTTTAAGTATTTATCATGAGAGATAGAATAGAGATACAATGCCGAGCCAAATGGCACCTCACTAGTCAGACATAAGGCGCGCACTCTGACCAAAGAAGAAAAAAAACCGGCCAAGTGCGAGTCGGACTCGCGCACCGAGGGTTCCGTACAAATTCGCCAGGTTATTAAAAAATCCGGTGTTAGCAGAGCCCTGCTCTTAAGCAAAATGTAGGCAGTGTGAGGTCATTTTATATTGGTTAGGTACTTACTTATACACAGACAAATTATTTAAAAAAAAAACTACTTACTAGATCTCGTTCAAACCAATTTCGGTAGAAGTTTGCATGGTAATCTACATCATAAATATATTTTTTTAGTTTTATCATTCTCTTATTTTAGAAGTTACGGGACACACACACACACACACACACATTTTACCACTTTGGAAGTGTCTCTCGCGCAAACTATTCAGTTTAGAAAAAAATGATATTAGGAACCTCAATATCATTTTTGAAGACCTATCTATAGATACCCCCACACGTATGGGTTTAATGAAAAAATATTTTTTGAGTTTCAGTTCTAAGTATGGGGAACCCCCATAATTTATTGTTGTGCCAATATTTTGCTTAAGAGCAGGGCTCTGCTAACACCGGATTTTACTCATACTCATACTCAACATAATAATAACTAATCATAATATTTATAATAACTTGGCGAATTTGTACGGAACCCTCGGTGCGCTAGTCCGCCTCGCACTTGGCCGGTTTTTTTCTATTTTTGTGTGATAATCTTAATGCAGTTCACAAAATACATCTACTTACCAAGTTTCAACAGTATAGGTTCTATAGTTTCGGAAATAAGTGGCTGTCACATACAGACAGACATGACGAATCTATAAGGGTTCCGTTTTTTGCCTTGGCTAGCAGGCGCCTTAATCGGTCAAATTCGGCAATACAAGCGTCATTCATTCGTTCATTTCATTTTGTTTGACTGGTAATAATGTTGGCTAAAGTTAATCACAAAGTATTTTGCATTTTGAAATGAATATTAAAAATGCAAAATACATCTCGAAAGGTATTTCAAATAAAATACAAAATGCTTTTTACTAAAAGGTATTTAAATGCAAAATACAAAATAGGTATTTTGCATTTTGTATTTGCATTTTAAATAGAAGTATTTCAAATAAATCGCATCTCTGATGAGAAGATAACCAAAATGACATTTATGATGATGGTTATGATTACCCAAAGAGAATAATAATCACTACCTACCGTTGGCTGGTGTTATCGTACGATGGCCAACATGGCTTTTTATGCGATAGGGGGAAAAGGAGCATGAGGTTCGCTTGATGGAAAGTAATCATCGCCGTTCGCCGCCCAAGGACACCATTGCCGGCACGTAAGTCTAATCTGACCTTGTATCGCATAAGTATAAGATACGGTATCCGTGGGTGCGCAGATCCCCTCCCATGTGACTCGTCATCGTTAGACTTACGTGCCGGCACGTATAGGCCTGGGGAGGCTGCTCGGAAATTTCGTAGCATACCATCCTTCTTACTCTCAATTTAATGACTATTTAGTGTGAATGGAACGGGACAAAACGGACTTTCGGAGTGTAAGGCCTGCACTGCAGTCTCCTCTGATGAGTGATGACTGTCGTTCGAGGTTAGGTGTCATGATTGGTTTCAATCAGATTAAA
Source organism: Pandemis heparana (assembly GCA_963854515.1). Classification (NCBI taxonomy): domain Eukaryota; kingdom Metazoa; phylum Arthropoda; class Insecta; order Lepidoptera; family Tortricidae; genus Pandemis; species Pandemis heparana. The sequence continues at coordinate 2,193,564 of OY978020.1, read as the reverse complement.
CTACGAAGTGTTGCAGAAAGCCATTGTAAAAATTGAATCGTACAAGTAAACGATAGAATGTTTGTCAACGTAACAGCGCCATCTGTTGCAAAACATAAGAACTAACGAAATAATTAACACTGAACATTGTACTGTCAATGAGTGGGTGGGGTTTATATTTTGTAGACGTTAGATTAAGCAATACTTTACGGAACTGGTTATGTTGGTTGGTGTTCATTAATATGTCAGTTTCCTATCACATCATGAATGACGTCACGGCACTTACAGACCTACTTTATCAATAATATCAGAACTCAAAATAATAATGATACAACTGGCAACCATCTTCCTCCAATTCCTATTATTTCCTATACATCTGTCTCACATCTGCTACATGCATGTGACATCTGCCCGCTTCCGCCAACCCTTCCCAAACGACCTACCCCAATAGCACACGCACACAACCTCACACATGTGCGCAACCACTCCTCTCCCGTTCTGCTCGCCTGGTACATATGTGACTGCAAAAACTCACATGACTCCAAATGCGTGACACGTGTCATACAATGCGTGACGTGCATCTAGTGCAGACACCTTTACGATACTGAGCTAGCCCAGCCACCCACACAGAACAGCGCTCCTGTCCTGGTGTTTGCTCTTGATCTGACTCTTTGACAAGCTGAACAACTTATACTAGTTTTTTTGGCTTCGACAGAACAGCACACATATTGTATTGCTTCTTTAAAATATACTATACCTACCTATAAAAAAAATTATCGTCGCGTATGTCATAAAAAGTGTAAGCCAAAGCATACGGCGGGCGTAATAGTACATTAGACCCCGAGGGTGGTGAAATAATAATAATAATAATAATACTTCATTTAATGCAGTTAAAAAATCCGTAGTTTGTTAGTTACAATGAAATAAAGAAAGTCTCAGACAGCAGGAACTTGTCGCACGAATCAAAGGCGAGGACGATAAACATGCGACTGAGGCTTTCTTTATCACCGCCCGAGGTGTGTGTACACAATAAAATTCGTCTTCCCCTGGCCAGGATGTGGAAATAACTGCTCACGTAGCGGGCGGTAAATTATTACTTACGGCCGGGCGACATAAAAATACACATTAAATACTATTTACATCTAAATCATTTGTGCATTTGTGTTGTCCTGTATTCATCTTTTTCATGTGTTTAATGTACAATGCACAATAAAGAATTATACATACATACTAATTAAATCGTTCAGATTATAACTATAACACATGTTTCAATTTAAATGTAAATAAATCACAGTTAAGGCCTGTTTCACCACTCCTTAACTGTCAGTTATTTATGATGACGTCTCTTGTCTGTTTCGTATTAATAAATAGAGACGGAATCATAGATAACTGACAGCTAAGGAGTGGTGAAACAGGCCCTAAATATCCTAAACCGATCCTACATTACTGTTAAGTTATGCCGCCTTAGTACTCGCTTTCGTTTGGGACATCACATGACGGCTACCATTTCGTAACGTGACGGGGTCAACGTTCCCATGCTCTATGCTGCGAAATATAGCTGGCGCTACAAAATAAAAGTTAATTTTTATTGTAATATATAAGCAAAATAAGATCATTTATGTACATTTCAGTTCAATGGTCAATTGGTCACCTATAATAGTATTTTTCAACACAGTTGCTCGTAAATTGATTCTTATTGCACCGCATTTAAGCACGAGTGCGGTAATATAAACTTCTTTTTAATCTCAGCAAATAGTTCAGTTATGTATAGGAACAAGGAATATTTTCGTGAATATTAAACTATTTCGGGTTAAAGATGATGAATAAACATTTAATTTCGACAAAGTATTTATTTTTATTTTAAAAGTGACCATAATTTGCATATTTAAGACATTGATTAATTTATTTATTACAATTTTAATATCAGGCTGTTTAGCAGTCTTGTCAGTGCCTAGTCGCGCGCGTGCAAAGTGCACAGCGCGCATGCGCGAGGGCTGCGCGCGGATTGGCGCAGAGAAATGATATCTGCCGCCATCTTTCACACTTACAGATTGTGTTGATTATTTTACCTTGTTATTAGTTTAAAAATTACGAGTTGAAATAATAAAGAAAAACTAAATGTAAATAGTGTCCGTCGCCGGAAATACTAAAATATGTTCGGTCAGGTTATGTCAGCAAGAAATCCAAGGTGTTAATTGCCAAATGATAAAGAAAAGCTCTAAAGCCTCCAGTTAAGCAATGTTTGGCAACAAAGGTAAAGTAAAGTTCTTTTATACTTACCTACTTATAAAGAATTTCTTTTTGTTTTTCCTCGCAAATATGTTGAAAAACGTCGTATGAAACGCGGGTGCATTGATCATACCACACTCGGCACCATTAACGCACTCGCTCCGCTCGCGCGTACAATTATGCCTCGTGTGTAATGATCAACATAGCACACTTGTATCATAATGTACTATTATTTACACCATATCAACAGGGGTATCTAACCATACCTACAGAAGCTAAAAAATATATGTAAAAAAAATTTAAGTAATTTTTTTTTATATTTTTCAACACAGTTGCTCGTAAATTGAGTCTTATTGCACCGCATTTAAGCTCATAATTCAGCTTATTACACACAAGTGCCGTAATATTATATATATGTAAACTTTTTTTTAATCTCAGCAAATAGTTCAGTTATGTATAGGAACAAGGAATATTTTCGTGAATATTAAACTATTTTAGGTTAATAAACAGTTAATTTCGACAAAGTATTAATTTTGACCTTAGTTTGCATATTTAAGACAATAATTAATTATTTTATTACTATTTTAATATTAGGCTGTTTAGCAGTCTTGTCAGTGCCTCGTCGCCCGCGTGCAAAGTGCACAGCGCGCATGCGTGAGTGCTGCGCGCGGATTGGCGCGGACAAATGATGTCTGCCGCCATCTTTCACACTCACAGATTTTGTTGATTATTTTACCTTGTTATTAGTTTAAAAATTACTAGTTGAAATAATAAAGAAAAACTAAATGTAAATAGTGTCCGTCGTCGGAAATACTAAAATATGTTCGGGCAGGTTATGTCAGTAAGAAATCCAAGGTGTTGCCAAATGACAGAAAAGTTCTAAAGCCTCCAGTTAAGCAATGTTTGGCAACAAAGGTAAAGTAAAGTTTTTTTATACTTACTTATTAAGAATTTCTTTTTGTTTTTCCTCGCAAATGTGTTGAAAAACGTCGTATGAAACGCGTGTGCATTGATCATTACCACACTCGGCCCATTAACGCGCTCGCTCCGCTCGCGCGTACAATCATGCCTCGTGTGTAATGATCAATATAGCACACTTGTATCATAATGTACTATTCTATAGGAATGGTAGTATTAACTGTATTCATGTGTGTGTGTTTTTGTCCGCAAACGCATGTTCCCATTTATCTTGAGAACGGTTGGACCGATTTAGATGCGGTTTTCTGTATTAGGTTCGTAGTTATTTAGCGGTGGTTCTTAGATGGGTGTTATGGTGTTTGTCCGTTAGGGGGCGCTGCAATATTCGAATATGTAAAACACGAATGTTCCCATTTATCTCCAGAACCGTTGGACTGATTTAAACGCTGTTTTCTGTGTTAGGTTTGTATTTTCTTAACGATGGTTCTAAGATACCTAGGTGTTATAATGTTTGACCGCTAGGGGGCGCTACAATATTCGTATATGTAAAAAGCGAATGTTCCCATTTATCTTCTGAACGGTTGGACCGATTTAGAAGCAATTTTCTTTAAAAGGTTGGGAATTTATCGGGGATGGTTCTTAAATAGGCGATATGACGTTAAAATGCATTAGATACATCACTTTGGAAAAGAGCTGATATTCTTCAAATGGCTGGCCGATTTAGGAGCATTGTAATGAAACTGACTTTCGAATGTAAAAAACCGCATCGAAATCGGTTCATCAGCTTAGAGAGCTATGATGCCATAGACAGACAGATACAGAGATCGAAGTCAAACTTATAACACCCCTCTTTTAGCGTCGGGGTTAAAAACCACCTACACACACACTCACAGACACACTAAAAGTTGAACAATATTATAAAATCTACATTACTTACTCATTCATTTCTACTTCCTATGACTGTGTTGTTACCTCAACATATTGTATTGCATATAGATCATGTCATGTCAACAGATGAATTGATCAAATTAATCAAAATATTAATATTATTACAAGCTTTATGTGTATTAACTTGCATTACAACTAATGTATGTTTGTCCGGGTGGAATCTTGGGACTCAATTTTGAAGCAGTTATATTTTCAACCGATCGAGCTGAAATTTTGCATACTTTACTTAATGTAAATCAGATGACAATAAAATAATCTGTTAATGGAGCTGGTGACCCAGACAGCACCGTCTTTGCAGGAGGGAACTCTTCAACGGTTGGTCCGATTGACTTGAAATTTGGAACTTGAAAACATTATGTAAGACGGATGACAATGCAACTAGGTACAGTCAGCAAAGAAATCTTGTATTAAAAATGGTTTTTTTTTACAGAAACTTATTATATTACTCGCCTCGCCCCTTAGTACTGTTGTCTACGTTTTTGCTTCATTACTTAGAACTTTATTCTTTACATTCAAGGCAAAAGTCCAAAACAGGTTGTCGCTGAAGCTACCCCCGCCCAAATTTTGATGTCGTAGGGCGCCGCCTACATCCCATTGTCTTAGACGTCAAATACCAGGGTAAAATGAGCATAGAGAAGTGTTAGAGGGGCCAGTGCAACATTTGGCAAGGGGTGAGAACACCAAATCAATATTGCACACATGCAAGTAATGCTAGACGTATGCATACTGCATAGCGCCTACTCGACTACAGGCCGCAGTTTTTGGCGGGTTGATTCAACAATGTTCGTTATTGTTTAGTTGTAGGCGCTTTAAGTAACTAAGTATGTAAGTAATCTTTAATATGGTATACAAATAGATGTCAAAATGAGTAAGTTTTATATTGAGTTAGAAAATTGCATTACAGTCATTGGAAAATCATAAGCTTTGGCATACTTTACGGCGGCTGTAACTGTTTTTGTCTATTTCCTATTTCGAATATTGACGTGCAGCGGGTAAACCTAACATCCTACAAATAAAACGCAGATGCGGAAACGAAACTCGCTTCGCAGTGAAAATACTAAACAATCTATTAAGTACCTTAACCTTACCTATGTCATTCTCAGTAAGAAAACCAAGTTGACTGTTTTAGAATGCTCTCTTTTACAAGTACTAGCCAGAATGAAAGGAAAGTCCAAAATTCCCAGTTTTTAAAAGCTAAACGAGCCAGGCCATGCTTGTCAATTAGGTACATCATAGTGCACCCAGCCCTGCCAAGCCAACCCTTCTGAAAAGCCTCATCGCTGGGATCCCTCCATTTCCCATAATTTCATTTGTACTAATTTCATTTGCCATAATGGTCACTGGCTAACCTTCAATTGCCCTAATATCACATGCCATAATTTTTGAATGCCATAATAATCAAACGTCATAATGTTCAACATCCCTAATATTAGATACCATAATATCACTTCCCATAATTTTTACTTTCCATAACTTTCAAAATCACTAATATTTCATGCCATAACAATCATTTGTCATAATAAGGAAAATACAGATCCAGACTGTTGAAATTTACTGCTACCGAAACACGGTAGGTTCGTTAGGTTTTTTGCGACCCTCAGAGCAGAAATAGAAGCACTCTAAGGGCTCGGGGGGCTAGGGTGGCGAAGCCCCCCTCAATAGCCACATGACTGGTCATTTAATATAATTATAGGTTAGGTTAGGTTAGAATGGTGTCAAGGCGCGAAGCGCCAAAACTAGGCGGAATAGGAGCTCCGCGAAGCGGAGCTCCGTCGACTTCGCCTCAGTCATTCAGTTCATATTTATATTTGTTTTCTAGACATCAATCAAAATTCTGGGTTTTTTTATGGCAAATAATTATTATGGCGTTTGAATTTTATGGCAAATGATTTTAGGACAATTGATAATAGGAAAAATGAAATTTATGGCAAACGTATCAATGAACACAAAATATTTACCTTGCTACTCCGCTACTTACGTGCAAGATAACCAAGCTTGTGCGAAATATGTACGTTTTGCATGCAAGCCCTCCCACCACTACTACCACACAAAACGCACACAAATCCCACAAACTTAATTAATCCTAACACCACACAAACACTGACGCGCGTTTCGATCCCTCTACGGGATCATTCTCAAAGTTAGAGCACAACCGATGCACATGCGAACCAACGTCGTACTAATTTGTAAAACTATAAATAAACTAAATGTACCCACATTCGTATATTATCAAACTACCCTCTTATTTATAATTTTAATTAGCCATCAACAACTACCTTCATAAATTTTTTCCGACTACAACAAAAACAAAGAGGGTTATGTATTTAACAAAACAATTTTACTATTCATCAAAATGGACACGCAACAAAGGTGACGACACCAAGTTCACCTGTTCGTTAATTATTGAAGCACTATTGTTGTACCTAATTATTTCCAACTGCTCTAAAACATCCAACCGTAAACCCTTTTCACAAAAATGCAAAACATCAAATGCTGCTGAATCTGACAATGAGTGATTTGATTCTAATAAGTGTTTTGCAAAATTTGATCTATCTGGATGATTAAGCCTAAACGAGGCAACATGTTCCTTAAATCTTGTACTAAAACTACGACCCGTTTGCCCCACATACACACTATTGCAATCATTACATGTTAGCTTATAGACCCCAGATCTACTTCCTTTATCTACCCTCTCTTTGTTATTGCATAGCCTCGCACGCAAAGAATTATTTGTCTTAAAGGCAACATTAATGTTTTTTGACTTCATAACACTATAGATCTTATCTGACAAATAACCTACATAAGTAATACTAGATCTGTAATTGTCAGTAATCTGCGTAGGTTCTGCGGCGTAAGGCAAGCTATCCGCTATCCGCTTCCGCTTCTTTCTAACTAAACCGTTAACCATTGCTACACTGTAACCATTTGAAACTGCAATTTGATAAATAGTACTTAATTCCGAACTGTAATGTTCTTCAGAAAGAGGAACTGTTAATAATCTATGTACATAGCAATGGAAAGCAGCCAATTTATGCTGCCAAGGGTGAGTGGGTGAGCAAGAAGTTCGTTTGTTAGAGAAGGGTTTGAAATACAATCTACCCTCCAAAATTAATCAAAAGTTAGTGGAAGGTTTGGCGGTAGATTCTGAGGTTGCTATTGTTCGTAATGGGGGTGACTTTGGAACTAAGGTATTGGTAGCTGATGCACTTAAGAATGTGGGTGATACAGGGAGGGTTGTGGATACGGGGGATTTTTGTGCAGTGCGTTCCATTCAGCAAAAAGTCTGTGACAATGATTTGGTAGTTTCAAAGGCCGATAAGGGTAATTGCGTTGTAATTTTGGAAAGAGATCAATATAAACAAAAAGTGTTAGATATAATTCAAGGAGATGGTTTTTCTGTATTGCGTAAGGACCCTACCGCAGGGTTTCATAAAGATGTAAAAAACATTGTTAAAAATACTTCGTTTAACTTTGAAACGGACCAAAGAAAGAGCTATGTTATACCTATGAATCCGCAGGCACCAATTCTTTATGGCCTACCAAAAATTCACAAGGATAACATTCCGGTTCGCCCAGTTGTCTCATACTTGGGGGCTCCAGCATACAAATTAGCAAAGAAACTTAATGAAATTGTTAGGGTAAAATCTTCTTTTAAGCCACGTTATTCATTGAGAAATAGTTCCGATTTAATAGAAAAAATCAAAGACATCAACGTGCCACCTAATGCAACTTTGCTTTCCTTGGATGTGGATAGTTTGTTTACTAATGTACCTTACACTGAAACTTTAAATATTCTTAGAGATCATTTGGAAAGGAAGCGCTTACATCCGGGGGAGGTAGTAGAATTAATAGATTTAATAACTGTTTGCATGAAACAGAACTACTTTAGATTTGATGGGCAGTTTTATTTACAGAATGATGGATTGGCAATGGGTTCTCCTCTTAGTCCACTAATGGCAGATATTTTTATGGATAATTTTGAAACTCGGTACATTGTTGGTAATAATAATATTATTTATTATTATAGGTATGTTGATGATTTGATTATTTGCTGGAAGGGAAGTATGAGACAGCTCGATTCATTTGTTAATGGCTTGAATGGTAAGCATCCAAGGATAAAGTTCAAGAGAGAATTAGAGGAGAACAATTCATTAAATTTTTTGGATTTGACAATAACTAGAGTAGATAACAAGCATATTTTTCAAATTTACCGTAAGCCTACGCAGACAGATGCTGTGATCCCGGCTGCTTCCACTCACCCTTGGCAGCATAAATTGGCTGCTTTCCATTGCTATGTACATAGATTATTAACAGTTCCTCTTTCTGAAGAACATTACAGTTCGGAATTAAGTACTATTTATCAAATTGCAGTTTCAAATGGTTACAGTGTAGCAATGGTTAACGGTTTAGTTAGAAAGAAGCGGAAGCGGATAGCGGATAGCTTGCTTTACGCCGCAGAACCTACGCAGATTACTGACAATTACAGATCTAGTATTACTTATGTAGGTTATTTGTCAGATAAGATCTATAGTGTTATGAAGTCAAAAAACATTAATGTTGCCTTTAAGACAAATAATTCTTTGCGTGCGAGGCTATGCAATAACAAAGAGAGGGTAGATAAAGGAAGTAGATCTGGGGTCTATAAGCTAACATGTAATGATTGCAATAGTGTGTATGTGGGGCAAACGGGTCGTAGTTTTAGTACAAGATTTAAGGAACATGTTGCCTCGTTTAGGCTTAATCATCCAGATAGATCAAATTTTGCAAAACACTTATTAGAATCAAATCACTCATTGTCAGATTCAGCAGCATTTGATGTTTTGCATTTTTGTGAAAAGGGTTTACGGTTGGATGTTTTAGAGCAGTTGGAAATAATTAGGTACAACAATAGTGCTTCAATAATTAACGAACAGGTGAACTTGGTGTCGTCACCTTTGTTGCGTGTCCATTTTGATGAATAGTAAAATTGTTTTGTTAAATACATAACCCTCTTTGTTTTTGTTGTAGTCGGAAAAAATTTATGAAGGTAGTTGTTGATGGCTAATTAAAATTATAAATAAGAGGGTAGTTTGATAATATACGAATGTGGGTACATTTAGTTTATTTATAGTTTTACAAATTAGTACGACGTTGGTTCGCATGTGCATCGGTTGTGCTCTAACTTTGAGAATGATCCCGTAGAGGGATCGAAACGCGCGTCAGTGTTTGTGTGGTGTTAGGATTAATTAAGTTTGTGGGATTTGTGTGCGTTTTGTGTGGTAGTAGTGGTGGGAGGGCTTGCATGCAAAACGTACATATTTCGCACAAGCTTGGTTATCTTGCACGTAAGTAGCGGAGTAGCAAGGTAAATATTTTGTGTTCATTGAAATGGACCTCCGCAAAGTAACGCCTGATTCAATAAAATATTTGCAAACGTATCGTTATGGCACCTGAAAATTATGGCAAATGAAAATATGGCTAATGATCATTATGGCATATATATCGTTGTGGAATATAAAATTATGGCAACTGAAATTCGGGCATGTGAAATTAGTTTATATGAAATTCGGGCAAACAATAGAGAACCCTCATCGCTAGCAATTAGAGGCGGATATACCTTAGTATATTACTTATGTAAACTTAATTTCAGGTCCTCGGCTTCCCGAATACGTACACATTTCTGAAGTATGAGCACAGCAAGCAGCGACGCACGTATAGTGACCACACAAGGGCCCTCATCAAAGACAGGAGGGTGAGTCGACCTGCACTTACATTCTACTGTCCTGGTACTCTGGAACAGGGTTACACGTGGTCCTGTTCAAAGATTCCATTCACTGTACCCGCACTGAGTTCAGAATACTAGCACAGAAGTACATTATATGGTATCTAGATAATGTGCCTACGTCGTCCCTGTCTCTACTAGAGTAACTACCTACCTTGTTTAATAAATAGGTACGTAGTAGGCACATAGTTTTTCCTTTACATAATTAAAAAAAACATGTTCCAGATAAGATGGGCTGAGCAGCTGTTTGCAAAATCGCGAGTGAAACGGTATCCCACTCCGGACCCCGATGCGTCACTCCAGCGAGTGAAAAGGATAGATGCATCTAACAGATCGGAAGATACCCGAACAAGAGTGAGCAAAAGGGAGATCGACAGTCCGTTGTTTAATGATGAACTTTGGAGCGAAGAGTGGTACTTGGTAGGCCAAATTTTAGGATATTGCACCTAGCTAGGTATGTTTTTTATTGAAATTTCGGTAGTAAGTCATTGATTGTAATGTGAATTACTTTACCCATTACAGCAAGACACACGAAATGTTCGCGAGTTGCCGCGTCTCGATCTCAACGTGCTTCCAGTTTACGCGATGGGGTTTACGGGCCGCGGCGTGCGCGTCTCCGTACTAGATGACGGCGTGGAGCACAACCACACCGATCTGCGAGCTAACTATGTGAGTGCTATGTTCTCCTGGTGTAAGGGAGTTGTTGACGGTGCGGGCGCGTTGCGGCGTGCGCGTCTGCCGCAACGCAAAGCGCTATGCGCTAACTACTGGAATTTTATGTTGCTCTGGTATCACGGCTGTGTTGAAAGAGCCGCAAAGCGGTTCGTCCACGTAAGGCGGCAATGGCGGCGCTCGCGCTCGCAAACTCGCAATCGTCTTCGATTGCTCGAGCGAGGTTGAAAGCACGTTGCTTGCTACTTTATACATATAAGTTTTATCTTGGTTTATTCGATAAAATTTAGTGTTTCGAGTGTTTATTGCCCGGCATTATTTTATTTCAATGTTAGTTGAGGTTAGCAAGTTTTTTTTTAATTATTTTATTTATTAAATAAATAGTAATAAAATAATTTTATTTTATGTGGTGTGCTTTTAATGCATAATGTAGGTCGATCAAAATACCGTTTAGGTTCACTGCGTCCCCATTCCTATTTCGTTTATAATTATTTCTACTTCATCCACATTCCCACATTCCCACTTCGTTAACATTCTCATTTCGTCCATATTCGTATATCGTCCTTCTACCTATCTCGTAGACATTCTCATTTCGTTCGGCTTGAAAGCCTCCCGAAGGCCTCCCGAATGGTTCGGAATTTAATAAAAAATATATACCACAATTAACCACTACCGATAAAATAACCAATATCGGTATACGAATACGAGTATAGATCTACGTAAAAAAAATAGGTAGGTATCTTATACCAACCATTTGAAGAGCCTAATTCGCAGAACGCATGGTCAGGAGGATAGTGTTGTCAATTTTGACATTTGAATGTGTCCAACCGCCGACTGATTGCCGAATTGTTGCCGAAGCTATGGCTATGGTAGTGGTGGATGAAGAAAGGCAGTTGAAGAAAGGTTTAACTTTGCGTTCGGCATTTTCATGGCAAACATATTTTATTTTAATTCGATCGAAACCCTGGCTGTCAGTTTCCGCAAATGGAAATGGGTTCACCGGTGACCGGGCGTGCGGCGTTCGTGACGGTGTTACACAACCATACTATACTATGTTCCCCTGGTACAAGGGAGTCGTTGACGGTGCGGGCGCGTTGCGGCGTGCGCGTCTGCCGACAGCGCTAATGTGCAAGCGAAGCTACTTGGACAGTTATGTTGATCTGGTATCATGGTTGTTTTGAAAGAGCCGCAAAGCGATTCGGACATATTTGTCTAACGCGCTCGCAATCGCTTTGAAAACGGTCGGTCGGTTGAAACGAAACTGTAATTATATTCAACCAATAAGTATTATAGGGTATTATGATTGTGATTAAATTAATTATTATTGAAAAGAAAAAGCGGTCATTGGGAATATGCGAATCTTTTTTAAACTGACAAACGGGCATGCGGTTCACCTGATGTTAAGTGATCACCTACAGTAGGTAGTACCATTAGGTTAGGAGGGCTGGTGAGTTTCCGGCGGAGTCTGATGTTAAAGTGGATGGAAGAGTAATAGGAAACGTTACAGGATTTTCAGGAATTGGACAAATCGAACCTGAGAGGCGGGGTCACTGACTGATGACTGATCTATCTCACTGACAATATGAGTGTGAGACAAACATCGCGCTTGGCTTTGCGTGTATACTTTACCAGAGCCATGGTATCCTAGTATCAGGGAAGTGCTGTCTGTGCCCCGATGTGGGTTCATCGGGCGCGCGCGTACCCGTGGGTTGCGGCGTCGTGTCGCGGAGAGTTTGCGACAGCGCCGTTTGGCAGCGACTCGCGAAGAGACAAATGCAATAATAAATTGCAACTATTATGTAAGCTATGTCGCCTTAGTACTAGTAAAGTACAGCTGATGCCGCAATGAGGTTCACCGGGCGGGCGGGCCGAGCAGTGATTGAGTGGCGTCAACGTCATTGGTGTGAGTGTGTCAGGGGCGTAGCAACCGCCGTATTCCGCCGTATTTGTTGTTGGGGTTTTCCCTTTGAATATTTATAAATGAAACTAACTTGTTGTGCTTCTAACAATCGCCATGTTTTATTCTTCATCCTTAGTCCAGTTAACAGATAAAGCAACCTCCACTCAGGCACAGATACATACACATACAACAATATTAAATGATACGGGTCCCCGGGCTACACAGGCCCCTAACGTATATTTTTTGTTTCTTTTGTGAGAAATCTTCACCCTTCATTTGGGCCCCCAACTAATTTTGATACAGGGCCCCTCCAAGGCACGCTCCACCACTGTCATGATGCACATTTGTCTCGACTCGACACGGAGAACGGAGACATACCGGTAAAGATTATGCTCCCCTAGTAACTGAGAGGTGTATGTTGAAAATTGTAAGCAAAAAGGCAGTTAAGTGCTGCGCTGCGCTGTTTAGTTAGTTCGTTGACTGGGGTTTTACTTTTATTTCATTAATCCATGGCTTTGGCGACGTCGGCGCAGCAGCTGCTCCGTCTTGTGTGATATTTGATTGAGATGAGATGCGTCTCATTCACCACCAGCAGCAGCCTTGTATTGTTTAGCTACTACAGTAATTGTTTTGCTACTTACTATGGAGGCCATGGAGGGATTCGCCTTCGCGTTTCGCATTAGCTCAGTGTTGCCAGATCGTGCTTTTTAGCACGGTTTTACGTGCTTTTTGGGCGGTACGCGTGCTTTTTACGTGCGGAGACCAAAAGCGTGCTAAAACGGTGCTTTTTTTAGTTTTTCGTAGCCAAATGGCAAAAAACGGAACCCGTAGATTCGTCATGTCTGTCTGTCCGTCCGGTCACATGTCACAACCAGTTTTTCCGAAAGTATAAGAGCTAATACTGTTGAAACTTGGTAAGTAGATGTATTCTGTGAACCGCATTAATATTTTCACACAAAAATAGAAAGAAAAAGAAACAATTAATTTTGGGGGTTCCCCATACTTAGAATTGAAAATCAAAAAAAAAAAAATCATCAAATCTATACGAGTTGGGTATGTGTGAATAGTTCTTCAAAAATGATATTGAGGTTTATAGTATAATTTTTTGGAAACTGAATATAAAACTAAAAAAAATATATGATGTACATTACCATGCAAACTTCTGCTGACAATTGGTTTGAACGAGATCTAGTAAGTAGTTTTTGAAGTGAAAACTTCTTTAGCGGCGCTGAGTGCTTTTTGGGATGGGTAAAAAAATGTTAAACTCGCGTCAGATGTAAGACGGAGGGAGGGTTTAAGTTCCAGTACATCAGGGTCCTCTAAGAGCTTATTTTGAAATACGAATGAAGCTAGAGTCGTGTTCGATTTTTGAAGTGTACGTTGATTTCGTCACTTTAACGTATGTGCGTTTGGTCTAGTGGTATAAGGTGCGGAATAACAGTGTGTTCTCTCAGGGACCGCAGTTCAAATCTCGTGTTTTTTTTTCTTGTTCAATGATTATTTTTCTTAATTTTTGTAATTATTTTTAAGCGTGGAAAAATGCGTGCCTTTTTATTTAAAACCGTGCTTTTTTAGCCATTCGACCGTGCTTTTGGGTGCGAGTGCTCTGGCAACACTGCATTAGCTAGGTATCTGCTAATGCGAAAGCTTGGTTATAAACTTACCTAGTGATTGTGGGGTGGATCGTACTACGGCCCCGGAAACTTCTTCCATTTTGAGTTGCAGCCGGACGCCTCTTTGGTAAGTCATAGAATTTCGACGGTCAACGGAATTTTATTAATAATAGCGGGTTTCTTGGGTAATTCCCGTCGTTGCGAGGATTGTCCCAGATAAGAAAGAAGTAGGTATTAAGTAGTTATATTTGAATTTAATTCTTCTTTTGTTCTTTTGTCGAATCGAAACCCAAACAAAATTGAATATTGTTTCGATTTTGCTCAAGGGCAAGAGCGGTTGCGCATCGCACGGTGAAGCGACGACGCGTCGCCCGAGCCGCGCAGTTACCAGGGCGCCATGAGTTGTAAGGTGGCTCTGTAGGTATTAATCTCGCACGGTGGCAGTTCTTCGTAGGGAGAGGGATGGATGTCTGTTATAATATTTTCTCCAACTTGCTCGGAAATGTGCGTCTTACTGCTAAAAACAGCTTCCAGGAAGGTATCCGTTACTGGCGTAACATTAGAAAAAAAAACAACTGCAGCGGCGGCCGGGAAATAGCGGAAGCGGCCGGGAAATTTTCATTACTGTACAACTATTTAACTTTTTAATTTGTTATGGCTAAGATCATTCACCACAAACAGCCAAATGCTCGTACAATCATATATGGAACCAGCGCGTTTAAAAGTGTCTTAAATAGGTTTTTTTTACCTAAAGATCAGATTCTGTGGAAAAAAAAAGTAAAAGTTGTCTGATTTTTTAATCCAATGTAATTTTAAATTAAATAGTTTTATAACATTTAATTTTGCACTTTTAGTTGATTTATTACAATTTTATAGTAAAAGTAAATATACTTTCGAATGAAATGGCGTTATCAGAAGACAAATGGGAAATTACAAGTACCTATGTACTGTTGCGGGAGTAGAACATTGCGACAATTTTGTTCAATTGCAAGTCAGTGGAATATTTTAACATTTTATTTTATTTCCTCGCATTATTAGAGAAAAGCACTATACATGCCTCGGCGGAAACGGCAATTCGTGGATTCGTATTTATTAACGGACTCCGCTACGCGTCGTCCGTCAAACTATATACCTACTCATCCACGAATTGCAATTTCCCGGCCTCGGCAGTAATGTACTATATTTCCCCTTTATGAATGGGTAAAAATAACTATAGTGCAAAGTGTACGTAAGTGGATAAATAAAACAGGAGAACCTGTTTTTATGTATTAAGTACCTATGTAACTAATATTATAAGCACGAAAGT
This sequence comes from Pandemis heparana, assembly GCA_963854515.1. Classification (NCBI taxonomy): domain Eukaryota; kingdom Metazoa; phylum Arthropoda; class Insecta; order Lepidoptera; family Tortricidae; genus Pandemis; species Pandemis heparana. The sequence goes on along the minus strand of OY978020.1, from coordinate 2,178,238 downwards.
ATGGATGGATGGATGGATGGATGTTTGTTTGTTACTCAATCACGCCAGATCGGCCTAAGGGATCTGGATGAAATTCGGCACATAGATAGAGTAAAAGTCTGGAATAGCACATAGGCTACTTTATATCTCGGAAAATTGCGTAGTTCCCGCGGGATAGCGATTAACGAATTCTTTGCAGACGAAGTCGCTGGCAACAGCTAGTATAATTTATAATTAACTAATTTATATACAAACTAGCTGTTGCCCGAGACTTCGTCTGCGCAGTGCGCAGAGTTCGCTTATCGCTATCCCGCGGGATCTATGCCATTTTCCGGGATAAAAAATAGCCTATATGTTTCAATCTAGGGTACCAGCTATCTCCGTTCCAAATTTTATCCAAATCCGTTCAGTCGTTTCAGCGTGAAGAAGGAACAAACATACACTCACATCGTCACTCACAAACTTTCGCATTTATAATATTAGTAGGATACTTAAATATTATACCTAGTAGGGATGGTGAAAGCCTGAAAGGGCATGTAAAAACATATAACAGGATAGGTACACAATTTTTTCTTGTCCCGCTTTCGAATATGTAAAGATGTTTTTTGAATTTAGATAGTTGAATTGAATGATTGGGTACCTAGGTATTACAGAAAACTGTACTTATTAAAGAAAGAAAATTAAAAATAGGGTTTCTTACACATCAATAAAAAAAAATACTTTTTCGGGTAAGTTATACTACGGTTGTATTGTATATTGTAAATGGATGTGGTAAGTGGACTCGTTTTATGTTTCCATATACCTCCTTTCGGCTTTACGCGTAGTTTTCTAACAAATGTATTTATTGAGTTGTTTTCAAGTTAGTTTTAGTTATTGTTACTTCTTTTTTGAATTAAATTTAGTACTTTAATGGTTTTACGGTAAGGTAGGTAATTATCATGTCATACTATTATGGCGAAAGGGCTCTACTCTCCTATCTATCAAAGTAATTAATTAATGTATATGGCATTTACCGCTGCTTACCGTACCAGTTAGAATGGAAATAAACGGAATGCACTTTTTGTTTTTTATAGGACCCGGAGATCAGCTGGGATTGCAATGATGGCGATCCTGACCCGACGCCAAGGCTCGAAGACCTCAGCCGAAATTCACACGGTACCAGGTGTGCAGGAGAAGTGAGTTGTTAATTAATAGACCAAGTACATGATTAGTACCCTAGTTCATGTCCAGGATATCTTAATGTCGTTATTATTATTTTAACCATTTTGTGTTTTATTATTCCTAGATAGCGATGACTGCGAACAATGTGAAATGCGGGGTGGGCGTGGCGTGGGGAGCCAAGGTGGGCGGAGTCCGGATGCTCGACGGGCGAATCACTGACCGCATTGAAGGCGAAGGAATAGGTACCGTCTCGCTGTTATGGTCGCCTGGTAGATTCGGTTCATGTTCAACTCAAAATGTCGTTCACGATCCATGTTGTGCGGAAACTAAAAATTAGTTAGTTGCTGTGCGCTAGCTTGTTTGTACACTTATCAAAATTAGTTTCTGAATTTAATTTAAATTAAGAATTCAATAGAAAAGCTGTTATTTATTCATTTAGTAATTGATTAATTTAACAACTTTTCTTTTAAAGTAATCATTTCAAAGTTTTGGATGTTTATTGTGGTTGGGTAAGGATCGTATACTATTTTGGTCAGCTGTCTCCTTCATGGTGTAATCCCTGTGTACATATGATACCCTAGTGATATTCATGAAATGTGACGTAACTAACGGCACCCGCCGAACTACAAAAATGTCCGTAAGATAAGGTGCGTACGGTTCAAGGAGATATTCTCATTAATTGAATATTCTGTGATACAGTCATAATCAATACACATTAAAGAACACAAACATACACATACACGTACATAAAGAGTTATACATACATACATTTAGTAGATAGGTATTAAAACGTGTTAAAACCAAAACTAAACTATAAACTAACCCCCTTATTCATAAACGCACTATAGGCCTCTGCTAAGTTAGTAATCGTTTGTCCTTATCTGTGAAAGGTAAATGTCAAAGTGACAGATAAGGACAAACGATTACTAAGTTAACAGAGGCCTATAGTGCGTTTATGAATAAGGGGGTTAAACTTTACTTTTCGGATTTATTCATGGTGGTCCAGTTGTATTATTTTATATCTACCTAATTTTTAACCGGTAAACCAAAAAATAAATACAACATTTGGGAAGTAAAATTATCGATTCATCACCAAAATTGCTACTTGTGCTACACATGCAATTCAAAATGTCAGAATATCGGGAGTTGAGTAATCGATGACTTGTCTCAGGTATCAAAATATCTGGAGCTCAGATAATCGACGCAGTGTCGCCAGGTAGACTCAAAATATCAAATTATCGGGAGCACACGTAGGTAATCGACAGTGTCGCAGGTAGACTCTAAATATTATATCGGGAGCTCAGGTAATCGACGTAGTGTCAGGTAGACTCTAACTAAATATTTAAATATCGGGAGCTCAGGTAATCGACGCAGTGTCACAGGTATAGTAGGCGGCAAATAAGTAAAACGTGGAGGGGATATGCGCAGTATGAAAAACAACATCATTTTCATACTGCGCTTATCCCCTCCACGTTTTACTTATTTGACGCCTACTATAGGCTCTGAATATTAAAATATCGAGAGCTCAGGTAATCGACGCAGTGTCACAGGTAGACTAAATATTAAAATATCGGGAGCTCAGGTAATCGACGCGGTGTCACAGTCACAGGTAGACTTAAATATTAAAATAATGGGAGCTCAGGTAATCGACACAGTGTCACAGTCACAGGTAGGCTCTGAATATTAAAATACCGAGAGCTCAGGTAATCGACGCAGTGTCACAGGTAGACTAAATATTAAAATATCGGGAGCTCAGGTAATCGACGCAGTGTCACAGTCACAGGTAGACTAAAATATTAAAATAATGGGAGCTCAGGTAATCGACGCAGTGTCACAGTCACAGGTAGGCTCTAAATATTAAAATACCGAGAGCTCAGGTAATCGACGCAGTGTCTCAGGGTAGACTCGAAAACATTAAAATATCGGGAGCTCAGGTAATCGACGCAGTGTCACCACAGGTCACAGGTAGGCTCTAAATATTAAAATATCGGGAGCTCAATTAATCGACGTAGTGTCACAGACCACAGTATAAACTCTAAATATTAAAATATCGGGAGATCAGGTAATCGACGCAGTGTCACAGGTAGACTAAATATTAAAATAATGGGAGCTCATAAAAGGTGTAGAATTATGTGTTACATGAATGAATTTGCACTTCTAGACGTTTTCTGGTATTTTTCTTCACGGATACGGATTTCCGATTGCCGACACCGACTCATCGTTCGGTAACGTGGATCAGGAACGCATAAAAAACAAGTGGATGCTATTGAGATAACACAAAATGGAACCAGAAGGAACGGGATTTGAGTTTTTTTTTTTTTTAGTATTATGTACGTAGGTACTAAAATATCTCATCGTCAACAATTAATTAGATAACGGCAAAAATACAATCAAATCAAGGACCTAGAATTAAAATTTGTGTAACATTATAGGTAACTAAAAAACCTTCTCTTCTTTACTATGAGTACGTTCTTTAATATGACTGGTTGACAAGATTACTTAATTAGAGCTGTAATTTTCTCCTACTTTACTTTACTCTTATTTCAAATCCAGTATAATTTTTAGCCAACCTTCAGAACAGAAATCGGGCCTCTATGAATACTCGTAATAAATAAAAAATAAACTACAATAACAACAACAACATTTACTTACTGAAATTGTAGCGAATTCGGAATAAAAAAAGGCTTATAAATAAATGAATACTCGTATAAGATAACAAAGTTGTGTAGAGTGTAAACTCGTAGCATTTATTTGAACGGCCTGTTTACAAACACAGGTTACGCGTGGGAGAAAGTGGACATCTACAGCGCTTCATGGGGCCCTAATGATGACGGGCGCACCGTGGAAGGACCGGGGCGTCTCGCCTCGCAGGCGCTGGAGCGCGGTGTTGCCAAGGTTAGCCTACAGGTTTACGTTAGTTGCAAATAGATGGCGCTGATTTACTTACATACCATACCTACCCATAGATTATATAAAGAAGAGATACAAAAGAAAACAAACAGCCAATATAATTCAGTAAAAATAGCTCAAAATGTGGCAAAATATATGGAGAACATTTATCTATTGGGATGGATACCTTATGGGGTGAAGTCAAAATTTATCAACTCTCCCCCCTCCTCCGGGGGGCGCGTCCCCCCACCACGCCCCCCGAAATGTCCCGAAACACGGTTTTTTGAAGTTTTTGAGAAAACTGTTCGCGATACAGAAAAAGTGTATAGGAATGAAATAATGTACAATAAATTTACTATAAATCTACCATACACTTAAAAGCGGTATCTCTTATGGTTTTGACGCAAGAAGACGCAGAAAATCATAATTTTTTGTTTTTTTACAATTAATTTTATTAAAACTTCAGTTTTCTCAGAAAATACTCATTTTATACCTAAAAAATGTATCACTTAAATAAACAATGGAATATTCCCTTTAAAAAGAGGTATAATTTATTTATATATTAGTTAAATTGACCATTTTATGACAGTTTAAATATTTAATTTGTCATGAACAATTTTTTTTACTTGAAGATTAGGTATGTTTAAAATGTTTTTTATATAGTTTAGAGTTAATTATAAACCATGCTAGTGTAATTTTGTTTATTTATTCTCAGTTATCCGCAAATAATTAGTGTGAATAAATTCATTCATTTCCAAAAAGGTACTAAGATGTTTATTTAATATAATCAACTATTTATTTACACTTTTATTTAAGTAACTTACATTGAAATTGAAGAGAGACATTGAAATAAACAATTGTTAACACTCTTATTATCTGGGGGCACGGTGGTGCCCCAGCTAAGATAGCCAAGTGAAGCGCGAGAAGGGCACTAGTTACCTTTTCTCGAACCGCTTTGACGTTATTTTGTACCCTCATAACTTGGTTTTGGATTGTATGAGATAATTAAAATTCTCGGGATATGATGTGAATAGTGGACTTATTACAAGTGTAAAGTTTCAATTGCATAGCTCTTATATTTAAAATTTTATTGATATCTAAAAAACTAGTGGTCGTCACTAGTCATCATCATATTAAATTCCTGGAATGCTCGAATTTGGTTTGTAAGCTAGATTAGTATACAATCAACAGCAAAAATCTAAAATTTGGAACTTTAACTTTTCCTTCAATCGGTCAAACAAACTAGCGAATGGATATTTTGTACGAAACTTCGCAAATTTTGATGCCCAGCGGTCTGAAAATTGATAAAGAGAGTTGTTAAAAATAATAAACTGTATATTTCAGAATTTTCAGTAAATTAAACTGAATTAGTGGATGAAATTAAGCGTGTGCAAATGTGGTGTTTTCTGAAGGCACTTGTCATAAGCAACAACTTACAAACTTTTTACGTTCTAACTCTACAAGTGTTTAAGAGTTTTTGAAGTCTACAATTTAGTAAAAATAATGTCGTTGGCCGTTTTGCTACCGTCATATAGGCGTAGTAAAATAATAAGTATAATAATACTTTATTTACTTAATTTGTAATATGTGATCGTTTCTCTGCCGCCGGGGCAAGCGGTCCAGGAATAAAGACTACGAACTAGTCTGGAATATGTCGAGCATCACTCGATTTTTATACGTGAGTTATTCGTTTGTGTGATTATAATTATCATTACAATAGTTCTTATAGTTACGAATTTCAACTTTATAGGACGTAAATTTGTTGACCACCAGTGAGTGAGTCAGTGACCAAATCAGAGTTTTTTAGATATCTATAAAATTTAAAATATAAGAGCTTGTAATAAATCCACTATTCACATCATATCCCGAGAATTTTAGTTATCTGGTACAGTCCAAAACCAAGTTATGAGAGTACAAAATAACGACAAAGCGGTTCGAGGAAAGGTAACTAGTGCACTTCTTGCGCTTCACTTGGCTATCTCAGCTGGGGCACTACCGTGCCCCCAGATAATAAGAGTGTTAACATTGTTTATTTTAATGTAAGTACTTAAATAAAAGGGTATACTTAAATAAATAGTTGATTATATTAAATAAACATCTTAGTACCTTTTTGGAAATGAATGAATTTATTCACACTAATTATTTGCGGATAACTGAAAATAAATAAACAAAATTACACTAGCATGGTTTATAATTAACTCTAAACTATATAAAAAACATTTTAAACATACCTAATCTTCAAGTAAAAAAAATTGTTCATGACAAATTAAATATTTAAACTATCATAAAATGGTCAATTTAACTAATATATAAATAAATTATACCTCTTTTTAAAGGGAATATTCCATTGTTTATTTAAGTGATACATTTTTTAGGTATAAAATGAGTATTTTCTGAGAAAACTGAAGTTTTAATAAAATTTATTGTAAAAAAACAAAAAATTATGATTTTCTGCGTCTTCTAGCGTCAAAACCATAAGTGATACCGCTTTTAAGTGTATGGTAGATTTATAGTAAATTTATTGTACATTATTTCATTCCTTTACACTTTTTCTGTATCGCGAACAGTTTTCTCAAAAACTTCAAAAAACCGTGTTTCGGGACATTTCGGGGGGCGTGGTGGGGGGACGCGCCCCCCGGAGGAGGGGGGAGAGTTGATAAATTTTGACTTCACCCCATAAGGTATCCATCCCAATAGATAAATGTTCTCCATATATTTTGCCAGATTTCCCATACAATGGATTCTTATTTGCTTGAGCTAATAGGTAATATGTATACATTGTCGACTAGCCAGTTCTGCTTATGTCCAGATGTCGCTACTAGTAGAACGCTAGCGAGAGCGACGCAATCAGTCGGCAGCATTTTGAACTAATTATGTCATGATCTCTTCTTATTTACTTCATGATTTATTACCTATGTATTTGTAATCACTCGTAACACGTTATTACAGGGTAGAGGGGGCAAAGGTACTATTTACGTATGGGCGAATGGAAATGGAGGCAGCCATAACGACAACTGCAACTGTGACGGGTAAGTTATTATCGTCCGTCCTCTCAACTGTTTAGAATAACATCTTATAATTATGCGGTCCTGGTACATTCTCGTTTTGTTCCGTCAGCTACTCGTCCAGCATCTTCACGGTGTCGATCGGCAGCGCCTCGCAACACGGCCTATTCCCCTGGTATGGAGAGATGTGTTCGTCCACGCTAGCCGTTGCATATTCATCGGGAGCTCATGAGGACCAAAAGATAGTAGGTATTTAATTTAAAGACATTCATCTCAGCTGTTATTCAAAAGTATTCCAGCTGGAGCAAAAAAATAAGGCATTGATTGCATTGTCATCTATCTAATTGATCATTAGGGTGCGACCAAACCGCCGCGTATACGCAGTGACGTGTCGTATGCGTCACGTTTTCTCACCGTTTCTTCATACATTTTGTTGCGATTCCGTAACGTCACCGTTTTTTAAGCGGCGGTGTGGTCGCACCTTTCGTTGATTGTTTCCCGAGATTGTTTTCTAATTTTAATAACTTTATAACTGGTGGTGCCGTATTTTTTCATTTTTTAACTCAAAAGATGTAAAGAAAAGGAGTTAGGCCATGTTCGGCATCTAATCTAACTAAAGAAAAAGTAAATAAATACGATAATATAATTCGGCGAAAGTTTTACAAGAAAGACTTCTTTCATTGTTGTCATTCGTTTTCTAGGCCACAACAGACACCAACGATTCATGCACCCTCGGCCACACAGGAACGTCGGCCGCAGCGCCCCTAGCGGCTGGAATCATAGCTCTCGCTTTGGAAGCTAAGTGCGTTCAGTTTTTAATGTCTTCTGTTGTTCTGTTAGCCTAGTACTTCCAACGGTACGGTCCGTTTCTCTTCCATATCCTTCAAGACCGCCCCCGCCCGCTCCACACGGAAACGAGTTTTGTTGACGGAGAATAATCTCGCTTTGTAACCAAGCTGGTTTTATTTATGTTTTAATTTAATTGAGACTGACAGACATGCATATGACGACCCGCTTAGCAGCTCAGATCTAAGAACAACGATTTGTCGTCTGAATAATGGTCGAAGAGATTATCTCTTATCTCCTACTCTGGTTTCAGCTCAAATTTGACCTGGCGGGATGTTCAACATTTGATTGTGTGGACTTCAGAGTTCATTCCCTTGGCTGGTAACCCTGGATGGCAGGTCAACGAGTAAGTAATAGACGTGTAAACATAAAAAATTAAGATTTTCTGTTAATTAAAAAAAAATATAATGGAGAGCGACGCCTGGTTCAATAAATGATTCTATTTGGCATGTAAGGTATCATCTGCACTGCAATTTTAATTCTGTTTTAGTACTTCGGTCCAACCCCTATGCAGTTATTTGTTATGGTTTAATTTCAGTGTTGGACTGCGTTTCGATGTTCGATTTGGCTTTGGTCTGCTTGACGCTGAGGCCCTAGTGAAGAGAGCTCTTAACTGGGTAACGGTTCCTGAGAAACATATCTGCCAAGTTCCATCTGTACAGTGAGTATGTCGTCCTAGTAGTTTTACCGAAAATGTGACGAACGAAGTCGAAATGATTGCGACGCAGACGACGCAGTCGCTCCGCGATTGTCAAATCTAAATTGCTTGGTATCGAGTGACCGTTCTTTAACGTTTGGCATTATCGGACATAGGTATATATACATTGTTGTTAGAGTTGTCAAGTAGTCAGTGATCTGTCCAGTTCCCAATTTATTGCAGTTTCGAAAAAAATACCCAAAAACTTTCTCGGGAACAACCAGTCAAAATACAATTTGCTGCGAGCAACTGCGTAGTAAACTACGTCGAACACGTGGAATTGATTGTAAACATCCACTATAGCAGACGCGGCGCGCTTGAAGTTTACTTGGTTTCGCCGCGTGGTAAGTACCAACCACTACCACTTTATGTACTCCTAGTGCATTGGCTCAACTGTTTCGTTTGAGAGACGGAATAGTAGCCAAGATGGCTTCTCGTCGGCATCGTATTTGTTTTTTGTTTTTTTATTGCCTTAGGCCGTCTCTCTTTGATTGTCACATCTGCGGCAGTATTGTCTTACTCGCTCGCAATCGCAATCGCCATCGTGTTCATTTTGACAGTTCTTGTATGAATGTGACAGCTAGCTGATTCCGATGCTAATTGTCAGCCCATACATGAACAGTCAAAATGAACACGATGGCGATTGCGAGCGAGTTAGACAATAAGCCTGCTGATGCGGTCAGTCAGAGGTCAAAACTAAAACTAAGGAAACTAATGCCGTATCTTTGCAATTCCTCTCCAAAATAGAATTTGGTTACCATTCATGTCCAAAAAATACAAACCGTATTGTTTGATTTAGGAACTAAGGTGCAATTGCTGAGCGCTCGGCCCGAAGACACCTCTGACGCTGGCTTCTCGAACTGGCCTTTGATGTCCGTCGCCACGTGGGGAGAGAATCCTAAGGGGATCTGGACCGCTGTTTTCCTGGACAATGTTAGTACCTAGTATACATAGTGTGCCTTGCCCACTAAACATCCTATACGGCTATAAACTGGAGATGATTTCTAATCTATCTACTAAGGTTCTTCTGTACTGTATTTTTCAGACCAACCAAGGAAACAGTGGAGAAATCGGACCTATTACGTTAAAGCTACACGGAACGAGTGAGACGCCTGCACATATGGAGCATATATCTAAAGAAAATATAGAAGACAGTTTAGAAAATACTAATATTTCTGACGGCAGTATCTTGGATGCACTACCGGAGGATCCGAGCACGGCAGAAGCTCTTGATAAAGTTGACTCAACTCTGCTTGCTGCGGTGGAAAAAGAACTGCTTCGGATACATCACAGAAAAGTGAACGGGGGTCCTTATGGACTATAAATGTGCAAAACACACTAGATTTTTCAATCTTCAGTTCATTTACAGTAAAGTCTCTTTGATATGATACTACATAATATATGTACACATGGCTGAGTAACGAAATAGGTCGATAATTTGCAAGATTGGTGACATCTCCCTTCTTGCGCAGTAGAGTTACCACCGCATTTTTCCACGCTTCTGGAGTTACTCCCTCGAATAGAGCCGTGTTGAATAAGATCTGGCTGTTTTAACACTGATTTTCCTCTTCCCCTAGTATCATATTATGTAAAGATAAACCATAAATGTGTATATGACCATGCGCCATGTTCTGTCTTACTGAACTGTTGACATACAAATAGGATAGTGGCACCCTCTTGACAATAGTCATATATTCAGGGTTTACCTTTATATTATTGTGGGGAAATAATAACATGGAATGAAGGATTCCGTCGACCATACTCGTACTGCATTGAATCAAAGTAATTCTCATAGTCTCGACGCCTAAGAACCGCAGCTCTAGACGTAATGTCGGTTTCACTTAATAATATTAATGTTGTAGTGCTGTCAATGTAACATCGATAAAACATATGTGTGACATTTTTATCAATGGACCTTAAGTTTGTGTAAAAAGCCATTAGTTAATTATTTATCTAGTCTTGCCTACTATGAAATTAAAAAGCGAAATACCTCAAACCTATTTTTTCGTCTCTAATATTTAATCCTTATGTTGGATCGGAGTATACATAAAATTAGAGTAGCTTGGAACAAAAACGACGACAGTCACAAAGTCATAAATGATTTTTTAAATAAAAAGTTTTTGAAAATGATTTTATTACATAATAAAATAACACATTGGTAAAAATATCAAAAAATCGGCACATTCAGTCTTATTGATTTGCAAAAAAAAAATATTTCTGACAAGTCTAAATCAATGCATTCTTAGTTTAATCTATTTGATAACCTAAATCTTTTAAATCCTTTGCCATAAATTCGTCTTTGTACATCTGAATCTTTGAGAGCCACTCTTCACATGTAACTACATACTCACAATGTCCCCCATATTCGGGCGGTAAAAACTGGGGGCGAACGTGTCTGTGAAGCGATTCCAAACTGGATCCATGAAAATGAATCCTCTCCCACCCTGCCTTGGGAACAAATTGCTTGAACATCGGCAATATCGAATTGAACAACCAGTTGGAGTTGAGTATGTGCAAGCCTTGAAGGAAGAGCGGGAACGACGCCTGCAAAGTTATGAACGCCTGGTAACTTTGGTGTTGCAAGTTAACCCGTGGAGCGTCCTACAACGGTCATGGTCCGCATCGCTCATCTTTGTTTTTTTTTTATAGTTTTTATACGAACTACGTCGTGTAACACGCGTCTGTCCTCTTTCTCAGACCTTACATTTTTTGTTATGTTATGACCACTGGCTGGAAAAGTTAAATCTAGCAAGACCTAGCCGCTACACCCTTAACTTGACAGTCCCATATATTTTGAAACTACATATACATATTATTAAATCGAGTATTACGTTTACTTAACCTGTTTAACACTAAATCGAGATTTAACTTTTTCCAGCAAGACAAAACGTGTACCTATGAGCCATGTTCATTCATTCATGCATTGCATTCATGTATTATTAGCGTGTCTAAGCCGCAGAAGGAAGTACATTTGCCAATTATTCGGAATTGTAAAGAGCAAATCCAAAGCAAAACAAACCGTAAACAAACAGTAGCTTCCTATATGTTATGAATACCTAGTACATCGGATTTAACCGTCTTGTTTCTTCGGGCAATACCGTCACAAAACGAAATTGACTAAGGATGACGAAAAGTTGCATCTTAAACATTATGATTGCCTAGTACATTAGGTTTAGTTGCCTTAGTTTTCCGTGGAATATCGACACAAAACCGAATCTCTCGACGCGCGTAAAATAAAGTAGAGTACCGTTATGGTTAACGCGTGGTTTTAGCAAAACGGATTTACAAAATTGATAAAATATTACTTTATTTTTAACTTATACCTATATTTTTCTAGTAGGGTTTTTTTACCTGTTATACACACACAGTATATATTCTTGAAGAGCGCTGATGCCTGATTTGTAAACTCTTCTCTGGGAAAATGTGATGATAAAAACTGATTTTGCAAAACGAGTAGAGGAGAAGTTTACAAGGGTCCGATTTTCGAAAACACCGAGCACGTGTTAGGCCGGCCACATACACATACGGAATTTTCATACGGTTTCCGTACGGAATGACGTCAATTCGTAGGCCTGTCCCGTCCGGTGACGTCATTCCGTCCGTACGGAATGTATGTATGGGGCCGGCCTTACTCTATACGCCGTACAGTGTACGGGAACGCAGTAGCGTGTGGGTGGACAATCTTTTAATTAAAAAATACGTTTTTTTTAAACTCTTTTCCGTTCTGTGTGCCGAACTGAATTGAGCGGCGAATAGCAAACTATTCGAAAATTGAAATTTTGGTTTGGTTTGGAAAGCTCCGCTTTGAGCCCTCTATTGACACTGTCTGTGCGATTATAATTCGTGAGAAGTACATACATCAGTAGAAAAAGTTAGTACCTACCTAAGTAATTTTGAACCACACAGAACCGTGTTGTATTTACACACATCATAAAAGCCTTGGGATAATGATTATCCCTAGAAAAATTTGATGTTTTGACTCGGTAGTAATATAAAAAAAAAATTTAGTTCAGACCACATAAAACAATATGCCCATATTTGAAATGTTCAAAATTGTTTATGGATAAAAAATACCCCTAAGACATTTTTGATGAGTGTATTTGCAAAAATATTGCCGGTTAATGAAGTAAGATTATTTATGACTAGGTTCTGCCCGCGACTTCGTCCGCGTAGAATTAGGTAAACTTAAGAACTGTTGATTATACAGTTTTATTCTGGAATACCTACCTAATTATTGAAGTTGCGCCTCTAGACCTTTGATATGTTTATCGCTATCCCATGGACACTGCATTTTTCCTGGATAAAAATAGCCTATGATTTTAATCTAGGGCTACTTCTATCTCTGTTCCAAATTTGATCCAAATCCGTTCAGTCGTTTCAGCGTGAAACACATACATAAACACTCAGTCACATCCTCACTCACAAACTTTCGAATTTATTATTATTAGTAGGATTAGGTACGCTTACCTTTTTTTTTGTAAAAAGTTTTATCTCGACTTACCCCCAACAGATTGACGAATTGACTGGCCATTTTCAAGTTCAAGTGTCTAACATGCCTCAAACCCAACCCCTCGAGGTCTATCACGATTGTGATGCCAAGTATCTGCAGCTTGGGTTGCATCACACATATCTCTTCCAAGAGCAGTGCGCACCGAATTAGGTCTTCCGCCGGTGTCAACTCCATGTCCCACTTGCCTTGAAATAAATAAGGTAGCACGCATTACAGATAACAAGCAATCAATAATTATTGTGGTTAAAGTATGCAGTTAAAGGCAATTATTTCCGTAAAAGATGCTCTTCTGAATCGCCTTTTTGGAATCCATGCATATTACAAACTTGTTCATACTATTGGCTAAAAATGGAACTACTGTTTAAGTAAGGAAATGAGCGGGTGATACGTTGACAGTGGCGCCGTGCTGACTCGATAATGTAAGTTTGTAATGTTACCAAGCTTCATAATGGTGATGCGGCCGTTGTCAGGGTTGTCAGGAAGTGTGCAAGAATAAACCCCCTTCACCCGCTGCAGGCCAAAGGCATTGCAATCATACAAATGAGAATTCTTCGAACGGAAATCTTCGTAGCGTACCATCTAGAACAAAATAAGAAGATAATTATATTTTTAAAGCCATTTCATAGTTGATATTAGTTTAGTGGCGATGATGTATCGCAATCAGGGTTTTCTGACATACAAAATATCGCTAGATGATATTAATATCAAAAGCTCCGTTTTACAAATATGTTACACTAACTAAATACCTATAAAGGTTATTAGGATATAAGCCAATGCCGAACATGACAGAGATATGTCAAGTCAACCGGGTCTCTTAGATACTATGCTAAATATCGAAATTAGGTCTGTCCATATCAAAAAAGACAGGTAGTTCACATCAAACTTAGAAATAAAGATGGCGCTATTTTAAAATTTTAATAACACGTGCCAGATCCTACGTCTGTGTGGACACATGCTTGTCTTCATGCAAAAAATTAACCCGATAAGAGCTTGTAACGTTTATTCCATTATTTGGTAGTTTGAACGAGCACTTTTCTTTGACACAGGCATTTTAAAAGCTAATTCCATTTCTGTCCACGTTTCATCGGGACGTAACAAATCGTGACTGGCCGAAGGGAAATCAGGGCAGAGCGTTTTATGTGTGTGTTGCCTACATATTAAGTTAGGATTAGGATGCGCGTGCGCTGCTGCGTGATTCTCTAGTTTAGTTCTAACCTTGTCCATGAACGATCGCGCTCGGGAGGCAATCATAACTTGACCCTTTCGCTGGTAGGCAATATACAGAGTCAGGTGTCTTGACGTCGACAGCCAGACACCTGATTCCGTATAATGGTTACTAAGGAACTGGTTACTCTATGATTGTGTCATTTGTGTCCCGATCCCAGTGATCACTTCGCGGACGAGTCGGGGTTCGTTTAGAGAATCTAACTAATATTATAAATGCGAAAGTATGGATGGATGGATGGATGGATGGATGGATGTTTGTTTGTTACTCAATCACGCCAGAACGGCCCAACGGATCTCGATGAAATTCGGCACATAGATAGAGAAAAGTCTGGAATAGCACATAGGCTACTTTTTATCCCGGAAAATTGCGTAGTTCCCGCTGGATAGCGATAAACGAATTCTTTGCAGACGAAGTCGCTGGCAACAGCTACTCATACATAATTTCAACCATTAACTTAATTTTGGTACATGTATTGAGCAATACGGTCAGCTAGATTACAGCTACTTCCCCGACGGACCACTGCCCAAAATCCTAGTTTGCCCGTATCCATTTTCGTCCACTTCTTAGTTTGTACATTTTCTTGTTCGTCCACATCTTAGTTTGTGAATTTCTTTGTTCGCCCATTTCTTGGTTTGCACATTTCCTTGTTCGTCCATTTCTTGGATCGTACATTTCCTTGTTCGTCCATTTCTTGGTTCGTACATTTCCTTTTTTTCCACTTCATTGTTTGTACATTTCCTTGTACGTTCACTTCTTGGTTCGTACATTTCCTTGTACGTTCACTTCTTGGTTCGTACATTTCCTTGAACGTCCACTTCTTGGTTCGTCATTTCCTTGTTCGTCCATTTTTTGTTTGGTGCATTTCCTTGTTTATTCACTTCTCGGTTCGATCAGTTGTACAATCATAAAACTAGAGCAGCGCACTATTGGATTTTATTTTTGGATAATTGAGTAACTAATATAATTTTTTTTATATAGCCTTTTTATTCCGAATCCGCTACAATTTCAATAGGTACTTAAGGACATGTATGTTGTTGTTGTTGTTTTTTTTTATTTTATTAAATTGTCGCGTAATATTCGGTGTGCCTCATGGCATAGGCCTCCTCCGTGTATGGGATCATTATGAGTACATAAATAATTAATGAGTAACTATTTAAAGATTACTTGCTTACATCTCTAGCTTACCAATCTATGAGCCAAAGCGGGAATAAATCCGCGACATCTCAGAAACCGCAACAGGTACGCGTCGTCAGTACGACGCGGCCGGCACTCTCCCTTATCTGCAATCCGAAAACTTATAGAGCAAACGCATCTCCTCGCGAACATGCGCTCTTGGTATATCGAACTAGTCACTACACTATTTCTACTGACTAGCAAACCCACATTCTAGTAAACGTTTAAGCTCCTCTATGGCTGCATCCCTGGTGTCTGGATTCTCACCACAGTTCCGCCTCGAGTATTCTTGAAAATCGGCATCCTCGTATCTGCTGGTATCCGCTTGAAATGCAATGTCAATAAACGGCATTATTCAACTGAAACTAAATCACAACTAGTTGGAATAATCAGATTAAATAATACGGGGTCAGTGATAATGATAAATTTAAGTTGTTATCAACGCAACACGCGGACTCTACAGGATATATCATATCATAATTAAATACCTAATTTTGATAATGTTTGGTTTTGTAATCCATTGTCGTTAATTATGTATTAATAGCCATTCGATTACGATTCAAAGAAATGTTGAGCTATTAGTTAATCTAACTAAAAACCACATGACAATGCCGTGTCCTATACGGGCCAGTAAGTAGTTATGTTCTTTTTAATAACGCAAAATTAAAATATGAATGTCTTTCTTGTACAATAATAGTTTCCAATAAAATAAAACAACAAAGAAATGATTCGCACAAGACAGAATTATTACATAGAGCTCTTTTACTTGTATTTAATTAACTTGTTCGCTGCAGCACCATGGAGAAGTTGACATAATAATATATACGTAGCTCAAAAAAGTTCTCGAATTGGTAATTAATTTATAATTATATAAATATTAAAACCTACACAGTTCTGTTTTTATCACTTGCAGGGCAGTGACTAAGTGCTGACTGACTAACTAATCCTTAGTAAGGATTTTATTGTTCGTTAAACAAAGGAAAAACAATGAACATTCCTTCAACATCCGTATTAAAATGAAAATAAATCCAATAAATCAATTAAAATTTTCATGCAGCGAAACAACAATTAAATAAGTAAAATAATTTTTGATCAAAATTAGAGCGATGTTGAAGGAATTCTACAGAGACATTAAGTTATTAACGAACGTGTAAAAAATACAAACCTTAACTGAAGTAATTTCCATAAACACAAATCCGCGGAAATCACATAATTTAAACATATTATTATATTTAATTGTATCAGGAGCGCATAGCTCGATGCGGATGGCCACACTGAACTCTGTCAACAGACAAACAGTATGGATAAGGGTTATCAGTATTCCTTACACGCGATGACCCAGCACCGATGGCCACTCATATTAAGACTGATTCATTAAATATTTTCAATATTGTCTTTGTAGTGAGTTTCGTTGTGGCTGCTTCATGCACTTGCACTCTGTACAGGCGTATTTTCTCGACGACACCCTTTCGACAGCCGACCCTTTTGTACCTACAGGCTTTTGAAAAAGCGGTATTATTTTAGCAATGTTGTTCTAAGGCTTCGTTTTCGCATTGGAAAGAATAAGTAATTGTGACCTTACCTTTTTATGTTTTAATGTTTTAATGTTTATTCGTGCACAAACGGTACAATACAACTTATATTATAATTATTTAAACTAATCATCAACCAACACTGTTGCCACAGGTTACTAATTCATATAATAAACAGCAAACGGGTATAAAAAGTAACATACATGAAATGAATCGGCTACAATTAGAGAAAGTGAATTTAACATATCTTCAGTAAACAAAGAAACAAAACAAAAAAAAAATACTAAGAACTACAGACAAACAAATTACATATTACTAATCATAGCCTTATGTCTGGCTAAAGATATATTAAAGAGGTCAATTTCAGAGAATCTGCTGTTATACACTTTACAAACACGCCTAATGAATGTGTTCGCAGCATATTTGCGGCGGGCAAAGGGTACATGAAGCATACAATTAAAACGTCTCGAATTGGGGCGAGGTACTCTCAAACCTAGTTTACCTAATAGATACGGGGAGTCAATTTTGCACAACAATAACTTCAGTAACATGACCTGATCCTTGAATGTACGCCTACTCCCAAGAGATGCAATTTCTCTGCCAAACGGCTGCCCAGACTGCGAGGCTTTATATTGTAAATGTTTTATTAATTTATTTTGAATTCTTTCAATTAATTCCTTGTAAACATTATACTGAGGATTCCAAACAGCCGAGGAATACTCCAGGATTGGCCTAACCAGGGAATTATATAGGTCAAGTATGGTATGAGGGCTCCGGAACTCCTTTCCAATCCTAAGGACGAAACCTAGAAGTTTAAAGGCCCTATTGGCAATATAATGTATGTGGTCAGAAAAAAGTAGTTTACTATCCATGTAAACTCCTAAATCCTTTACAGTGGTTGTTCTTTGTACAATTTCATTATTTAACACATAATCATATTCAATAACATTCTTTTTTCTGGTAAAGGATAGAAAGGTTCTTTTACAAAATGTGTAACTATGTACATGTAACAATAACAATTCAAGGGTGTATAATTATGTAGCATTACTATTTCCTAAAGTGGCCAACAGATGGCGTTGCATGTACTCCTAAGTAAATAAATAAATACTAAATGGGCACGTTACAGACGCCAACACTAATAAAGAAGTAGTCATTTAAAATGCTCCGTAATACGTGTGGGGTGGACAGACTAAATAACAATCGAAATCAAATGGTCTGGAGCCCAAAGCACATAAATATGTATGTATGTGAAATGCCACATGAGTACTTAAAAACCTTACCTACCTAGTTCGTTTTGTAGCATACCAATGCACAGATTTAAGTTATCGTTTTACCTTTTCGACGCCAACAACATATTATATCAGCACCGCAGGTTCTACTTCTACGCCAACGATCTATATGTACGTCCATTATTTCAATGCAAAGCAACCTTCGTTCTGTTAAGTTTAGGTTCAATTTAAGGCATCGCAATAAAGAAGTCTGGCGTATGGGTGATATCTCCTTTGGAGTGGTACTTTCAAAAATCGGCCCCAGGAAAACTGTCGGTTATTAAGTACGGAGGTACACAAAATAAAAATCAGGGTTCACGAAAATAACTTTATGTTTTTATTTTAATTTACATAATTTAATTTACTTACTTATTTCTATTTAATTAATATCACGCAGTCGCTGCATCATCATTTTATTTTAAATCCATATAAAATATATTCTAAGTGCTATTTAGAACAACCTTTATTTTTTTGAGCAATAACTAATTAAGTAGATGAGATTACAAGTATAGATCGACCGCTTAACTGAGTCCTCGCCCGCGCGGTGCAGGGACGCGGGGTGGGACGAATGCGGGGGCTGAGAGAGGTGCGGGCGGCAGGCGCACCACCCGCCCGAGAGAAGTCCCCTTTGTCGTCCTATCCCGCGCCCCCATTTAAGCTTTAATTTAAGGTCTGTCTATAGGTAGGTACCTATTAAGATAACCGTAACCTAAGCTTATACTTCCATATAAATGCGGGGGCTGAGAGAGGTGCGGGCGGCAGGCGCACCACCCGCCCGAGAGAAGTCCCCTTTGTCGTTCTATCCCGCGCCCCCATTTAAGCTTTAATTTAAGATCTGTCTATAGGTAGGTACCTATTAAGATAACCATAACCTAAGCTTATACTTCCATATAAATGCGGGGGCTGAGAGAGGTGCGGGCGGCAGGCGCACCACCCGCCCGAGAGAAGTCCCCTTTGTCGTCCTATCCCGCGCCCCCATTTAAGCTTTAATTTAAGGTCTGTCTATAGGTAGGTACCTATTAAGATAACCGTAACCTAAGCTTATACTTCCATATAAATGCGGGGGCTGAGAGAGGTGCGGGCGGCAGGCGCACCACCCGCCCGAGAGAAGTCCCCTTTGTCGTTCTATCCCGCGCCCCCATTTAAGCTTTAATTTAAGATCTGTCTATAGGTAGGTACCTATTAAGATAACCATAACCTAAGCTTATACTTCCATATAAATGCGGGGGCTGAGAGAGGTGCGGGCGGCAGGCGCACCACCCGCCCGAGTGAAGTCCCCTTTGTCGTCCTATCCCGCGCCCTAAGCTAAGCTTTAATGTAAGGTCTGTCTATAGGTAGGTAAGTACCTATTAAGTTAACCGTAACCTAAGCTTATACTTCCATATAAATTTAATATTTAGTATACAATGACCCTACCCGTTTATTGCCTCTTCTTCCTAAATCTAAGTCACTTAAGTACTTTATTACTATTATTTATTCTGTTTCTAAGCGTCTTCTACTTACAATACAAGCTCTTCTGATTGGTAAACATCTTTGAACGCTGATTAGTGTATTCTTACCACGAAACTGTACAGCCCCGCAAATAGAGAGCAGACGTCACCTTATTGATTGATTACATGGCATTGATTAAGGGTGCGACCACACCACCGCTTAAAAAACGGTGACGTTACGGAATCGCAACAAAATGTATGAAAAAAGGATTACTAATGTTTGGCAAAGAATGTTCCCCAAAGCATCACATCGCAAATTTTGTTTCCCAAATTTTTATTTGGCAAAAATTCAATTGTCAAAACTACTTATCGGCAATATTACAGTTAGCAAACCTTTTTTTCGGCAAGTGATTATTTAGCAAATAATGAATTGGTCATGTTGATTTTCCCAAAAAATTTTTTGGCAGATTTATCGTTTGGCATAACGTACGAAACCCAAAATATCGCATGGCATACGATTTCTATCGCAATGTGAGTAATGCCTAGGATAAACATAACAATATGATTATATTTTGTAAGTCTTATCTCCTATAAGTCCGAAATTTCAAAATGCCTAACGTTTACAATCGCGTTTTAAAAAATTCCGAATTTCAATACACCGAACAATAAGAAGTCCGAATGAATAAAAATAATCCGAAATAGCAAAAATACGAATTCCGATTATTAAAATTTTCAAAACTCCGAATATTATTGGAGTAAAACAAACCTGTTTGCGGCTTAGGGGTGGCCCAAGGGCCACCCCCGCCGCACCTTAACCTAAATTAATCCAATTCCTAATAAACGAAATTCCGATCATTGAAAACACGAATTTCACTATCCCGAATATCAAATTTCCGAATTAGTAATGAAGTATCGGAAAATTAATAATCGGAATTTTGTTTTTCGGGCCAATGACACTTCGGGCTTTTCATCATTCGGAGTTATACAAATCGGAATAATATACAACCGGAATTTTGAAATTCGGTTAAATACATTTCGTGTTTTTTAGTAATCGGAATTTTATTTCTTAGGAATTATGAAATTCGGAGTTTTAAAAATCGGAATTAGCAAATTCTGAATAAAATATTTCGGAGTATTTGGGTGTTCCCGACTGTTTTGATACTAAATTGTACAAACTATTTCTTTGTTTAAGCAATTAAATCTATAATTTCTGCCATTTGTTCATTTTATACTTAAAATTCCTGCAGTGTACCTACTATTGTATTACTGCAACAGTAAAAAATAATTATCATTTGCCAGATTTTTGCTATAAGTATACCATGCAAAGTGTCATATTTGGGAATTTTATTTTTGGAATATAACTTATGACCAAACAAAACATTTGCTTAAGAAGCATTTGCTTAATAAAATCTTGACGAAGTGAAACTTTGCCAAATGATAGTTTGACCAAATGAACTAAATGCTAAATGTAACTTTGCTAAAGGTTCACTTGGAAAATGTAAGTATTGCGATAAGTTGTTTGGGAAGTCATATTTGGGAAAAATAATTTGCCAAACGGCAGTACACCATGAAAAAACGGTGAGAAAACGTGACGGATACGACACGTCACTGCGTATACGCGGCGGTTTGGTCGAACCCTAAAATCACATTAAAATAATAGACAATTACTACGTAACAGACTTGACACCGGTATAAGTGACAGTTACAGTGAAGTGTCAACGTTTACATGTATAGACCGACCGCTTAAGGTGCGACCACACCGCCGCTTAAAAAACGGTGACGTTATGAAATCGCAACAATATGAGGAAACGGTGAGAAAACGTGACGCCTACGACACGTCACTGCATAAAACGCGGCGGTATTGTCGTACCCTGAATGGTCTATAGCGTTTTAGGTAAAATGGTACCTAAATTTATAGTCTATCTAATAGTCGCACGAGTACCCCAGCTTGCTGATGTCGTCATCGAAGCTCTTATTCTTGTACTGCTTGATCTTGGTGAGCCAGGTGCATAGGGAGGTCTCCTGCCGCTTGCCTCCGTATCGGGTCGGCAGGCACTCCGGGTCTATATACCTGGGCAACAGAAATTGAACTTGATATTGGGTCTTTACTTTGTTTCTAACAGTGGAGCAAAATAGGGAGTGGGGCGTTTTCCGATAAAAAGTCAATAGGGTTTTTTATACTCAGACAATCATTACCCTATCGCTCCTTATCTCCTTATACAAGAAAAAATGTGTCCCAAGATTTAAATTCCAGTCCGTCACTTTTTTTTTAATATAGATAGGTATGTATGTACCTATCCTTGTTGTTCTTGTCCTTGTTGTATGTAGGTATGTACCTTATTACTTCTGTATACCTTTTTCTGTTTTGATTGTTATATGTGGTGTTCAATAAAGAGTTATTGTATTGTATTGTATTGTATGTATGGAACGGAACGTGACGAGTAGGAAATAATCCATAGTAAAATCTTGGGACACATTTTTCCTTGCATGAGACTCATATGAGACTCAATAGATTCTGGAAAACATGTACATGTGGACTTTTTTTTGGAAAACGCTCAGTGGCGGTGCATTCCATGGTACTTTTGCTTGTTCGCTTTCTTTGTTTAAAAAGCCTCACCTGTGCAAGGAGTTCATATCGTTGCCATGAAAGTAGACCTTTCGCCATAGCCCCTCCGCGGGTGCCAGACGTTTGAAGAGATAGAACAGCGTCTCGAACACGCGCGAGCAGTTGACGACGTGCACGCCGCGCTGATGCAACGGGAAAGCGTACTAGGGGGACAGAAGTTAGTAAGAATTGTAATTTGCGAGATTCAATGCGAGAACGTTGTGCGTGTAACATTACTGGGTTGCGAGGCTAACAAGTTGCAAGTGAATTTCTAAACGACACTGAAAATTAGAACACATAGAAAAATCCGAAAAGTAAAGCTATGGCCGCAAGTGATCAATCGAGCGCCGCAATGGATTAATGCAACTAGTTTTGTTTTGTTCCGTATTGAGATAGGCAAGCATTGACTAATAAACAAGTAACTAATTTCAAACAAACCATTTTTCTCTCCAAATGTTGTCGAGTTTGCATGTAAAGAGAAATAAATTAAAAGGCTATTCATGATATAAATTCTAAAAACGGAACACTCAATGACACGGCTATCTGATGTATTAATGTATTATAACATAAATTATTCTATGCTTTTAGTAAATTGCCAACCCAGTGTGTGACGGACATTCAATGACTTTCAGAACTTACTTATTTATAAATGTTACCTACTATTTAGCAGTGATGGGCAAGTCGACCTAACTATAGATTCCCACTGAGTTCTTTATCAAACTTCACTCCCTCATTATTTCTGGATGGATAGAGTTAGGAAGAAGTATTTAACTTTTTACTTAGGTGCTTTTTTACCTCGGGTTGTCTAAGGCCACATATATATATACGGTTTCCGTACGAAATGACGTCAATTTGTAGCCCTGTCACTTTCCGTTATATAGTGATGTCCCGTTCGCTGACGTCATTCCGACTGGAAACCGTGTGAAAATTCCGTATGTGTACATACACATACGGAAATCCGGTCTAACACGTGCTCGGTGCTTTCGAAAATCGGACCCTTATAAACTTATCCTCTACTCGTTTTGCAAAATCAGTTTTTATCATCACATTTTTCCCAGAGAAGAGTTTACAAATCAGGAATAAATACTGTGTGTATAACAGGTAAAAACCTACTAGAAAAATATCGGTAAGTAGGTAATAAAAAATAAAGTAATATTTTATCAATTTTGTCAATCCATTCCTTACTCTACTTTGTTTTACGCGCGCGCGTCGAGAGATTCGGTTTTGTGTCGATATTCCACGGAAAACTAAGGCAACTAAACCCAATGTACTAGGCAATCATAATGCTTAAGATGCAACTTTTCGTAATCCTTAGTAAATTTCGTTTTGTGACGGTATTGCCCGAAGAAACAAGAAGGTTAAATCCGATGTACTGGGTATTCATAACATAAAGGAAGCTACTGTCTGTTTACGGTTTGTTTCGCTTTGGTTTTGCTCTTTACAATTCCGAATTGGCAATGTTGCCTCTTTCTTCTGCGGTTGACACGCTAATGCATCAATGAATTTTATACATGAATTGAACATAGCTTAGATACACGTCTTGTCTTGCTGGAAAAAGTTAAATCTCGATTTAGTGTTATACTCGATTTAATAAAGTTAAAGTTTTAAAATGTATGGGACTGTCAAGTCAGGGTGCGACCAAACCGCCGCGTATACGCAGTGACGTGTCGTATGCATCACGTTTTCTCGCCGTTTCTTCATACATTTTGTTGCGATTCCGTAACGTCACCGTTTTTTAAGCGGCGGTGTGGTCGCACCCTTAGCGTGTAGTGGCTAGGTCTAGATTTAAGTTTTCCAGCCAGTGCAGTGGTCATAACAAAAAATGTAAATTCTGAGAAAGAGGACAGACGCGTGGTGGTCTATCTACAGTTTGTCCATCTGGTTTTCGACGGAGCTCCTATTTATGGATATTTTGCGCTTTGGGCCCTAACTATTTTCGAATTAAAATATTATTGAGTTATTCAAAATAATGGCAGCGTTTTGTCCGATTGTCCGGGTAGACCACGGGTAAGTCCCAAACCAGTAGGCTTATTGTCTAACTCGCTCGCAATCGCCATCGTGTTCATTTTGACAGTTCTTGTATGGGCTGACAATTGGCATCGGAATCAGCTAGCTGTCACTTTCATACAAGAACTGTCAAAATGAACACGATGGCGATTGCGAGCGAGTTAGACAATAAGGTCGCAGGGATGTTATGGATATATAATTTCGGATCCGGATATGGATATGGATATTGGTAAAATATAATATCGGTTTCGGTTACGGTTATGGATATTAAATTATTTCGGATTATCCGATAGTTTCGGTTACTGATATGGATATCCATAACAACACTGCTGTGCACCTCGCGCTGTGACGTCATTAGGTAGCGGGAAAGGTGTCGCGTTCCAGCGGAGTGCACAGTTAATTCGTACGAGTTGTAGTATTTAGTTAGACTCCGCCCTATCCGAAACTATCCAAAACTTTTATTTCGGATTCGGTTACGGTTACGGATATGGATATCCATAACAACACTGTCCCAAACCACGACGTAGAATAAGTTCGTATAAAAACTATTAAAAAAAAAATGAGCAGGCAGCAAAAAGTGTAATACAATACATCTGATCTGAAACCCTCATAGCCTGATTCTTGAGGAAGGCATTCATTTTCAACGAGACCGATCCAATTTCTTTAAAATTCTGTCTGATGAAATCGCAAAGCATAACAGCTAGCGCAAAGGCGTTGTCATAGAAGATGATTACTAAGTAACATAAATATCCAACTATCAACATCTCAACCCTCACCCCTAGAACGTTCATGGCCTGTACGGCCACACCAGGAGTCAGGTACCGTATGTGCTTCATAGTGAGACCCTCACAGTCCACTAGCGCCACTCCACCAAGCACCTGAAAAACAACACAACGCACGTCAACGACTGATGACTCTTCAAGATTTTAGATTTAAATGTTGTACCTAACTTCAAGAGTACCCGAAACCGACGAGCATGTATGAAGAGATTGATGAATGTGGATGAAGCGAAAGAGGTATGTCAGGATCGTAGCAAGTGGAACAAAGTAGTCTCTGCCTGGGCCTGTGGGAAAGAGGCGTGACGGGTTGTATGTATGTATGTACCTAACTTGGGACCCTATAGGTACATCCCAGAAAATAGATGCCGAAAGTTCTTCTTCGAACGTCCACTTAGGCCTTACACTAAGAAAGAAATCAGAGCTCGTATAAGATTTTAACCAAAAACGTCTCGTACGCATTCGTCAACAAACGAAACACGTTGACGTATTCTGTGATGGTGTCTCGTATCACCTGTAACTTGGGCTGCATGATGCCGACCTCCAGAAGCAGCAGGCTGCCCCGGATCAGGTCTTCCACGGGCGTCGTGTCTGGGTCCCATTGGCCTGCGAACAGATTAACACATTTTAATATTTGAGATAATTGAGGTATGTGATGCTGATGATTACGTCAATGTCGATGGCTTACTGTTTGACAATTCTAATTGCAATGCGTATTCAATATGAAGCCAACCGTCGAGTTTGTAATGTAGAGAATTGTCACTTGTCACAGACAATTGTCGTGTTGGTGAAATAGGGGCCAGTTTGATCTTATAAATTGTAGGAAATGTTGCATTATTATAATGTACGGAGAACGCCTTAAATATTTGCCAAAGCATTTGCTTTGAGTGGCGACATTGCTCTTTCATTTCATCATAAATTAGGATCTTAACTGTCAAAAGTATCATACAAGGACGGTAATACAATTGACAACATTTCATTTTTATAACATCTGAAAATGTATATATGGTTCGAAAGCATTTTGCCTCCTGATCACTGCAATATGTTTATATAATTTTAATATCGCATATTATAAAAAATAAAAATTAATTAATAATATGTCCTAATTTTACCAAAACTACCACAGGATAGGTGAAACACCTTTGCCTTTTTCACGAGAAAAAATAAGCGACCATAATTTTGTATATGACAACTTCAAAGTACAAGGGGGGTAACTCTGAAATTCTATTTTTGAAGTTCGTTGCATACCTTCTCTCTCACTCTCAAGTTAATGACTATATTAGTATGAGCGGAACAGCACGAAGCGAACCTCGAAAATCCTCCGCGAAAATCGAATATCGGAGAATAAGGCCTGACATTGACAATTTGAAATTGACGTCAGATTTTTTTCTATACAGAAAAGACAAAAGGATAAGTGTCTATTCTGTGATAGTATCGGAGTTACGCCCTTTTAGAATAAGCAAAAATTAATAAATTAATTATAAATTAAATACAAACCCTAGCGAAAAAATTAAACTGTCAGCATGTTCATCTTTTCAAACAGAATACAGAGAACCATTAAAATTATAGGCTCAGAAATATGAAATGTTGTCAATTTCAATAGGACGACCACCGTGAAGTTCTTCCTAAGATTGTTTAATAGATACGGATTACAGTCTCCGAATGTAAATATTGTGGATGTTAAGAAGCCGAAAACTTTTCATAATTGAATGATTAGGCCGGCCACATACATACGGAATTTTCATACGGTTTCCGTACGGAATAACGTAAATTCATAGCCCTATCCCTGTCCCGTTCGCTGACGTGTGAAATAATTCCGTACGAAAACCGTATGAAAATTCCGTATGTACGAGTATGTGGCTGGTCTTTGTTTTCGATAACATAGGCACTCTAGTAGGACTGACGTTAGCAAAATCTGTAATGGATGACTTAAGTCCATGATCACAGGTGTACCAGGAGCTCAAAGTTGCTGGGAGCTCACCGAGCCTGCAGATTATGAGCCGTCCTACGTCGGGGCGGTCATACAGCACGCCCTCGAACAGGCTGCCAAGCCGCCGCATACCGAACCAGTCCACGCCGCGCCATAGGTGCGGATTCTGCTCCCGAAACTGGCAATAGTGGACCATCTGGAATATAACGTAATCTTCATTAAACCTGTGATTTTTCCTCTTCCTTTTAGCCGTCGTTTTCACACAATTTGTCTATCTAATCTAATCTAATCAGCCCACATCCACCCACTGCTGAGTAAAGGCCTCTTCATTTTCACGCGCCACTTTGCCCGGTCCTGTGCCAGTCTCATCCACAGTTTTCCAGCCGACTGCCAGATGTCATCTGACCAACGGGCTGGTGGTCTGCCCAGTGCCCACTGACCTTCGACACAATTTGTCTATATAATTTTCTATTTATTTTCAAAATCATGTCCTAGGTGGTGTGTGGCCAACATGATCCATATTTTAAATGTCTATAGCAAAAACGCACAGTACATTATATACCGTTGGTGTAAGGTCAGGATGCTACTACAGGTGGCCGATTCGATTTTTCATATTCTGTCGGGATATCCGGTACATCATTAATTCAAGAGTACTTATTCACATTTAAACGAGGCCAGTACACGAGACAATCGACTGAGGCTAGACATTAAGTAAGTGCCAATCGAAATCGTCGTATTTATATTGGACGGGTTTGATTTGGCTTAGTGTATTGTCCTGCAGTCCTGTTGTCTGTAGTTTTTTTTTTGTTTAGTTAGAATAGACAATGCCAATATTATTGGCTGAGTGGATTGTCTCGGGTTTTGCCTTCATGCACATCCCGCACATCGTAACAGCGCGGCAAAGAGATAAATTTGAGGTGCGAGCGACCACACCGCCGCTTAAAAAATGGTGACATTACGGAATCGCAACAAAATGTATGAAGAAACGGTGTGAAAACGTGACGCATACGATACGTCACTGCGTATACGCGGCGGTGTGATCGCATCGTAAATTTGTACTCCTTTAGAGCCAAGCAAATTACCACACACACATCATGACATGTTCATGTTTGTGGAAAAAATATTACAAAGCGTCATAATTTATTATTATTAGGGAAACATAAACTCTAACCAGTCGATGCGCGCGCGCCGGTACAGAGCGCCTGGCGCGAAGGAACCGCAACAAAAAGGCGTCGTCCATCTGTGGCGGTTGACATTCCCCGCGCGCTGCGGACATTGATAAGGTGGTGTTACTTCATTGCACTCATGGGTGCCTGGTACAAAATAAAATCTTTCATACGTAACATTTATTTAATAAATTGTTATTGTTTATTTATTTGTTGCTGCTTGAAATATTTAATAATTATAGTTACCGCCAAGCTAAGCCGCCAAGCAGAGCCTCTAGTGTAAGTTTTCGCATATAAAAACCTCTCGAACGCGTTCATATAAACGTCTCAATTACTATTGAATAATTGGCAGCGCCACTAGCGGATCCAAACGGCAACAAAGTGATCTCATAGTATTTGACATTTTAACGCAAACGCGTTCGACACGTATTTTATAACTGTATGCTTAGTGTAAGTTTGCGGTCACAAAATACGTCTCGACCGCGTTTGCGTTAAAATGTCAAATACTATGAAAAAATTTAGTTGCCGTTTCGATCCGCAAGTGGCGCTGCCAATTATTCCATAGTAATTGAGACGTTTACGTGAACGCGTTCGAGACATTTTTATACGCGAAAACTTACACTAGAGGCTCTGAAAACCTACACTAAGCATGCAGGAAAAATTTGAAATACGTTTCTGGCACCATAAATCAAGTCGAAATTAAACTTTTAAAGACGGCGCTAGACACTAAACTGAATCCAATTTTAGTATCATCAAATCAACGCAGCGTCAAAGCGTAGATAGCACATAGATGGTTTGATGAGGTGCAACTCTATAATATGCCAAACTTCTGTAGACTATTATGTCCTGGTACCAACCGTTGGCAAGCGTCGTAACTTTAGAGCTACGAGTAGCACTAGCACCCGTGCTCGAAAGAGAGGAGCTGCAGGCTTATTGTCTAACTCGCTCGCAACCGCCATCGTGTTCATTTTGACAGTTCATGTATGGGCTGACAATTGGCATCGGAATCAGCTAGCTGTCACATTCATACAAGAACTGTCAAAATGAACACGATGGCGATAGCGAGCGAGTTAGACAATAAGCCTACAGTAGGCTCGCTGGTTGGATAGAGGCGAGAACAAAAAAAAATTGGTTGCCTGTAAAGTCGGTATACGGGCGAAAGTTTTACGTGACAACGACTTTGAGTGGTAAAATAATTTTAATGTGAATATTCATTCGTATAGTAGGAAGAAGGACGTGTAAACTTGTATGCAGGCGCCTAAGCGAAATAGAAGCGCAAGACATGAACCGGTGTGTATGCCTATCTCTCTCACTCTCTCTCTCTCGCTCTGTCTCTCTCGCTCTTAGGCGGGCTAACTGTGCTCGAGTGGAAGGGACGCGTGCCTTTCACTTTTTATGTCTGTCTCTCTCGCTCTTAGGCGGGCTAACCATGCCCGCGTGCCTCTCACTCGCTCTCATTGTGAGCGCATAACGTGAGCGGAGCGTAACTCAGTTTCTTGAAGTGTCACCCGGCAAACCAATTTATAAGACGTTGTCACGTCAAAAAAGATTGTGTACCTACAATGTTTCTAGTTTTCTAAGAGACTAGTTCTACCCGGATTGGCAGACAGATAGATAGACGGACATAGCAAAACTACGTGGGTTTCGTTTTTGCTATTTTGACTGGCGTCTTGTGGTTTGGTTGTCATATTGAATTTTCAATAGGTACTCTTCACGTCTTTAGCGAAACTTGCAAGATAAAAACAAACAAATTGATGTAAAGGTCTCAGAAATCTTTCGGTCTCTCAAATCAGTAGATACACGCGTTTCACACATAAATACTTAAAAAGGCTATTTATATTATTAACTAACTTTTTTCCGCGACTATGTCTCGCAAAAACTGGTCCAGTTTCTTAATTGGCCGCGGCAGTCTCGTTTTTAATCGCTCTATTTATTAGTTCGATGCCCTTGCCTCTCTAACCTTCTAAAATACGTCATTTGAAATGTTTCTTAACGGCTCGCTATCTACCTACTTCGGCTAATCTACTCGATTACAACACGCGGCAAAAAACCGTGAAACTCGACCGTTTCCACAAAACATTAAGCCCTTGCACTCACACAGCTACGCCTTTGTGTAAACTAATGACAACCTTAGAGTATGAAGATAAATAGTAGAAAACGAATGAAATAGGTAAGAACTAAAAGTTTACATAAATTTTAATAAATAAATTTGTTGCCATTTTTAAATTTGTTGAAAATTTTTACACTATAATCCTCCCAAAACCTTCAGGCCGGATTTTAAAAATTCTTGCACCATTATAATGCTAGTATAGTATGTAAAACAGGGTAATAAATAATAATATATTTAAGTCGGCGATGTAAGTAGATGAGTGTATAATATTTAGATACTAATTAACGTTTCTGATAAAAGAGACATGAAACACACTACAGTTCACAGAATCATTAATTAAGCAAATCATTTGACTGTGTGGGAATAGAAAGCGAGTGTCGTTCAGTAGCCGTGCCACAGAATAGATAATGGAGGCCACTATTTCAATTATGAATAGCGTCTTTGCCCTAAAACGCAAGTGCAGAGTTTCATTCAAAACTTTTTGCTATGAAATCTTGCTTCTTTTTCTTGGATCTCTTCTTATCAGTCAAATCTTTTTGCGCTCGGGATTTTTCAAATATTATACTGACTTGCTAGCAATTACAACTTACAACGTGCAACGTACCTTCTGTCTAAAAGTTCAAAGTGAATTATTAATTATTAGATTATGGTGCTTATTATGTATTGTCGATCGAGAAATTTGTTTTACCCCCTTAAAATTTATAATGTCACTTGAACGGCCCACAAGTCAATTTAACAATCGGCCTTTTTATTTTTTTCTGATATTGAAACTGCCATGAAAATGGTAAAGCACCTTTCTTGGTCCACAATACATACGAGTACAGTACCTACGTATCTCTATTAATTATACGCAGTGGTTTTAAAATATATTTGACAGAAAGTACCTACAGAAACTTATGCTTAAATGTACCGTATATCATGTCTCGAAGCTCCTGTATCTTGCTGGCTCTGGTCTCCGGGATCTCCCCGCACAGCCGGTAAGCCTCCTCGTCAAACTCGGGGCTCTCATGCCGGTTCAGCTCCGCCTGGTAGGCGATCTCCTCGAAGCGGAACGGCATTATGCAATCCTGGTACCAAAATATACGTTTGTCAAATGGTATACACAACTTTGCCTTGTTTGGGGCATTGTCATCGGGAAACTTGAGATATGCTTGTTATAGTCATTAAAAAACCATGTAGGTATATAAAAGAAAGAAAGAAAAGTTTAATTATGACAATCACAAATGTAGTTAAAAGACAAAAAAAAAAAATTAAAAAGCTAGCTAGCTAACTACCTACAGAAAAATAAATTGTCACAAAATGGTCCCAACTCAGCATTTGCTGGCCTTACAGCCAGCGCTGGTTTTCCATTGGGGCCATCGGGTGATGCATTATATTGAAAGGTAAATGTACATATAATACGACAATAACAAACAAACGTAATACTTATAGTATAATTTGATGTGGTTGCCTGGGCACAAACTCATTTGCCTTTTAAAAATGAGAGAAAAATACAAAATAAGCATAGACAAAATTAAATAGACAACCACATCACAGACTATTTCAAGCTCGAGATTTTTTATTTTAGAAGGAAGGCAAACAAGCAAGGGGGTCACCTGATGGCAATCATCATCGTCAATACAGTACAGGAGCATTGCAGATGTTTTGCCAGCCTAGAGAGATAATTATGTCAAGCACTTTAATACAGTCTACAAATTATCAAGAACGTTTAGGGCATTCTTAACGATAATTTCAAACGTTGTAATTCATTTTAGTGCAAGCTTCCTTTCCCTGACATTCAGTTTTGTCATAGTAGGTACTGCGCAAGAGTTGATCACAGAGCCGTGACAGCAATTATTGGCAGCAAGCGGCGACTTTGTCATCATTATTGGACAACTTTAATTATAGGTATAGCTGTTTCTTTTCAAGGCGAAATTAGGCTGTTTTGGACCGGCTGCTTTTTTTACCGATTTTCCCAAATTTCATTTGAAAGTAACAAAGTCAGTATTAAATTATACAAAAACGGATAAGTCACGTCTAAAAGTCGAGTGATGCTTGACTTTTAGACGTGAATTATCCGTTTTTGTGTAATAATGATCGAGTCTAAAGGTAGTTTTATGTTGAAGAAAGTCTGTATTGTTGCAAAATTATTACAGTTTGAAATACTTAATAACTTTTCGACTGTTTGACAAGAAAAAAATGACAGCTGTAATTTTCATATACTCTCCGTATACAAGTACAGCACAATTTTTCGAGTGCTGTATTTTTAAAGTCAATTTCAAATAATTAGTCGTGCTTAAAAACAAGTTGTATGAGTAGAAACACTGTCCGAACTAGTTTTACTTATATGCAGACTAGCCCTTCACCTGCTATAGAACAGTACCTTATATGCACCTACTGAAGGCGACTAGCGCCATCAAAATTTGTTGTCTTTTTCTTTACCTACGTGTGTAAAAGTAAAGAAAATCAACACACTTTTGCAAATTTTCGGTGTTTTTGTTGTTATTCGTGATGAGAAAGTCTATTGATTTACAAATGCTATGTTGTGTTTAAATTACATCGGATTCTTTATTTTTTTACATATAAATATTTTCATAAGTCGTTACCGTTTAGGAGCAGTAGGCAATGCAAGGCAAAAAACACCATTCGGTTGAACTTTATTTAAATGCCGAACTTTTGCTGATACCTAAACGATCTACGTTGCATAAGATCATAAGACCTATGTATAAGAGTTGATAATTCAATATATATTTTTTTCAAAATTTTGGGCTCAGCCATTAACGAGGAGTAGGCTTTAGAAAGTTCCTAAATTACAGCATTTGAAGGCGCTAGGCGCTTTAATATTGTATGTAAACATGTGTACTTATTACTTATATTACTTACGCAATAGTGGCCAAACAATTTATAAGTAGTGCTTGTTAAGAAAATTATTATTTGTAGTAGAGCCAAAAAGCGTGGCTTCAAAGAAGAATTGCATATTATGCTTTCAGATATATTGGCAAAAACCCTTAGGTACAATAATAAAGTGGTTGTACTTAACAATATTAGCATTAGGCCGGGTTTTTAAACTCGTACCTATGCCAAACCAAATAAAGAGAGAAACTTGATTGAAATAGCACTTGAAATTTCGTGTGAAACGCACATTAACATGACTACCACTTGGACAAACATTACATTAAAGTGCGAAGAAATGTGACGACATGATTTTTGTGTTTTGCAATTTTTCGGTTGTTTTTGTTTTCGATTTTGCCTAATAAAAAGGAATAGTTCAGAACGCAATGAAATTGAAATAAACTGTAAATGATAGACGTAAGTAGGTAAGGTACCTACCTAGTTAATTTCCGAGCACGGTTGGGTGTTTGCTAAACTCGGAAAAGCACGGCCTCAAAAACTACTATACATAATATCTAGCACATGTAAACTAAAATATTTTTTTTACAATAGCATATTGCGATGAAGTTTTGCACACCGCGTATGACATGACAAGGACATGACAATGAATGTGACAACACCAATGACAACACGAGGCGTTTTGCCCGAAAATGCATAGATTTGAGCGAATATTGCACTTTACACCTTGACCTTACTATTACTGGTTTCATGTATATTCATGTATTTCAGGTATGCATAGGGACAGACAGACAGGCAGACATTGTTTTATACTATGTAGTGATGATGATGATTGGTGTACATACTTTCGAACCTCTTCAGCTTTATTATTATGTAGGCATGTTATGTATAGATAACATTTTTTCTTGCAGATAGTAGGCATACTAAACTTAAGAGGCTGACAACACCTGATTTTGTTGAAATTGATGTTATTTAAGCACTTTTTAAAGAAAAACTACACACAATAAAAATCCAAAAAAATATGTATGTCAATTTTCATCATATTTCAAACACGCTGGACGGACTCGATACATATGTAATTGAACAAAATCGGCTCGATAGAATATAATTGCAAAGATTGGTCTTAAAATCATCATTAAACGGGTCTATGTCTTTATTTTTTCAACGTATGGGTCTACAGTTAAAAACATGAAGTCAACATATTCAATACCTACACGGCTAACGAGTCATATTTCACAAATAATCTATACTTTTTTTTATTTCTTATTATTTGTGTCTTATTTGCAAGATTAGACGCGCGCCAAGCTGCCGAAATAGTTTCTTCTCCTTCTCTAACAGGCATGCGATCCGTATGTGTGAAGAGTGGCGCTGCTCAAGGTCATTTGCTGTTGGCAGCGCTTTAAATGAGTCGGCCAGCGCGGTGAAGGGGCGCGGGGTGGGATGACTGCGGAATACCCGCGCGCACCTCTCTCGGTCCCCTTCGTCGTCTCACCCCGCGTCCCTGTGCCGCGCGGGCCGACTCATTTAAGCAAAAGGGGTTCACAAAGAAACATTGCTGTGGTTAAAGCGAGCCTTTACTCTATCAATCAGGGTTGCGCAAGAGTGCTGTCCGAGCCACGCAATGGCGAGCAATAATGATGATTATACTTGAATTCAACATTAAGGCCGTTGCACTGATGCCTATAAACACTGTATTCAAAGATCGGATATTCGGACGCTTATAAAAATCCTACTATATAAATGCGAAAGTGTGTGAGGATGTATGGATGTTTGTCTTTCACGCCAGTACGGCTTAACGGATCTGGATGAAATTTGGAACTGAGATAATTTATGGTCTGGAATAACACGACACAGGGCCGTCTTTAAACTATTTGAGGCCCTGGGCACATTAGGATCATGGGGCCCCTATGACCTAAATATCGGTTATCATTTGGTAATCTGGCAGGAACTAGGGGGCCCCATTCGATCGCGGGGCCCTGGGCAAGTGCCCATAGTGCCCAGTGGAGAAGAGGGGCCTGACACGACATAGCCTACTTTTTATCCCGGAAAATTGCGTAGTTCCCGCGGGATGACGATAAACGAATTCTTTGCAAACGAAATCGCGGGCAACAGCAGTATGTACAAGATTATTCGCTTTATAAAACAAGTATAACATTTATAAAAAATAAATGTAGAAATTATCTATTCAAAGTGTCATTTGAATCCGTTGTAAGTGAAAAATTGTTTGGGAGCAAATCTCTTAAAAGCAAGAGTAAGTAACTAGATTTTAGAATTTTAAAGGCATGTCTATATTATAGTCCCGTCGTGAACGAAGTTTAGGTAGGTAAGTATTCAGTGCCCGAGCGAATATCCGATCTCTATTTTCTCACCGTATTTCCAAACATCATTAGTTTCGAGTTTTTTGCTGTTGGCGACCCTAATGACTTAGCTGTTTGACCTTGACTTTCTTGGTTAATCTACGCCTTGCCTCTTGTGCGTGTGCGTCGCTACACGTGTCAGTGTGGATGACGAAGTTTGGGTGCGTCTGTGTGTGTGCAGCTGGCGTAGTTTAAGTCGGCCTGAGTTTGAAGTTCGCAGAACTGTCTGTTGAAGTTCAAATTAGTATTTAAGTTAATATTAAGATGCACTGGCTGTAGTGTAGTTCCTGGCAAATAAATGAATAAATATGTTTGCATGTGAAATTGCTATACGTTTGTATCAGGAATAGTTAAGTCTAGAGTATAAGAGATTTTGCTTGTCATTGCTACCTCTGTAACGAAAGCTGTTGCATTAAAAATCTGTCTCCTTATTTTAACTTGCGAAGTTTAATTTTTAAAACACTATTATCTCCTCAACATGGTCCTTCGAACCGGATAATTAATAAAATTACCAGTACTTAAAATAATTGGAGATAAATACTGAAGAATTTAAGATTGCACTGGACGAACTTGGAGGATAAAAGAAGGTCGTCATAATTCTGTGAAAAGTGATCAGAATTCAGTTATTGGACAATAATATTCGCAGTGATAAGTGCTAATTTTAAATTAATTTTCACCCAACACTAAAAAAAGGTATAATTTAGCGTAAGTTTTAAAAAAAACCTGATAAGGTTAGTACAAAGTATTTTATTACTTCACCCTTTATTCAATTATCAAATTAGAGTTAAGTGTACCGTTTTGAGTACTCAATAGAACCAAAGTGTTTATTATTAGGTATTAATAATCTTAATTTGTACCAAAACGCTCAAATTTTCACTCTTAATTCTATTGGATCGGGTATCAGTAGAATAGTAATAAAGTGTGTTAACTTTTACTTCAATCATTAATATTTATATCAGTTGAGGCAGTTTTTATATAAATTCATAGCACAACAGCAATAATCTATAAAAGTAATCAAATTATTTCTATGCACAATTAAAATAGAAGTACAAGTTATATACATGTAGGTAGGTACTTAAATTAAACATTTATTAAATAGTTGAACTGATAGCTTAAAAACAAACTTAACAATTATCATTATATTTACAAAATTTAACCTTTGTTATATGTATAAAATTCCAGGAAGACTTAACACACGTTTCCCAGAATGGCTGACGAAAAAGAATTGATTAGAAGGCGTGGAAGTTATAAAGGGCAAATAACTACATTTTCAACCTACTTAAATAACTTGGACGTTTCCGAATTGTCCCCAACGGAGGTGAACGAGTTACGATTGCGAGTTGGTAAGATAACTTCGTTGTATGAGCATTACGACGAGGTACAACTAAAGCTTGAATGCATATCTGAAAATATGGATACTCGCTTGGCTGAGCGAACGGAATTCGAGTCTCAATATTATGCATTATTATCCACAGCGCAAAGTATAATAGATAACTGTGCTAATAAGCAGGATAGCTTTGGATCTGCTGCAAGCGAGCACGGTTCTCGCTCAAGTAATAATCACAAACTTGTTAAATTGCCCACAATTCAATTGCCGAAATTTGCTGGCTCCTATGATAATTGGCTGGAGTTTCGCGACACTTTCAAAAGCCTCATTCACTCTTACGACGAGATAGATAATATCAATAAATTTCACTACCTTAGGTCTTCCCTGGAGTCACTTGCAGCAGTAGTAATCCAATCCATTGAGTTTTCCGCTAAAAATTACACTGTAGCATGGGAACTTTTATGCGAACGATTCGATAACAAGCGTTTATTGCTGCAAAACCATGTTTCTGCCTTGTTCAATATCGAACCTATAACAAGGGAATCTTCATTTAATTTAAAAAGGATCATTGATCAAGTAAACAAAAATTTACGCTCACTGGAATCATTAGGTGAACCCGTCAAACAGTGGGATACTTTGCTCATTCACATCATTACACAAAAATTAGATTCTAAAACATTTCGTGAATGGGAAGAGTACAAAGGTCGTTTAGACAAAAATAAATCAATTTCATTCGATGCTTTCCTAAAATTCACGCGAGATCGCGCAGACTTGCTAGAAACACTTGAGTTATCAACAAATAAACCTACGCAGGCTATTAAAACAACTTCCAAAGTAAAATCTATGATCACGGTACAAGAAAATAAAAATCATAATAATAATTCACCTACGAAGCCTTGTCCGAGTTGCAAGGGAGATCATTGTTCGAGTAATTGTCCTCAGTTTCTAGCATTAAGCTGTACATCACGGTTGCAATTACTACCGAATTATAAGGTTTGTTATAACTGTTTCCGTAGTGGTCATTACGCAAATCACTGCAAAAAGCCAGGCTGTAAAATATGCAAACGAAAGCACCACACACTGATTCATATCACGGAGTTCAAGCCTAGTTCAAATAATGTGGATAGTAACAGGTACGCGTCCAGGCACAGCGGCGGCGAGCCCGGGAATAACGGGAATGCGCCCGCGCCGCCTGCGCCCCCCGCACCCCATGGAATCGAGTCTCGTCTTCCTCTTACGCTGTCAGCAAATGTCGGAACCTCCTCATCCTGACATGGTCGGGACGTACTGCTGTCCACTGCGCTAATTAAATTATATGATATAAACAAGCGCGAGTGTATTGCTCGCGCTGTTTTAGACAGCGGCAGTACGTCTTGTATTATTACAGAAAAAATGTGTAACAAGTTAAATTTACCTACCGATATAGTAAATAAATCCGTCTTAGGTATAAACAACACGTCATCGCCCATAGGTAGAATGTGTCGAATTCCGATGAAGTCACTTAACGAGCTATTTTCAACACATATTCAATGCTTTGTTTTGCCTTCTATAACAGATGACGTTCCCTGCCGTCAAATAGATTTGTCGAACCTTAAAATCCCATCAGATATTTGTTTAGCAGATCCTTATTTTCATACGCCAGCCGATGTAGATTTAATAATCGGCGCAGATCTGTTTTGGGATTTATTAGGTTCGCAAAAAATTAGATTAGGTGATGGACAGCCAGTACTTTGTGAAACCAGATTAGGCTGGTTGGTCTCAGGCCCAATCACAAGTCGCCATGTACTGTCTTCGTCTGATAAAATTAAATGTAATTTTTCAACTGTTCATAAACACAGTACCGAGTTGTGTAATGATGTCAGCGACATTCAAAACCAATTGATGCGTTTTTGGCAGCTCGAAGAAGTCAGCCCTCAGTCACTGTCTCATTATTCTCAAGAAGAGAAGTCATGCGAAGAACATTTCGTAAATAACACAACTCGCTTAGAAAATGGTAGCTTTTGTGTTCGAATACCATTCAAACAGAACCCACAAATTCTAGGTGATTCCTTTCAGCGTGCTAAGCATTGTTTTTTATCTCTAGAGCGCAGATTTAAAAATAGACCATCATTTTCAAAGATGTACAAAGACTTTATGTCAGAGTATCACTCTTTAGGTCATATGTCTAGGGTTGAGCTCACTGAATTAAATCATCCTATTTATTTTATACCTCACCATGGCGTTCTCCGCGAAAGTAGTACCACAACTAAATTAAGGGTCGTATTTAATGTGAGTAGTCCCACGACATCAGGCATGTCATTAAATAGTCTACAGATGATCGGCCCCACGGTTCAAGACGACTTATTGTCTATACTTCTCCGCTTTAGAATCCATAAATATATTATATCTGCAGATGTGGAGAAAATGTATAGAACCGTGATGTTGCATCCTAATGATCGCGACTTGCATTTAATTATTTGGCGTGATAAGGAGTACGACCCTCTTCAGGTGTATAAATTAAATACAGTCACCTACGGGACCACTAGCGCTCCGTTCTTGGCAACTAGGTGCCTACAACAAATAGGATTAGAGTGTGAGGATGCTAGGATACGAGACGCTATAATCCATGACTTTTACGTCGATGATCTTTTAAGTGGTGGTGACAGTTTAGAAGACGTTCTTCAACTCCGGCGAGGAGTTAGCGATGCACTTGCTGCAGCATGTATGCACTTGAGAAAGTGGAAATCGAACGACCCACTGTTAGTGACCACACCCTCGCAACCGTCTGTCGATTTAAATATGGGTACCACAGAATCTAGCAAGACTTTAGGTCTCAGTTGGCTGCCAGACTGTGATCAATTACATTTTCCTATTGGTACGTCAGTTGCTAATAAAAATACGAAACGCGACATGCTTTCGATAATTGCACAAATCTTTGATCCCTTAGGACTCTTGTCTGTGATAGTTATTTCAATGAAAATCCTTATGCAACGTTTGTGGATGCTTAAATTATCCTGGGACGAACAGCTGTCACCGGAGATCATGAGTCAATGGCTGGACATAATAAAATGCTTGCCACTTCTTGACATTCGTGTTCCGCGTAGGGTCGTGTGTGAGTCGCATGAGCAGATCGAACTGCACATATTCACAGACGCCTCGGAACGTGCTTACGGCGCATGCGTATACGTTCGTAGCATCAACCACAAGGGTGAAGTTTTAGTGCGATTGCTCATGGCTAAGAGTCGTGTAGCTCCAATAAAACCCATGACTATTCCACGCTTGGAACTTTGCGGTGCATTGGTTGGTAGTCGTCTGTATGAAAAGGTTAAGGATTCACTTCGTACTCAAATTGATAGAACAATCTTCTGGACTGACTCCACCATAGTTTTGGGATGGCTCAAAATGGTGTAGCCGACATATTGGAAATGACTGGTACCTGTGCTTGGAGGCATGTCCCTACAGATCAGAATCCAGCTGATCATTTATCTCGTGGCGTTAGTGTTAGTTCAATAGTAGCCCTTGATACGTGGTGGTTAGGCCCAAGTTTTTTAATGCATAATGCTTCAACTTGGCCTTCACATCCTGGCACAGATCTTACTGTACTACCTGAAATTCGACCCGAAACCGTCTTATTCACCCTTGATCAGGGTACTAGTAAGTTAAAGTCGCTTATCGACTTCGACCGTTTTTCAAACCTTTTACGACTTAAACGGACGGTTGCTTACGTGATGCGTTTTATTAATGCTTGTAAAAGGAAGCCTATCATGACCAGTCATTTGAGTGATGTTGAATTAAAGAACGCATTGAATATTTTAATTAGGATTTCTCAAAATGATTCATTTCCTGAGTATAAAATGTTGCTAGGCAAACAAAAATTACCTAAAAAGAGTCCGCTGCTAAAATTCAATGTTTTCCTAGATGACGATCAAATAATGCGAGTTGGGGGACGTCTCGCCAACTCCGACTTTCCGTACGAAAAGAAACACCCTATTATCATACACTCAGCTCAAAGATTTACAAAATTGTTGTTTCTTTTCGAACACAGACGGCTATTGCACGCGGGACCCCAGCTGCTACTATCCACAATTAAAGATAATTATTGGCCGATAGGAGGTTTGAATTTATCAAAGGCTTGTTTTCGTCAGTGTGTGCTGTGTAGTCGCATAAAAGGTCAAACACTTACCCCACTCATGGGAAATCTCCCAAAACATCGTGTCTCTCCAGGTGGCTTTCCCTTTGACAGTGTAGGCGTGGACTATGCTGGACCTATCATTTCAGCTAGTCGTCAAGGGAGAGGATGTAGGCTGGAGAAAGTGTATGTTGCCGTCTTTATCTGCTTCGCAACCAAGGCGGTGCATTTAGAATTAGTGGGTGATTTACCAAGTAATAATTACCTTTCTGCTTTGCGGCGCTTCATGTCACGTAGAGGAAAGCCTAGCCATATCTATTCGGATAACGGTACCTCGTTTGTTGGCGCATACAACGAAATTTCTAAATTCTTGCTGCAAAATCGTAACTCGTTGGCTGAGACTGCGGCAAATGAGGAAATTAACTTCCACTTCATCCCTGCTTACTCGCCACATTTCGGAGGTCTCTGGGAAGCAGGCGTTAAGTCTACGAAATTCCATTTAAAGAGAGTGCTGGGAAATTGTCACCTCACGTACGAGGAGCTTAATACCGTGTTAGTTCAGGTAGAGGCGATACTGAATTCTCGACCACTGACACCCATGACACAGGACCCTGAAGATTTAACGTCGCTAACGCCTGGACACTTCCTCATCGGACGGCCGTTGACTTCGTTACCAGTGCAAGATTGTCTCGGTTCTTCAACCAGTCACATGACTCGCTTCCAGCGGATCGAACAACTCCGTCAGCATTTCTGGTCCCGCTGGAGCAAAGAATATGTGTCAGAACTCCAGCAACGAGTAAAGTGGCGTACCAGCGGTGACGGTGACACGTTGCGTCTCCATGCACTTGTGGTCATTAAAGAGGACAACCTTCCACCTCTGAAATGGCGACTTGGCCGCATCGTTGCCATTCATCCTGGTCCAGACGGTATCAACCGAGTAGCTGACGTGAAGACGGTGAATGGAATCGTCCGACGAGCATTCACGAAGATCTGCCCACTTCCAGAAACTGATGTCCCTTGATGTTCTTTGTTGAAAGACGAGCTTTCAACGCCCGGGGGCATGTTGAAGTTCAAATTAGTATTTAAGTTAATATTAAGATGCACTGGCTGTAGTGTAGTTCCTGGCAAATAAATGAATAAATATGTTTGCATGTGAAATTGCTATACGTTTGTATCAGGAATAGTTAAGTCTAGAGTATAAGAGATTTTGCTTGTCATTGCTACCTCTGTAACGAAAGCTGTTGCATTAAAAATCTGTCTCCTTATTTTAACTTGCGAAGTTTAATTTTTAAAACACTATTATCTCCTCAACACTGTCTTTATTTTTTGTTTGGTTTGCGGATTACTTTATTCATTATGATCGTTTTTATTAGGGTTCCGTACCCAAAGGGTAAAAACGGGACCCTATGACCAGGGGCGTAGCTACCGCCGTATCTGCCGTATCAATTATACGGGGCCCCCGGGCTACGGGGGCCCCCGACGTGCGTAAGCAAAAATGAATGCACACATTTTTTTTCTTATGTGAGAAATCTTTACCCTTCATAAGGGCCCCAAATAATTTTTTATACGGGGCCCCACCAAGGCACGCTACGCCCCTGCCTATGACTAAGACTTCGCTGTCCGTCTGTCACCAGGCTGTATCTCAAGTACCGTAATAGCTAGACAGTTGAAATTTGCACAGATTATGTATTTTTATTGTGGCTACAACATAAAATACTAAAATCAAAATAATAATAATAATTAAGGGGGGCTCCCATACAACAGA
Organism: Pandemis heparana; assembly: GCA_963854515.1. Taxonomy (NCBI): domain Eukaryota; kingdom Metazoa; phylum Arthropoda; class Insecta; order Lepidoptera; family Tortricidae; genus Pandemis; species Pandemis heparana. The sequence continues at coordinate 2,135,540 of OY978020.1, read as the reverse complement.
GTAGTTGTTGGCGTTTTTTGCTGTATCTCATGAACCGTAATAGCAAGGAGGTTAAAATTTTCACAGATGTTGTATTTTTATTGCCACAATAATAACAAATATAACAAATACTAAAAATAAAATAAAAATAATATTTAAGGGGGGCTTCCATACAACAAAAGTATTTTTTTTACCGTTTTTCTGGTACGGAACCCTTCGTGCGTGAGTCCGACTCGCACTTGGCCGGTTTTTTGACATACAGTGGGAAGGGAATTACATAGTAAATAAATTAAATTTGAACATGATATTTATATTTATGAAAATACTGAAATCAAATCAAAGCAATCAAATCAATCAAATCTGAATATTAAACTATATTTTGGGCAAAATGAAAATATATATTAATTAAGCCTTAATAATTTAAGGGATTTTTCTGCTACCTACTAATTCAATATGGAGCGCAATAATGTCCAAAATTAACGGTTTTTTTAAACTGTAGGTAACTAATATATATATAGCTAGCAGATGAATACTCTGCTCTAAATAGGTATTATAATAATCAGTCCCGAACTGGAATCAAGCGCTCGAGCTTCGCATCAGGTTTCCCGGCCAGACTATCCGAACCAGAACATTGGTCCTACTTCTAAAATTGGACGATAATACTTAACTGATTCGAAACTCTAAAAACTATACTTTTGACAAATTCATGTTTATTGGTCTTAGTTATAAGTTTGTATAGGTACACACCTACAAATAGGTCAAGTTTTGGCAAACATTACATTTTTAAGATAAATCTTGACAGTCAACGCAATCATTACTTATGGTTGAAGGTGGCCAAACGGAATGTGAAGAAACCTAGCAATGCAAATATGCCTTCTTGAACATAGCACGGTCAAGCGTACCTATTAATTAAAGTATCCGTTCGACGCGTCAAGATTACACATACATTACTCGATGTCCGATCATTTTACCGACAAACGTTTGACAAATATATCGTTTGACAAACAATTCATTTGACAACTTTATTAAGTATCTGCATAACTGTAAACTTAAAAAAAAATCGTGGCTCACATTAGGTTAGGTCAGTTTTGTTATAAGTATAACTTTTCCAAAAAATTTACGTGTTAGCAGAAAATAAAGGTTTGCCAAATGATGTGTTCCTCAGACGATGCCGATCGAATGTTTGTCGGTGAAACAACAGTGAACCCACTCACGCTTGACTGGTTTTGTTAAAAACTCTGAAAAACATATTAAACGTGTCAAACTCGTTAAGTGTTTACGTTAATGCCATTCGAGCGATTAGGATTAATTTGGAACGTAAGGACACAGAATAAATAATAGTAGAAGCAAGGGTAACGAGAAATATCAGCGCTACTAATAATAAGTAGGTACCTATAACTTAGAAATAGTGTTAAAAACAGTTTTAAGTAAAAGCCAAGCCAAACTTGACATATCCACAAACAACTGGCTTTCTTACACAATACAATAATTCCTTGTACTTAATATTAGCAACCAACGTGTCAGTATTTTATTTATGGTCGGTAACTATTGGAACCCTTCGTAATGCGTAGTCCGACGCTCACCTGGGGGGGTTACCGTGACGTCTTAAGAGGCTGACAACACCTAATTTTGTTGAAATTGATGTTATTTAGGCACTTTTTAAAGAAAAACTACACACAAAAAAAATACAAAAAAATATAATGATAATTTTCATCATATTTCAAACACGCTAGACGGACTCGATACATAATTGAACAAAATCGGCTCGATAAAAAATAATTGCAAAGATTGGTCTTAAAATCATCATTAAACGGTTCCATGTTTATATTTTTTCGACGTATGGGTCTGCAATTAAGAACATGAAGTCAACATATTCACACCTACACGGCTAGCGAGTCATATTTCACAAATAATCCATACTTTTTTTATTTCTTCTTATTTGTGTCTTATTTGCAAGATTTTAGACGCGCGCCAAGCTCCCGGAATAGTTTCTTCTCTTTCACTCACAGGCACGCGAACCGTATGTGTGAAGAGTGGCGCTGCTTAAGGTCATTTGCTGTTGACAGTGCCTTGATTCATTTTAGGTTCGCTCGCTGTCAGAACCATACTAAAAATGACAGCTTAATGTAAAACCTGAACTGAGTCGGAATTGAATCTCATTAAGACGTCATGGTAAGGCCCCTGACCAGTTTTAGGGGCATAAATCATATCATACTTGGCCGGTGACGGTCAACGAGGTGGTCTGTTAATAAATAAACAAAACAGCATCGCCTCGTTATGTCTTATGTTAATCACATTTGACCGTTTTTAATGGTTTAGTTCCAGATATTTCTTCATCAAGAAAAAAAGAAAGAAAGAAGACATTTATGACGACCGGATGGCCTAGTGGTTAGAGAACCTGACTATGAAGCTTGAGGTCCCGGGTTCGATCCCCGGTCGGGGCAGATATTTGTATGAAAAATACGAATGTTTGTTCTCGAGTCTTGGATGTTTAATATGTATTTAAGTATGTATTTATCTATATAAGTACCTATGTTTATCCGTTGTCTAGTGCCCATATCACAAGCTTTGCTTAGTTTGGGACTAGGTCAATTGGTGTCAATTGTCCCAAGATATTAAGATACTTATTTATTCGTTTTGCAAGACACACAAATATAAGAGCATACACACAATTTTATAGAAAAAAACAACAAAAACAAAAAAAAAACACAGACATGAAAATTAGATCATCAGCATTGTGTGTCCGCAAAAGTGAAACGGTCGCTGGCTCAGCATTACGCTGAGGTGTTAGACACCTGCTTGCAGCACTGATTTTCAGCCAGAACCGTCTGTGACTCAAGTAATTATATACTACATCAGACTTCAGAGCAAACAAAGTAACCGGATCACACTCATACCTACGAGTTAAAGAAGGATAACTGGAAGAGATCCCTTTAAGGGGGGGTTTTCACTACTTAGGTATATTAATATGTACTAAATTGCACCACCTGCTCAGATCTGTTCTTTTCTCTGGTCCGCTATGGTTGCCTGGTAGAGATCGCTCTGTAGTGATAAGGCCGCCTATTGTTACCTTATTACTTCTGTATACCTTTTTCTGTTTTGATTGTTATATGTGGTGTTCAATAAAGAGTTATTGAATTGTATTATATTGTATTGTTCGCCTTTGTACATCTATTTGTCTCATTCTCATTACCAGTAAAATTAATGTGTTTTATGTACAATAAAGAGTTATACATACGAGTTATGTAGGTACAGTCACCACTTGAGAAATTTACACCACCAGTTAAGTGTTAGCGACTGTATCTACAACTAGTTATAAATTCCATTTTATAGCCTTTAAATTAATACTAGCTTCTGCTCGCGACTTCGTCCGCGTAGAATTAGGTTGAAGAACTGATGTTTGAGTTATACAAAAAATATTTACGTTGCAACTCTACGCAGCTACGACCTTTGACATGTTTATCGCTATCCCGCGGGAACTACGCAATTTTCCGGGATAAAAAGTAGCCTATGTGCTATTCCAGACTTTTCTCTATCTATGTGCCGAATATCATCCAGATTAGTTGGGCCGTTCTGGCGTGATTGAGTAACAAACAAACATCCATCCATCCATCCATACTTTCGCATTTATAATATTAAGTAACATTTCAATCTCTAGCTGTAAAATATCATAAATACGAAAGTGTGTTTGGGGTTTTCTTCTGTCTGTCTGTAGAAACGGAATGACGGTACCATGTGATTTTTCGCATGTGAATAAAGTCTGGCAGATAAAAGACGAGGACGAGTTTTATTCGTATATGTCTTACTCCTTCTAACTCATTGTTGCCAATGTACGTTAGAGCAGATCGAACTGAGATCTCACACGTCTTTCTTTGTCTTAGGCTTTACCTACACAGGTTGATCTTTCCTTTGCTTCGCTGTAGTCAGCTAAAACAAAGTGTCACCATTCCTAAGCGATATGGTAGTTCTTAACAATATAACAGTATGGCCTTCAATTGAATTTGAAGTACTGGGGCCTTACCATGACGTCTTAATGCGTTTCAGTTTAGGTCTGCTCGCTGTCAGATTCATACTAAAAGTGATAGCTAAAACTCTAACTGAGTCGGAATTAGGACGTCATGGTCCCCAGGTAGGTACAGAGAAAGTGTGACTGCAATCGGGCTACTGCCTTGGAGAGGCTGACGTCACAAATGATTTTGCGATCAATTCTAGAAAGTACCGCCCGAAGGTGAACTAATCTGTGTATTGCTACAAAACTACAGCTCTTAATTATTTTCGACTAGTTGACTAGACAAATTGCAGCTGCATTTTTCGTCTGATCAAATTGTATTTAAGTAAATTCGGCGCAATCGTTCATCACGATCGAGTGGTATTTTGTATGTAGTATGTATAACTCTTTATTGTACATAAAACACATGAAAAAGATGAATACAGGACAACACAAATGCACAAAGGCGAACTTATCCCTAAAAGGGATTTCTTCCAGTCAGTCTATTTTCACATTATGTTTAGTCAAAAATCGGGCCCCACGGCGACTACCTAATTAATATGAATCGGCTACGCAGATAACTGCCGCTCGCATCAGCGTCAAAGCATAAAACATATATTTACGAGTTTATCATATAGCCTGTAGTTAAATTGCATGTAGATGTAGAACAATAATTAATTAGATAGTAGGTACGTACGTACTTAAAATCGTCCTTGCTGTTTCGTTCGTTGTATATTCATCGAGTCGAGAGAGTTAGATTAGTTACCTACTTAAAGCGCGTACGATTATGTACATTATGTTCCTACCTACTAGTAAACATTACCTCACTTTTCCCGCGGAGAAATCTTTCGCTTGAGCATTTACGATGTATGAAATGAAACGACTGATTGTTATGGTACAGGTAGAAAACCGTTTATGTTTAATGCGTATTAGTAGAGAATAAGGTATATTGCAGCATAGCATACCTGCGTACTGTAATATATCTTAATTTCCTTTTGAATTTTTGCTTTACGCAAATAACCACTTTATTCTCGTTCATTACTGATATGATATAGTACATTGATCGTGAAATTATATGTTAGGACCTAACCTTAAAATATATCGCTAAATATAAATATTACTACCCTAGCTATAGGTACCAGATACAAATTTCAAAAGTCCTAACAAAATTCCTGACACCTTTTACTTAGTATTTGTTCATTTTTTAAATTGTTTAATTTGTCAATGTTGATTGATTTAAGTATGTTTAAATCGTAAAAAGATAATTACCTACCTACGATTATTTATAATATAAGTTACAATTTATGAAACTAAAGTTTATTATTTAAATGAAAGAGTTAAGTGCTATGCTCGTAAAACTTTACCTTTTTTGTTGTTGTGATTAAAAATAAAAGTTTACAATGTATACACATACAATTTTATTGTGTCGTTTAGGTATTTGCCGAAAATTCCTGACATTTCCCTTTTCCGGCCGCATTCCTGACATGTCTATAAAATTACTGACATGTCAGAAAAATTCCTGACATCTGTTCACCCATCCCGCGAACTGCGATGAAATGAAATGATTTTATTTGCTGAGTACCTACAGCAAATTAAATCAAGCAATGAGTGTATTTTGCGATTCGCAAAATATAAATGAAAAAGCAACTAAGTAAATTAAATACAATAAGTACGTAGGTAATTCTTCTTCTTTTATTAATATGGCCCCATCGATCAATGCGATGATTTCGCCAATGTCAAAGTAAAAAATACAGTATTCCAAAATCTTGTGACAAAAATGTCGGCAACGTTGTACGGTAGAACACGGTCAAACGACCCCCTCCCCCCCTGTCGGGCTCTTAGCCAACGGACAATGATATCCCACGGAGACCGCCAGGAAATTATTAACCGAAGCCCAGGGTGCACCGAACCAAGCACTGCTCTTCCCCTCGGACGGATCCAAAAACGAACCGCAGCTCTTGACCACACGCGAAGGTAACCCGACTCGCACCCCACGTAGGTAATTATTTATTATTTTTAAAGTAAGTGGGTAAAATGTTGACAGCCAGTGTCAATATGAGTAATCACGAATGACAAGAATGCTTAGTTAAAGTTTGTTGACATTATGTATTTTTACTTCTGTGAAACATATCTTAATTGTTATTGCCTCGTTTACTGTTGCCAAGTGATGGTACACAGAAAAATAAAGATTTATAAATTTTATAAGTACCTACACCTGTAAATTGTCAAAAACCTCAAATACCTGTACATAGTTTACGTTACATTGCGCCGTCGAGAAGCTATAGGTTCACAAACGATCGATCGGCCACGGCAATGTAACTTGTCCATTCTCGCATTGTATAACTAACTAGGCTTAAGTCCTTAAGTCATAGTCTGTGTTAGTTTAATAAACAGTTCCGTTATTTGAACAAAGGTACGGCGCTGCAGAGTAGAGTACCTACTTATAATACTTACAGTATATTATGTAGGTATTTGGCGCAACGAGTAGAGTAGGTTTCGCGTTTAAATCCACGAGTCATAAACCTATACGATTTTATAATACTTTTTAGAGTTTAAAAACGGACGGAGTGATTAAAAATGGACGCAGATTTTTTACGTATTTACAATACAACAATACAATACAATACAAATACTCTTTATTGAACACCACAAATCAGTACAAAACAATACAGGAACAAAGTATGCAATAGGCGGTCTTATCGCCTTACCTACCTAGACATCATCTTCCTAGCGTTTTTCCCGGCATTTGCCACGGCTCAGTGAGCCTAGGGTCCGCTTTGACAACAATCCCAAGATTTGGCGTAGGCACTAGTTTTTACAGAAGCGACTGCCATCTGACCTTCCAACCCAGAAGGGTAATAAGCCTTATTGGGATCCTACCTAGACATTTTTTTTAATTAATAAGAGCTCAGCAAATTAAGAAATAAAAAGAAGTTACAAAGAAGACATTTATTCTTTTTTGAAAGACAAATAAGCGCATACACAGAATTTTAGCAAAATTGAAACATAGAAGAAAGAGATTGATGGATGTGGATGAAGCGAAAGAGGTATGTCAGGATCATAGCAAGTGGAACGTAGTAGTCTCCGCCTACCCCTGTGTGAAAGAGACGTGACGGTATGTATTTATGTATTTATGAAACATAGCGCATACATGAAACTAGAGATGCCACGAATAGTGAATTGGCCGAATACCGAATACCGAATATTCGGCAACGTTGTCGGCCGAAGCGCCGAATATTCGGCCGCCGAATGCTTGGTGGGGGCGCGTTAGCTGGAATAAGACAAGTCCGATCCTCACAAGTGATGGTCAGCAAACGAAAAACAATACCCGAACCTTTCGAAATTTGCATAAGTTTATCTTTCTTCACCTGGAAGTAGCGTTTATAGTGAGAGGTTATTTTCTGAGGCTGGTAACGTTTACGATGAAAAGCGCAATCGTTTGCTACCAAAAAATGCTGAAAAGCTGGTTTTTATCCATCACAACTTACCACTGATTAATTTTAAGTACTAAAATGTTGTAATTTGGAAATAAATACATAATTTTGAGTAAAATAACGTGTCTTTTTTTCAGGGATCGGAAACCGGTTTTTGAAATTAACCGGTTTGGGGTCAATGGCCGATACCGAAATGGATTGCGGTTAACGGTTTGGTTACCGGTTTTTTAACCGGTTATTAAATAAACCGGTTTTTGCACCAATTCAGGTTTTGTTGAGTGAAATTAACCGGTTAACCCCGGCATTTTAAAATTTTAGTTTTTCGACCTATTATTTTCAAAATCGATATCTAAGGGTCCGAGTGGTCTTTAAACACGAACACGTTATCAAAAATGGAAAAAGTGGCCGCCATTTTGAAATATTTAGTTTTTTGACTGATTGTTTTCAAAATTGATATCTGAGGGCCCGAGTGGTCTCTAAACATGAATCCGTTATCAGAAATGGAAATAGTGGCCGCCATTTTGAAATCTTTAGTTTTTGGACCGATTGTTTTCAAAATCGAAATCTGAGGGTCCGAGTGGTCTCCAAACATGAATCTGTTATCAGAAATGGAAAAAGTGGCCGCCATTTTGAAATCTTTAGTTTTTGGACCGATTGTTTTCAAAATCGAAATCTGAGGGTCCGAGTGGTCTCCGAACATGAATCCGTTATCAGAAATGGAAAAAGTGGCCGCCATTTTGAAATCTTTAGCTTTTGGACCGATTGTTTTCAAAATCGAAATCTGAGGGTCCGAGTGGTCTCCGAACATGAATCCGTTATCAGAAATGGAAAAAGTGGCCGCCATTTTGAAATATTTCATTTTTGGGCTGATTGTTTTGAAAATCGAAATCTGAAGGCCCGAGTGGTCTCTTAACATGAATCCGTTATCAGAAATGGAAAAAATGGCCGCCATTTTGAAATATTTGGTTTTTTGACTGATTGTTTTCAAAATTGATATCTGAGGGCCCGAGTGGTCTCTAAACATGAATCCGTTATTAGAAATGGAAAAAGTGGCCGCCATTTTGAAATCTTTAGTTTTTGGACCGATTATTTTGAAAATCGAAATCTGAGGGTCCGAGTGGTCTCCGAACATGAATCCGTTATCAGAAATGGAAAAAGTAGCCGCCATTTTGAAATATTTAGTTTTTGGACCGATTGTTTTCAAAATTGATGTCTGAAAGTCCGAGTGGTCTCTTAATACGAATCCGTTATCAGAAATGGAAAAAGTGGCCGCCATTTAAATATTTAATTTTTGGACTGATTGTTTTGAAAATCGAAATCTGAAGGCCCGAGTGGTCTCTAAACATGAATCCGTTATGAGAAATGGAAAAAATGGCCACCATATGGAAATTTTTAGTTTTCCGACTGATTACCTTCAAAATCGATATCTGAGGATCCTAGTGGTCCCCAAACATGAAGCCGTTATCAAAAATGAAAAAACTGACCGCCTTTTTGAAATCATTAGTTTTCGGACCGATTGCTTTCAAAGTCGATATCTGAGGGTCGGAGTGGTCTCCAAATGTTTAATGTGTAGTCAGAATATGAAAAAATACAAACTTGCAAGAGCCCTTTAAACCACTTATATCTGGCCCTGTCCCTGTCGCAAAATCCGTTCCTAACAGGTCTACGATAAGCTACCGCTTTGCCAAATTTCATCTTGATATTCTTGATTGCTCCAATAGTTTTCGAGGATGTCGTGAGTGATTCGTTCGTTAGTCAGTAAGTGACCTTTCACCTTAATAATTTTATTTATGCAAACATTACGTACATTCCATTGCACCAGAAACTAGATACGTCTAGATACGTCTCAGTTTACAAAGTGACTCAAAAAAAACCTACGTTTGCAATATATAATATAAAAATAATATACTAGCTGTTCGCGACTTCGTCAGCGTAGAATAAGCAATTTGTTTACTTTTTATCTATTCTGTTACATTGCCCTATGCGACTATTAAACTATATCTAAATATATAAAAGAAGAAACTGACTGACTGACTGACTGACTGACATATCAGCGCACAGCCCAAACCGCTGGTTCTAGAGATTCCAAATTTGGCACGTAGGTTCCTTATAAGGTCTAGGGGTGCACTAAGAAAGGATTTTTCAAAATTCGACCTCTAAAGGGGTTAAATGGGGGTCCAAAGTTTGTATGGGGAAACAAGATTAGTTAGACTGTTTTACTAGAAACTTCACAGGAGTGTTCCTAACGATAAATGAGTAAACACCTGTTTCAGGTTTTTTGAAAATTTAACCCCTAAAAGGGGATAGGGGGTGACAAAGTCTGAAAATCAACGTGGGTATTATTATTATTATATTATAGTGGGTAGTATTGTTTGTACGGTTTATCGGGTCGCTGATTACGAAAACAACAACACACATACCTACCTGACACACACACACACACACACACACACACACACACACACACACACAAATTTCCACGGGAACGGGAAAAAACGGGATTTATTATATTCGATTCCGAGTGACCCTATCTCAGTAACTAAGATTATACTTAATAAATATGGACTTCAAGTTTCGTACACAAGTAAATGATTACAAAACTAAGAAAATAATTTCAGGATTTTTGGAAATTCTCACGGGATAAGGAAAAAACGGGATTTATATATTCAGTTCAACGAAATCCTATGAACTATAATTACTAGAGACTTCAAATTTGGCATAGAAGTAGGTGATTATAATAGTAAAAAACAGTTTTAAGGATTTTAGTCAATTCCAACGGGATAAGGAAAAAACGGGATTTATATTCAGTTCTACGGGATCGACTTTTCGTTTTAATGATCGTAGAAAACTGCAATTTGGCCTTCAAGTTCCTTGGGGAGCATAGGGGAGCACTACAAAAGGATTTCCCAAAATTTTGACGGACATGAACGGGAAAAAGCGGGATTTTTTGTTATACTGCGGTCGTAGAAAGTTGAAATTTGGCATGTAGGTTGCTTGGGGAGTGCAAGGAAGCATTAAGAGACAATTTTTCGAATTTCCCACGGGAAAGGGAAAAACGGGACTTTTCGTTTTACTGGTTGTAGAAAGCAGAAATTCGACATGTACTTAGATTGCTTGGGGAGTGTAGAGAAGCATTTAGAGAGGACTTTCCAAAATTCCCACGGGAACGGGAAAAAAGGGATTTTTTGTTTTACTGGTCGTAGAAAGCTGAAATTCGGCATGTAGGTTGCTTGATGAGTGTCGGGAAGCACTAAGAGACAATTTCCTGAAATTCCCACGGGAACGGGAAAAACAGAACTTTTCGTTTTACTGGTTGTAGAAAGCTGAAATTCGACATGTAGGTTGCTTGGGGAGTGTAAAGAAGCATTAAGAGAGGACTTTCCAAAATTCTCACGGGAACGGGAAAAAACGGGATTTTTCGTTTTACTGGTGGTAGAATGCTGAAACTTGGCATGTGAGTTGCTTGAAGAGTGTAGAGAAGCTATAAGAGATAATTTTCCAAAATTGGAAAACGGGACTTTTCGTTTTACTGGTTGTAGAACGCTGAAATTCGGCATTTAGGTTGTTTGGAGAGTGTAGAGGAGCATTAAGAGAGGAATTTCCAAAATTCCCACGGGAACGGAAAAAACGGGATTTTTCGTTTTACTGGTCGTAGAAAGCTGACATTTGGCAAGTGGGTTCTTTGGGGAGTGTAGGGAGCATTAAGAGAGCATTTCCCGAAATTCTTACGGGAACGGGAAAAAAACGGAATTGAAATACTCCTGGGACACGCGAGCGAAGCCGCGGGCAAAAGCTATTTGTCAATAAATGAGTCTACGCGGACGAAGTCGCGGGAAAAAGCTAGTTCAACAATAAATTAAAAAATTTCAACGTATTAAGTTAGTAATGTATCGTGAATAGCGTTACATTTACTTCATTTTCGTGAGCTGGTTGGGTACAGTGACTAAGAAAGTAATTTTTTGATAAAAGAACGTCAAGCGCGAGTATGGTTTAAGTGTTGAAATGCCTAATCTAATTCCTGTAGGTACTATAATGACTCGATTGCGATGAAATTTCTGTAAGCTGTTACATGTATGCCAAATAATCATTCTAATAAAACGGTCGTGTCATTCGGCGTTCGCTTTTCTAGATCTGCAGATATCAATACAGAAATTAATCGTTCGACTTAAAATTCCCTAGTTTACGCCTATTTTTTCATATTCTGACAACAAATTCAATATTGGTGACCACTTCAGATATCGATTTTGAAGGCAATCGGTAGAAATACTAAAAATTTCAATATGGCGGCCACTTTTTCCGTTTTTGATAACTGATTCTTGGAGACTACTCGGACGCTCAGATTGATATCGATTTTGAAGGCAATCAGTCGAAATACTAAAAATTTCAATATATGGCGGCTACTTTTTCCGTTTTTGATAACGGATTCATGTTTGGAGACTACGCTGACGCTCAGATATCGATTTTGAAAGCAATCGGTCCAAAATCTGAAGATTTCATAATGACGGCCAGTTTTTTCATTTATGATAACGGATTCATGTTTAAAGCTACTCGCGGATCCTCGGATATCGACTTTGAAAGCAATCTGGCATGATGGTATTTTGACACTATGACACTAAACATGTTTATGGGTGTCGTTTTCGAGTAACATTTTACACTTTTTTGTTTTTTTTGTCAGTAGTGTCAAACGTCAAAATGTCATCTGCCATCTTGAATCCAAAAAATTATGTCAAAATCGGGCTCAGAGCTATCAAATTACTTGAAAATGACACCCATAAACATGTTTAGTGTCATACTGTCAAAATGTCATCCGCCATCTTGGATCCAAAAAAGTGTCAAAATCAGGCTCAGGAGCATAAAATTACTCGAAAACGACACCCATAAATATTTTTAGTGTCATAGTGTCAAAATGTCATCCGCCATCTTGGATCCAAAAAATTATGCCGAAATCAGGCTCAGAGCCACCAAATTACTCGAAAACGACACCCATAAACATGTTTAGTGTCATACTGTCAAAATGTCATCCGCCATCTTGGATCCAAAAAAGAATGTCAAAATCAGGCTCAGGAGCACAAAATTACTCGAAAATGACACCCATAAACATTTTTTGTGTCATAGTGTCAAAATGTCATCCGCCATCTTGGATCCAAAAAATTATGCCAAAATCGGGCTCAGAGCCACCCAATTACTCGAAAACGACACCCATAAACATGTTTAGTGTCATAGTGTCAAAATGTTATCCGCCATCTTGGATCCAAAAAAGTATGTCAAAATCAGGCTCAGGAGCACTAAATTACTCGAAAACGACACCCATAAATATTTTTTGTGTCATAGTGTCAAAATGTCATCCGCCATCTTGGATCCAAAACTTATGCCAAAATCGGGCTCAGAGCCACCAAATTACTCGAAAACGACACCCACATTTTTAGTGTCATATGTTTTTGAGAACGGCAAACGTCTAACGACCCGCCCCGGCTCGCACGGGTGCAATCAGTATTTCTCTACTATATTAAACATGTATTATACATATAAACCAGCTTCCCCTTTAATCACTATCTATTTAAAAAAAACCGCATCAAAATCCGTTGCGTAGTTTTAAAGTTCTAAGCATACATAGGGCTAGACAGCGGAAAGCGTCCAATAAAATTATAATACGAATTCCAATTTCTAACACAACACTGAAGCCAGCGCATGCAAGAAAGAAAGAGATGGAAAGAGCACCGCCGCGTGACTCAGCGCGTGCGGTGAGGTGGGCGCGGAGTTGTTTTGAGTTAAACCGGTTTCGTATCGGTGAGCGCGAGCTCTAAAATTTCGTTCTTTGTATTAACCGGTAACCGGTTTTATTTTAATACTTTTTGATTTAGTTCCCTCCATTAACCGGTTAATCCAATGAGCGTAATTAACCGGTTTTTCGAACGATATTAACCGGTTTTTGTAAACCGGTTCCGATCCCTGCTTTTTTTACATGATTTGCTATTCGGTATTCGGCCGAATAGTACGCACTATTCGGCCGAATACCGAATAGCAAAAAAGTGGCCGAATAGGCCGAATACCGAATAGTTGCCGAATATTCGTGGCATCTTTACATGAAACATCGATCATCGGTGTATTTGTGTCGTCGCAAAAGTGAGACGGTCGCTAGCTCAGCATTAATTATCTAGCGTAGCTTTTTACATACCTAAATGTTTGTTTACTGTGTCAAGGATATACTTTTTACTTTTATCAAATCTTGATAAAGTTTACATGGAATACATAAATACCTACCTACTTTACTTTGAGTGCATTTATGATTAATTATTAATGCATCGACTTTTCTGTGCGTGAAGTGGCTTTTAATATTTTAATAGTTTTTAAGTTTTAATGAATGTTTCTGCCAGCGCCACCGACATTAAATACATGGGAACTATCGTCTACTAAAACTATCGGAACTTGACTTGACATTATTGCGAATCTCCTAATTGCTTCTTTCGATGTTTTTGAGCACAGGGACAGCTCAGACATAATCTGATACCTAAGCGACAGTGTACTAATATAAAATATTATAACAAAAAAACATATTTAAATATTACGGAAAAATTCACACAAATTGACCTGGTACCAAAGTAAGCGCTAGTAAGGCTTGTATTATGGGTACCTACATACTAGACAACGATATACATACTTACGAGTATATAGAGAAATACATACTTAAATAGATAGAAACATCCATGACTCAGGATCAAATATTCGGAACAAGTAAACTCACTTTGCCTGCTCCAAACACGAACTGGGTCCCAAAAGACACAATCACGGCACACAACTCACGGTCGAGGCCTGGCGACCATATCGCCTTTCAAATCTGCTATCCTGGTAGCACAGTTTCAACACACCAAAGTTTCGTTCACAATCACAACTTAGACTATTATTTATAACGGTATTGGGCTCTGATGCGCGTGCGCAGGTTGAGAGTGAGCGCCAAAATGTAGAGTTTACTGCGAGCACCGGTCAGTGACTGCTGTACGGTGGTAGCCATAAGCGGCGGCGTTTACCAAGATGTGTGTAAACTCGCTGTACTGATTTCTCAATAAAGAATATTTATAATTATTGTACTGTTTTGAGAGTAACTAGAAAACTATGAAATAGACGTTCAAAATTGACTTGACTACTGTTAAAGCAATTTGACGCAACTCTACAACGCAATCAATATGAATCTCCGCATAACAACTGATTCAATCAATTCCTCGGAGAATCAATTTACAATAAAGTGGTCATCGATACGACGGATCCACTCGTAGCGAGCTAAAAATAATACTATAATAATGTAAAAAGGTAAAGTAATCTCTGGATTTACAAAACCGATTATGATTTTTTTTTAGCAATAGAAAGCCATATTATTTGTGAGTGTCAGTCACAGGCTATACATATTTAATTTTGCGGCGACGAAGTCGCGTGCATCAGCTAGTTCGATAGTAAAATCACAACAAGTAAAATAACTATTGGATAAATTAAGTAAATTGCTACTTACGGCCTGGGGCGGCGTAAAATAGGTAAAGTTTTATCTCGACGATGAACGAATTTTTTGCAGACAAAATTACAGGCAAACAGATAGTAATGACATATATTTCATCATAATCATGTATTTAAATAGAGTGCGGAAATATTTAAGAAACATTTCATGTCAGCGGTTTACACAGAATTGTCATTGTCATTACCATATAAATAAGTATTGAGTTGACTTTCACCAGGCGAAATAAATCGCGAGCTGTTATCGCTCGCACCATCCATCTATCTTATAAATCCCACGAAAACAGAAGGTTGGTGAGAGTTAGGGCTTACCGTGACGCCTTAATACGATTCATTTCGATTTGAGAATCCGACCTGTCATTTTTGACACTACTAGTTCTGACAGATTTTTGAAATTGATTCGCATTATAACGTCATGGTAAGGCCCCAGGGGGTCAATTCAGTGCTGTCCCGCACTAAACTACTATCGCGCGGTCCTCATTTTAATAAGCTCTATTCCAGAACACTAGACACACTCTTGTGCTGTTTTGGGTAATCGCTTTTCTCTCCAACGAAGTGTGTTTGAACCAAACGCTAACGTCGAGTGCTGATAAGTGAAAACTTGCCGTAAAATGAAACGTTTAAATGAATTATTCATGTTTTGATGATCTTGAGATTAACCTGAACATACAAACTGTCGAAACAAAACAATGACAGTGAAGTAGGTGAAGAAAACAATGAAAAAAAAAACTTACTACCTACATAAATATTTAAGTAGGTAAGTACCTACTTAATCAAAAAGAAAAGAGTCCTGAAAGTTCTGCAGTAGAATTAACAACAATTCAAATTTGCTAAGGTAGTAAAATGAAATAGTAGATTGATAAACTAGGGTTGAAATATACCCATTTCACTGAGATATTTCTGGCACCCGAACGAAGTGAGGGTGCCAATAGTTCGAGGGTGAAATGGGTAATTTCATCCGAGTTGAACACTCTACTTTTCATTTCGAATATGAGGAAATTAAAATTTCACTAACGTCGCATGGTCGCATTTAATATTTGTTTCGTTTGTCATTCTCTTCCCGCTCTTTTTTCTATTGCGCGATTTGCGCGCATTGCGCATTTCTTCTGCGCACCAATGGCGGCCGGCTAGTTTTTTTTTAACTTGCAGACACGGAGGTCTCTATCAATTAATTGTCGACTTAAATATTTCAAGCTAAACAAATTACCGAACGTAATAATTTCTACTAATTCTCGTTGTATACGCTTGCATAATAAGCTTATATATAGCGGGAATGTTATTTTAAGATTATTTTGCCTTTTACAATTAAAAAGGAACTATTCGTATAGATTATTATTTTAAACATAGATTACATGGCTGTATACGTATTTCCATTGCTATGTACCTCATTTGGATTAGCTAGAAAAAAAAAAATACTTTCAACCCAAGGGTCGCGATGAGTCACTTTCAACCCTATATCCAGATAATCAATGAGCTACTTTCAGAGTATGAGAGATGAAAATACCGTTTGTAGATTTTACACTGCTCATTACAGTAAAAATATTTTTGGATTTTTTTATGCAGTAGTTTTTTTTATATTCAGGAAAAACAGTAAAAAAAGTTGGATTGTGAATGTTAGGGATATACTCATAGTGCCGTTAGTCCATTTATTACCGTAGGAATTAAAAAAAATATAGAACTGTCATGGTGTCAATGTCATGTTCATTTTTTATCAGTCCGACGGATTAGGTACATGATTCTAACGACACGTTTTCAATTCTCGTAAATGTCGTAATATTTAATTATTGGTTTGATAGACGCTTTAATAACATGAAAGTGGTTGACTGTGATAGCGGATAGCCGCAATCTGCCCAAAGTCGACGAATTTATCTTGTGTTGTGTATCTTATGTTCATGTGGTATAACTATAAGTGCTTATTTTTTTCCATTAACGCCGTGTTTCCGCAACTTGGGACGATACAAATTATTAAAGGATCTTGGTGATACTTTCTTCCGGTCGTCATTATATAGAAATAAACTCAAAGCATGCACAGTATTGCAAAGCAGCAAACGCAAAATAACAAATTCGTGAACGAACGACAATGAATGGTTGATAAACAAAGCAAGTGACATGACATGACAGTTCTGTTTGAAAGTTACTTTTTTAATTTTATATCATGCTAAGTTCACGACATCTTATCCCTATCTTTGTATATACGGTCTTTTTAATGACCATTTCTTTAATAAATTATTAACGACGAATTTAAGTAAACCAAAGGAAAACCGAGAAACACGGGTAGTCTAATTTTTAACCAGCTATTATAAACGCGAAAAAAACTTAAATGCTTTTTTTTTGAAATGTTGTCAATTTCGTTTAAATTAAAATTGAACGATAGGCATTTATAAACAACTTTGCGTCGCGAGGTCGGGTAAAAAAAATTACTTCTTTTTAAAGAGTTCGGCAACGCACCTGTTACTTCGCCCTTTGTTGCGCGGGCCTACAGGAGGCGGTGCCTATTGCCAGAGTTACGAAGGTAGATGCGCCCTCATTTATCTTCTGCTTTAATGGTGGCAATTTCTATTATTCCTACTAATATTAAATGCGAAAGTATCTCTGTCTGTCTGTCTGTTAACTTTTCACGCTTCAAACACTGAAGCGCTTTAGCTGGAATTTGGTATACAACTATACAGATAATTTCATTCCCGAGTAAGGACATAGGATTGTTATTATCCTGGATAATATCATAGTTTTGAAATATGCTTAAAATAGATATCGAAATTTTGACTGTAATGTAATTTTATTTCTCTCACTAATGAGTATTTATAGATTACTAGCTGTTGCCAGCGACTTCGTCTGCAAAGAATTCGTTTATCGCTATCCCGCGGGAACTACGCAATTTTCCGGGATAAAAAGTAGCCTATGTGCTATTCCAGACTTTTCTCTATCTATGTGCCAAATTTCATCCAGATCCGTTGGGCCGTTCTGGCGTGATTGAGCAACAAACAAACATCCATCCATCCATCCATCCATCCATACTTTCGCATTTATAGCATTAGTTAGATTAGATGTATAGGTACTACTTACGGATCTTTAGTTATCTGTTCTCGCGGGATAGCGATAAGCGAATCCTGCGCAGACGGAGTCGCGGGCAACAAGTTATAATTTACAAGCGGAAGTCTCTTTCTGACCCTATGTGTTAGATAGAGACTTCCGTTTGTAAATTGTAACTTCTAGCTTTATAAAATAGGACCCAGCTGGTAAATACACAAATAAATGAAAAGTAGGTACTTATTTTCTAATCCATCACAATTAAGTGTCGCAGTTAAACCTTAAACCACAAACAAACATCATTGTAAACTCGTGGTATACTCCATTGACAGATTAACTGCAAAACCGTAGCGGAAGTGGTCGGTAGGCGGCGCCGGCGCAGCGCGGTTGCGGTGCTAATCATAGCCATTACTTGGGTTCGTCCAGTGTTGCCAGGTCACTTCCCATGAAAATTACATTAAAAAGTTCCATTTTTGGTAGAAAAGTTCCATTTTATTTAAAATCATTAGATACCTATAAATAATTAAATACACACCGTTTAAAAAGTTCCTTCCAAGAGTTCCAAGTTCCGCGGGGGTGTCAAAAGTTCCGAAAAACGGAAGAAACGGAACCAAATGGCAACACTGGGTTCGTCACGCGTCGGGGCTACTCCAAACTACGATTTTCGATGTTCGTACCAACTGTCTCTTTCGCTCCCGAATTAATGAGTGATAGTGTGAGCGGAGCCACGAAACGAACTTCGAAAATCGTAAATATTTCGGTGTAAGTATAAGGCTTTACTATTACTACGTTTGGTCTAAGATTATTCGAGTCTCGTGTAATTTTTCAACACGAAAAAACGTCGCGAACGCATTTTTAATCTTTTCGCAGACACGTCAAATACAAGAGAAGTCACTAGTGTTGCCAGGTCCGATATGTTCTAAATCGGTACATAAGGTGAAACAAATCGGGATTTAGAGTTGTAGATCGGGACAAACATAAAACAATATTTATAGTAGTAAAGTGATAAAGTGATGTGATGCTCATGCGTTAAATATACCTATAGAAAGAAAAGAAAGAAAGAAGACATTTATTCTCTTTTGAAAGACACAGAAATAGAGCATACACACAATATAATTATATAATTATTATAATTTTAATATATATAATTTTTGTAATGATATTGATTTTTTACTTTATTGATTTAACGGGACGTTTAGCGTCCCGCTTAGGTACAAATCGGGACGGGTCCCCAGACTCCTGAAAATCACCTGAAAGTCACCCATACGCCAGACTTCTTCATTTCGATGCCTTGAGTTGAACCTAAACTCAATTAAACGATGGTTGCTCTTGCATTGAAGTTATGGACGCATGTATAGATCGTTGGCGTCAAAAAGGTCAAACGCCCTAGTTACTGTGGGTACAATGTCAGCGCCATTAGCGGCACTTAATGGCAACCAGCTAATCTCATAGTAATTGACAATAACGCGAACGCCTGCGAGACGTTTTTGTGCCAACTAAAGGTGGCCACTGACGAGCCTTCCAACAGTCCAAATAACGTGGCTACATTCCAAAATCGGTCCGTGAATGTCAAAAACGTTAATGTTTTGTAAACGGCATCCTGATCGTGCATTTCCATTTGGATTGAAATTCAGCACGGCACTCCATTTGGACGTATCGGCGTGGCGGCTTTGGAGTGCCCGTCGAGCGAGTGAAACGTACACCAAACGTGCGCCACGCCACCTTGACGCAATACAAACGCTCCGTGAATATGTGCAAAACTACCAAGTAAGTAAGTAACGACGCGACAACGAATTAATCGTAAAAAATGGACGTATGAAATGGATCGTTCGTCAGTGTAGGTACTAAATAATTGGATGCCATCCATTTGTATGAATTCAGTGTAACGGTATTTGTTTGGAAGGTTCGTCAGAGGCTTGCTTTACACTGCTGGATGTTGAAATCTGAATAGTTAAACGTTAACTAATCCCATCATTCTCATCATCTACACTGTGTTATACAATTAACGCGAAATAATTCAGCAGCTAGGTTGAGTAGCCTAACTGAACTGAACACCCCAGCAAATGCTTTTCAGGATTGTTCAGTATTGGTTAGCAAAAATGATGAATAGCTTGATGTCAGCTTCAAATAATTGCCTTGCCTATAACCTATCCAAACAATAGAATTCTACATCTAAAATTCATGAGTTGTGGTCTTGACCAAATAAATGATTAAGTACCTAAAAGATTTTTGAATCACAGTTGACAAATTCCATACGTTGATCAATGTTCAAAATGAACCGCGTCATGCGGGCAACATACATATATACCGTCACGCTTCTTTCCCACAGGGGTAGGCAGAGACTACTTTGTTCCACTTGCTTCGTAGCTAGTGGAACAAAGTAGTCTCTGCCTACTCAGGATCTTCCTGACATATCTCAGGATCGTTCCTGACACACCTCATTCGCTTCATCCACATTCATCAGTCTCTTCATACATGCTCGTCGGTTTCGGGTACTCTTGATCTGACCTTTGACCTTGCGGGCAACATGCGGGACTCAATATCTTGGTAGCGGTAGTCGAACTGGTCCAACCACTAGCTAAAATATTCTGAGAATAATTTGAGAGACCCTGTGTAAATAAAGGCCCATTTTTTCATTACATTGCGGGCTGCCGGGGTAAACCGAATTCCACCGATCTGTCAAACTTCGCAAGAACTATACTGACGTACAATTCTTGCATGTGTCTATATGGGCCTTAACTCAAGAATTATAAGGACGTCTTGGGATTTACGAACACAATAGGTGCGTGTTGTTGGAGTGGGCGGTCAGTAAACCGTGTTGGAAGGTTGGGGCAGTTCATATTACCATACGACGGTCCGACCAAGCGGTCTTGTCACTGTCATTGCCGGTCTCGGTTAGTGGCACACGAACACGAGGTGAAAGCTCCGATCCATAAAGCTCGTTAGAGCTTGCCTTATCACGAGCTACGATCATCTGTTATGTTTTATTTGTTTGATTATAGACGAGAGAAGTTTATAAGTACTAAAACGAAAGTTTTTCTAGTGCCGAACGGGATTGGAACCAGCGCTTCATGGCTAGGTATACGCGCCAAGCGGACAATGAATGACCACCGGATGCCACCGGGCTCACGACCAAACCTCCAAACCTCGTTTATTTATAAACTTACAGGTTTCGCTGAGCAGGCGCATTGCTATAAAACAAACAATATCTAACAAGAACGTAGTGAATGCAAGTTCATAAAACATTCATTCTTAATATTCTTATAGCACTCGTAGGTATAGGGGTAGACGAATTAATGTAAACAATAGGATAACTCACGTTTTATTACGTCGGAAAAGGTCCGACAGTTTGTTTACATTAATATGTTTAAACCTCACGGTAGTTTTATATTACAAAGGGGTAGACGAGTTCTTGAGTGGAGACCACGGATCGGAAAACGTAGCGTAGGACGTCCTCAGACTCGGTGGAGCGAGGATCTTCGCAAGGCGGCTGGCAAGAGCTGGATGAGATTGGCCGAGGATCGTGCTCAGTTGCGTGCCATGGGAGAGGCCTATGTCCAGCAGTGGACGAACATAGGCTGATGATGATGATGATGACTCATAGGTACGAGACATACTGGGTAGAAAGTAATAACTGGTAAAGTTTAAACTCGCAACTTGCGTGCTATATCTACGTCAGACTGCCTAAAATCATGCGATCATGCCTCGGCAACTGATTTTATGAAGAGAGTTTTCGGCCACCTACAATCAGAGAATCTAGTGTAAGTTTATGATACGAAATAAGTCTCGATCGCTTTTGCTATGAGAACAGTTTGTTGCCGTTTTGTTCTGCTAAAGACGCTATTTACGCAAAGTAAGTAGGTAATTAAAACGTTGAGGCAAACGTTACGTTACTTCGACTAATTGGGTTTGACCACACAGCTTGATATTGGTCAAATATTTTCCTATAACTTTGTTATAAGCGAAGGAGAAAAATAAATGCGTTAAAACGCCTGTGCTAAAGTTCATAGCAAATTGTCAAGCCTCACTGGCGCCTGTTATTCAAGTTATAGCAACAAGCTTCAGAAGGCCAAAATACGAGGCCAATCTTCACAGGCGTTGGGACTTTCATTAAAAACTTGATTTGTCTTATTATAATGTTCCATACAATACAACTGGTGTAATAAAACGAACCATGCTCCTATGATGTAATATTCTGTTATGTAACAACGGGTTTGCGTAAGCATTATCTTATTTTATGGTTTTGGGTTTGTTACAATAACAGAAAACCGTTTAGGTGCATTTTAATGTAGAGAAAGTGCATTTATTACTTAAATTCACGTACCTAATTGCTCTTAAACTGGTTACACAAAGGGATAGTAGCTATTGAATGAATTAGCATTGATAGCGTAAAAGAGATTGCTAATCAACATTGTATATTTTATTTGGATTTTAGGTATTATGCTGTGGTTTTGTTTGACGTCTCTTGCGAGTAGGTATATATCATATAAGAGGGTCCGCTAAACAACATAGTGCATCACTTTCGCTCTCGCAAATATTTTGGCAAATACCTAAGTTTTGAGTTTCGTTGCAGTGCGGAGTAGAAAAGCAGTTTTTGTTCATTAATATGAATCTTCAAAGAACCCTCCGTAACGCGCTTTTTAAAATATACTAAACTAAGAATCTGACATTCACAAAATATTTTGTTCGTTCTATAATCAAATCATTCACTACGTGACCTTAGTCGAGCATTGAAGGTAATAAGTATCATTATTTCGTAAAATGACATTTGGATGTCATTTTATTGCAGTGATCTATCTCCCAGACAGGTCAAGTTTTTTTATAAGTGGCGAAAAATTACAAAATCCTCGTAGAAATAAGGCTGATCAGTGTCCTACGAGGTCCTACGCGATTAACTGCTGACATTAATAATACTTACATAACCTGCAAGGACTAGAATGCCTTGACCGCGCTCTTTAATTTGAGGTGATTGAGTGCAGCGCATACGTCTAAGCGCATAACGTGACCATACGTCCCGCTTTGGGCGGGACAGTCCCGCTTTCAGACAGTCTGTCCCGGTGTCCCCAGCGTGGCTGACATAGTCCCGATTTTGCAAACAGATCAAACGATAATTTAAAATGTACATATATTGTGTAAAATAAATAAATATTATTATTATTATTATTTCCAATGAATTTTGATCTCGAAATTAATGTCGGATTTTTTTTTTGGCCATGATAAATAAGGGTATACGCCAAGTATCATGGTATCATTGTGTAGTTATGTGTTTGTGTGAATGTGTGTATTTGTGTGTATGCTGTGTTGGGTGGTTGTGTGCGAGTCTATGTCTTCTTGGTCATTATGATGTTATTATTGTAGCGACACTAGCGCCACCTAGTTGACAGCTACATAATTACTGCGACGCACGGGTAGCTAGCGCCAACTCTAGTGACAGCTGTCACATTGTTCTACATCGCGCTATCGAAGTTTCTCAACACGGATGCATATATACAACTTCCAACTCTCTTCCTTCGGACTTCGGTCCCCAGGCATAACATCTGCCTGGAGAGAGATCTCTCTATTGGGGCACTCCCCCAAACTGGTGACCCCGAGCATGAACGTCAGCGCAGCCTTCACATCTGCATCATCGTGACGTCATCATCACTTCCACAAGCATTCGAGCAGCGAGTCATACAGCCAGCCAGCATCCACGGCTACTACGGGTATCCTGACCACCAGCATGCAGCGGACGCGCATTCCTGGTCAACACCCACAGCCTTCTTAGCGACCTTGGCACAGCACACTGCACTTCGGCCGGTCAGTAAGCAGAGACGCACTTCTCTCCTGGTCGACGCAGCAGCCAGCCACTACGCAGCACTGCACCACTCCGACTCACTGGAGCATGCAGCATCACCCCGACTCACTGGGGCATCACCGCAGACAGTTCCGACTCACCGTGAACTATGCGGCATCTGGTTCCGACTCACTGGAACTTCCACTGGCCCGGCAAGCATCACAAGATGTATGGACGACTCATCCTGCTATCGACCTCCGGTCTCGGAGGGGAGTGATGTAGCGACACTAGCGCCACCTAGTTGACAGCTACATAATTACTGCGACGCACGGGTAGCTAGCGCCAACTCTAGTGACAGCTGTCACATTGTTCTACATCGCGCTATCGAAGTTTCTCAACACGGATGCATATATACAACTTCCAACTCTCTTCCTTCGGACTTCGGTCCCCAGGCATAACATCTGCCTGGAGAGAGATCTCTCTATTGTGGCCCTTCCCCCCAAATTATTATAATTATTATTCTTTTTTTTGTACAATTCCGCAGATGTCTCGCTCTGACAAAATAAATGGTCACGTTATCTATGCAGCGCCGTGGCTTTAAATACTATCGCTGTTCTTTGCAGTAAACCTTGAGATATTTATTTATTTACCGTTAAGTCATTCAGAAAATGATGTAGAGAGAGAGACAAGAAATATTCCGTAGATGGGCACAATATGAAGAAGATTGATTGAATTTAATATCTTATTACACGCTTTTATTTAACTAGTCTTGTTAGTTACAGTCAACTGGGGTGACTTTAAAAAGTAGTTTTAATGACAAAACCATTATTTTTTATTTGCGTTTACTGCTTCCAATCAATGTCTTCGTCGATTGCCTTTGCGTCTACATGCCAAACATTCACCGGATATGGATAATATCGATTTTATAGCAATTTTAAAACGATCAAAGTAGCCCCAAAATTACCAAAGTCATCCCAGTTATAGGTATCATCACCTAAGTCCCACTACACAGGCCTTCTCTCAGAATAAGAGAGCTTGGGTTATAGCTTCCACGCTGTCACAGTCCGGAGCTTCACACACCCCATTGAATTGGTTGGCAAGCCTTCATCGAAAAGCTCATGGTACATTTGAAACGTTATTTCACACATAAATTCCGAAAATTTTAAGCCTAAAAGAAGGGGGTTAAGAAGCCATAGTTCGAGCCACTACTTATAGGCTACCGTGCTGCATCTATTGGATAGCGTTTGATTACAGAATTTTGAACTAGCCAACAGTGGCACTATAAAAGTCTAATCAAAAAAATAGTGGACGTACTCTAATGACGTCCAAAAATATACCTCAAATAATTTAGAAATACCGTAATTTATGTTGAGTACCAGTATAATTTAGTGCGGTGGCGAGTGAAAGTACAGAAGCAAGCGTTGAGGTTACATCACGCGTTTGAAAATAAAAATTGTAAGTAGAGAGTGAAACCATGTTTTTATGAACTGCCTAACATACTTATTTTGTTTTAATTTCTCTGAAGAATAAAGTTAGCAACGATATCTGACAAAGAATGAAGTCATCGACGTAGCATATAGCAAACAAGCAGCGGGGTGAGCCTCTATTGCAAGTTTTCATACAAAAAAAGTCTGTTTCTACAAAAAAAGCGGATCGATACAGTAACAAACAAGCCATATCGAAGAACCGTTAGCGGCTGGTTTAAACCAGTTCTGAGTGGAAACCGCGACTCGGTAAGTAGAGTATACGCCATCCAGATCGAGTGACGATTTGCAGAAGGTTGCTGGCAGAGTCTGGATGCGGCAAGCCGAAGACAGAGTTATTTGGCGTTATAAAGAAGGCCAGCAATGGGGGTACAAAACAAATAGGTAGGTACAATATAATACTTGTGTAAGTCGGATGACAATACAATAATCTGGTAGTAGAATTCTGATAGTCCAGCCAGGACCGTCTCCGCAGGAGGGAACTCTTCAACGGTTGGTTCGATTGACTTGAAATTTGGTTCACATATGCAGGACGGATGACAATGCAAGTATAGTCAGCAAAAAAGCTTGTATCTAAAATGATTTTTTTAATAGGAAATATCAAATTAATCAAGAAATTTACTTCTTGATTTTTAATGTTTATTTTTTACGTTTTACCGTTAGAAATATAATTTCTAAACGACACTGAAAATTAGAACACATAAAAAAATCCGAAAAGTAAAGCTATGGCCGGTATGGTATGATTTTTTTAGGTTAGGTTATTTTGATTGAACTTCAATGAACGTAGCTGTACCTTCGAGTAAATGCATAGCTACAAAGTACACCGAGAAGGTAATCAACATTCTTAAACTGTTTTTAAATGCTAAGGCCTACCTATTATTAATTTGTAAGTAACGTTATGCATTGTAGGTACAAACGGTATGGTACAACGGAGCTGTTTAGGCGCTCATAAACACAAGCTGTTTTGTTTTGCGCCAGCATGATTTGTAAAATTTTATTTTACGATTTAATGGAACTGTTGTTTTTTTAAGAATATGTTATGTAAGTTTCTTTGTTGTAGTGTAACCGTTTGTGCCTGAGTAAACAATAAAAAAAAACTAAATATGATTCTTGCGTGTTCAGATATTTTTATCACCTGGACAGCGTTGTTTGCCTTTGATAGCGACTGTACTTTATTCATCGATCTTTGGACAAAATTTCGCATATAGCACAGTATATATATATATACTGTGCATATAGGCAGATCGTGTGCCGGATTAAAAATATATTTTTATTCCGTTAAAGTTAAAGCTGTCATTCCGAACTTATTATTTGTCATTTTACGCAAACGAAGATGCGATAAATTAATGGAACGGAGGGCGGGACAAATTTGTTTAAATGTGATTATACACCCCCTTGCAAAGTAAGCTTAGAAAGTAAGCTTTTACTCGTAGGTATGCACATAAAATACCAAAACCATGGGTGCCCGTTTTTTTGCAAGGGGGTGTATTATTAATTATTCATTACATTTTAAGACTAGTATCTATTTTTAGTAGTAGTCTTGTTGCGGAGTATCTCTTCACTCGTCTCTCCTATGGGCCAACGCCAAGGTTATGTTTTAAAATAAAAGTTATAGACGATCAATAATATCCTATAAATATCTCGTACCAGGAGATCATAGCCCAGAACAGGTTAGCGCGCGATCCTCGAGCACCGGTCAAGGTACCGGCCTCGGGTAAGACGCTCGCTATACTCAACTTAACGAACGTAATAAAATTATGTTACACAATATTAGCATGCTTTTTCCCTCTCTAATGATGGTATGAATCCAACTTGTTAATTTTAATAATCCGCCATTTTAATACATATCGGTGAATGTCTCAACCGGATATAGTAGGGCCCTTTTAGATACTTTATACGTTATCATCTCCTTTGGAGGCGCTTAATGATATCGATAAAAAAAAATCGCTTTTCGTCATCCCGCGGGAACTACCTATGCGATTTTCCGGGATAAAACTATACTTAGTCCTTCCACAGGTCTGAAACTATCTCTGTACCAAATTTCATTAAAAGTATCAGACCGACAGACAGTTACTTTCGCACTTATAATATTAGTACCAATTATCAAGAAGCACGTGCAAGTAGCACAGCAGAAGCCAGAAAACATACGTCAATGCCAATACAATTCGCGCTTGATTAGCAAATGTTCATCAGAAGCGCTCTGTCTAAGCTGTGGGTCGAATCTACACAATTACTTTGAGATAGACAATGGCTAGAAAGTTAGCTATTTTTCTCACAATTTTATTTACATGTACTTCGAGGACACGGACGTTAGGTTTAATCGCCTATGCGCATGAGATATAATACCTATAGCTATTTAATAATAGCCTGCAGCAATTACATTCGTTGTGCCTCAGTGTAACCGTCCAAAACATTAAATTTCGAATAACAGTCAACGGTAAATTGTCTACCGTGGCGCATGGCATGACCCATCGCATCGGACTCAGTTTGACGAAACGAAATGCACGCAGTCAGAATAGACCGCCGTGCCTGGAGGCGCGATTAAAAATGTGTTTTATTTTATTTGCGGGCGGACTATAGTGAAGGTGGGTCGTGCAGCCAGTCATACAGTGACAATGCAGTGAGGATTTATGATAACCTGGTAGTGCTAGTGTTTTTTAAAATAATAAGTGTTTGTAAAGTGCACGTGTTTTGTTAATTACGACTGTTTGAGTTATCATCTGGGGTTTCTATCAAGGTAGCTAATCTAATTGTAATTAAAGATTAAAATACAGGTAGGTATACAAAATTTATTCAGTCGATAATAACTCTGTGTGTCTGTCAGTTAACTTTTCACCCTTAAACCTCTGAACCGAATTAGTTGAAATTTGATATACAGGTAGTTTCAATCCCGGCGAAGGATACAGCATAGTTTCTGTGGGATAGCGATAATCGAACGGAGCCGCGGGCAACAGCTAGTTAAACATAAAATATGTATGTTTCTTATGTTACGGTCTCTTTCAATAAGGAAGGGTTGTATGTGACATTAACATTGACAAATCTATAGGTGAGGCTTCCTTGTGACACCTTTCACATGAAACGACTATCGATTATATCTTAGTACTACATAATAACAATCGATTCCATAAAATTAACGACTGCCTTTTTGCCAAGTTGTGTTTTTTCAACAAAATAGGTTGCATAAAATATTATTTAACTTCATTAAGTAATTGAAGTTCTAATGAATTTATTTATTACCTACCAATAAAATCGATTGGTATTGTGTAGTGAGTGTGAAAGAATGTAAAATACTCACTTCATATTTTTGTAGGTTATCTTTAGACTTTCGATTATATACGCGATTTTGACTGTGACATAGGTATATTGAAAATTTGTACTACGTGAAAATTATGTAAACGCAAAAAACATCGCCGTGATTCTTTTTAGAACGTTACAGTACCTACCAAGTATTGATTTATTTCTAAGTAATTCAATTTAGTATTTATTTTTCTGTCAAAACTTTCGTGAACGTTAACAGTTACATTCTATGGATCTGTCACACAACCCTTCCTTATTGAAACAGACCGTAACTTAATAAATATAATAAATATATATATATATAATATATATATAATAAATATGTAGAATATTTTTATTTTATATTTTTTTGGAATATTTTAGAATGCAAATATGTACTTAATTATCCAATCTTATACTTAATAGTAAAAAAATCAATATAAAAAAACGAAATATAGATAAACAATCAATTTAGTATTTGATCAAAGCTTTTAAATAAATACCTAATCATAAAAAAACTTTTAAGCTCAGTTAAGTGCGATCGAAATGTCAAGCTTAAGTCAGGTTTCAACCAACGAGTGCTTTTTATATACATACATTTCGACTTCACCAGATTGTATTTTTTTTGTTGCAACGAAGCGAGGCTTGAAAGCATAGTATTTTATGTAACCGTTACACAGACAGGGTCTAATTATGTACAGTTATACATTACTTTATCTACACACATATCATAAGTACCTTAAGATGGGTTTAGAAGCAGTAGGGAAATGACCAGCATCAAATTTACCATTCAAAATGTTTACGAGTGTTCATTCAAGCCAAACCCTAAATATTGCCGAAATATACTATTTTCCCTCAAGCAAGGTAAATTCTATAACTTAATGTTATTACAATATATATTTTTGTAAGGTCATGGTAAAGTCTGTACTGTGATAACATTAAAGTACAGATTTGTGTAAGTACTGTAACGTTATTACAGTACATTTTTTTAAAGGGTGTAATAATAATAATGCGAATTATGACAGTTGTCAGAATTCCAGGAAATGATTCTTTTTAAAGTTTAATATGACAATTAAAAAAAACACGGTAAAAAAATTAACATTTACCTACGTTTGAATTTCGCGCCTTCTAGTGATTTGATGTATTAAGATAAATGATTAGGTACCTACTTATAAATTTTAAGCATTATGTAGCTTGTTGCCCTATTATTAACTCACTGTCAAAAGAACGGACGTATTTATAAAACGTCCAATATAGTTACTTGGAAGTTTTATTTCTATGTCTCGACATTTTGTTTAGAAAATTTGGAAATAACTAGTATCGTATTTTTCCCTTTAGGCAATCCGCATTGATTTGTATTTAATATGTTGCTACGAGTATTATAAAGCCCATCGAAGGAATGATCGAAAATCTTAGGAATCATCTTTAAATGAGATACGGCTAGCAACTCACTATTTTATCACTCACTATTTTGATTCCCCTTTCCACCTATACGCCCACAATCACGCTCGACGTTGCCTTTAGTTCTTGTTACCCCGTAAGGGATAAAGACGTGATTTGAGTATGTGTATGTATGTGTAAAAATAAAAAAAGCCGTGGTAGCCTAGTGGTTTGACCTGTGGCCTCTCAAGCAGAGCGTCGTGGGTTCAAATCCCGGGCTCGCACCTCTGAGTTTTTCGGAATTTATGTGCGAAAATTACATTTGTAATTTGCCATGAGCTTTTCGGTGAAGGAAAACATCGTGAGGAAACCTGCACACATCTGCGAAGAAATTCAATGGTGTGTGTTAAATTCCCAATCCGCACTGGGCGCGCGTGGGAACTATAGCCCAACCCCTCCAATACACGGAGGAGGCCTATGCCATGAGGCACGCCGAATTACGCGACAATAAAATTTAATAAATAAAACGACAATAACAACAACAACAACATGTACCTACTGAAATTGTAGCGAGTTCGGAATAAAAAGGCTTATAAATAAATAAATGTATGTGTAATGTATGTGGGAGACGAGCTGCCGGTAGGCCTCCAACAAGATGGAGCGACGACCTGATCAGGCTCGCGGGATCGCGGTGGATGCGGAAGGCACAGGACCGGTCCGAGTGGAGAGCCGCGGGGGAGGCCTATGTCCAGCAGTGGACGTCTTTCGGCTGATATGATGATGATGATGATGTATGTATATACACATTAAAGCACGAAATAACTCTATGAAATATAACTTTTTAAACAATGCGATTGGTCTGTCATTACCTACTCATTTTTCGTGGATAATTTTTGAGCTTCATCACCATGTAACGATGACGGCCGTGACATCGCTGAACTGAAGACGGGAAAACCCTATGAGACAACTGGCCAAGCGCGTGTCGGGTCATGCACAGTTTAGGGTTCCGTAGTATATGTAACTTTATGTTTTGATTGACTAACTTACAAAGGCTTACTTAACTGTGTTAATTTTTTTTGTTTCGTTAATTATAACTTCTTCCGGGAAACTGGACTCTAAGTAATATTCTTTGATAAACTTCATTTTTCACTGACTAATCGTTGAAACAAAATATACTTAGTTTTAGCAAATCTATTGAACCCCGACACCACGAGGTAGATGGCAATTTTTTTTTCATCCCCACTTGACAACTAGAGTAACTGGATAGGGAAAGCAAACTAAAACAGGCTCTTACCTACACGTGTTACAATTTGAATAATAGATTTAATCATTTTGAATTCTTATTAAAGTACAAAGTAAATTTTTAGGGTAAAAATGGAACCCTATTACTAAAACTTCGCCGTCTGTCTATCTGTCTCTCTATCCGTCTGTTACCAGGTGTATCTCATGAACCGTGATAGCGAGCTGGTTTTTTTTTATTAAGTTTTTTGCTTAATACATACATTGGATTGGAACCTAAGTACCTATACCTACACGAAAAATAACATAACGTTATATCTGCGTGATTTTTTGTGTACGAACATTCAAATTACAGCACTCTGGCCAGTATTTCAGCAACGCGACAATTGTCGGCGACATGTGAATGTGACAATTCTGTTCACATTACAAACTCGACGAGAGGCTACGCCGGTTGGCTTTCATATTGACCACGCATTTAAAATCTAATTGTCGAGTTGATGAAATAGGGGCCTGGTTCGCTTAAGCCACGGACAGTTAAACAGACAAATAAATAGACAAGGCAATGGGCACTTTTGCCATTTAGACATTAGAACCCTGAAAATTAAAGTCAAAAGTTAAATATTTGTTGTCTGTCTGCAACGTCCTTCATCATACGACGTAGTTTCTATTCACGTGTTCTAAACTTTTTTTAAAACCTTCGAGCTCAACATTACATTACTGGTAGTAATGTTATTCTGCTTGTTTCGCGAAAAATACGTAAGTAAAAATTTTATTAAAATAAGCAACGCAGAAAACAGTGCGTCAGTATTTAAAGTATCACCTTACGTCTACAAGCTTTCTTAGAATTGACCCGGAACATTTTAGTAGGTGGTCCATTGAAAAGTCTTTGGGCTTTTTTAATTATGGTTGAAAAATGTTTATCTACGCACATAATTATCATTAGTGCTCTAAAATGCGTTCGGAAACCGTAGGAAATTAATTACCAGCATTATTACACCCTTAAATAATCTGTACTCTAATGTTATTACAATACAGATTTTACCATAACCTTACAAAAATCTATACTGTAATAACATTAAAATACAGATTTTACCTTGAGGGAAGAAAATACAAGATGTCTAAGAATCATTCCAGAACATTTCGGCAATATTTAGGGTTGGTTTGAATGAACACTCTCGAAGAATTGGATAAAGGGGTAATACGTATTAAAATAAATAAAGTTTAAAATGTATAATGGTTTAAAATACACAATGGTTCAAAATATATAATGCAAGTTTCTCAGATAATTGCAAATTAACAGAATTGTTATAAACTAAACCTAACGTAACCTAAACCTATCTATAATATACTTTGAACCATGATGTATTTTAACCTATTATACATTCTAAACTTTGTAATATTCTGATCCGCAATCTGGATAAAGATATTGTAGCCAGCATTTTTATAATCCTTCCTATATCTGATATGTGATATCTGACCTCAAAAATACCAACCTACCTGAAAGAAGTGGGACTTAACCGTTCCTTGTATTTTGAAATTACAAGCGATTTTTCCACTCTATCTTTTACTTTCTCTATGCGGACAGTAGAGACTAGAGAGCAATAACTTGTGTTTAACTGTTCTGGTATACAAAGGTTGTCCCAAATTCGTCTCAGACGCAGCTAATGGTTGATGGGTCTACCACACTCTTGGCTTAATCGTACGCCACACTGAAATAAGCGACAATAACCGTATTAACATGGAATTAACGGAAACGACTAGACTAGTCATTAAGTACTTATTTTCGAATATTTCAGTGATAATCTTTAATCAGTTTAAAAAAAAACCTCCAAATGTGACTGTATTTTTTGGATAATATTTTATGTCTGTCGATATGTTTCCGTCTGCTTAGCTTGATTTTTAAAAGCAACATTCTCATCGATTTAATCACAAGATTAAATTTTAAAGCTGTAATTTTCTCTTATTCTACTCGTATTTCAAATTCAGCATAATTTTTCACCACTTTCCTTCATCTAGTGAAGGTAATTAACGCGTGGGTTTTTTCCGACCAAACACTTTTCACATTAATTTAGATTTAGGAGTGTGGCGCGTATCGTACTTCATGCAGTACTTATTAAGGCTGTCGGTTGCTCTCCCATGAGTGTGGTGGGTCCATCAATTGATCTTAAATACCTCATTGGTGCTGTTACGTGACTTGGCACTTTCTTTCTTATTCCACTGCGACTAATACGAGTACAATCATTATGGAAAAAATATTGGGTTTCCGGACGGTTATCAAAAAAGTATTTGCGCATAATGCGTCCATTTGGTTTGATTGAGGTAAGCGTACGACTCGTAGGCGTAGGACTGTGCAGACTTATTCTGATCAACTCACCCTGAAGAAGGTCTTCTGGAAAGATAGAAACTAGTCGGAGCAATCGTCACATAATCGTACGCAGTCTAAAATTTGTTTGCTAATATTTAAGTTACAACTTATTAACGTTAATCAAACTTTTTTTTTTTTTTTTTTTTTTTATTTAGGAAACAAACGGTTACATTTTAATATTGAACGTACAATATAAGTTCATAAAAACCAACAGTTCCATAAATTATAAACAAACTTAGGAATCATGCCTGCGCTAACAAAACAGTTTTGCCTACATACATAGATTTGCAATGCTTTTGATACCATATTTTAAACCTACGTGAAAACATAGAACCAACTGAGATATAAACTCTAATCGTACAGCAAACTACGTAGTGAATCCCCATACCTCCGCTGTGATGATGAAAAGATGTCCAAATCCATAAAGCCTTTATTGTAATCGCGACAAGCTCGCCTAACGAAGGTGTTACGCGCGTAATTTGAGCGACAAAAACTAACGTGAAAAGTGGAAAAATGTCGTGAGGGGATACGACGAGGGGCTCGGAGTTTAACCTCGGCAAGAAGGGCAGCTGAGTCGATGTGATGATTTAGTAATTTATACAGAAATATCTGATCAAAGATGGGTTTTTGACATTTCGACGAAAATATCGACTTGACATTGATTAGTAAAGCTATTGTTTAATAGTAGATATCGGTTTACATCTATCACGTTAGGTACTACCAGAGAAAAAAATAATGTTGCCAAAGCCTTTGATTCAGCAAAAATTTGTTTTATGAAGTTTTAGGACAGTTAGAGTTACACTTTTCCGAAGTTTCATTCCTACACGGACGGTTCTGGCTGAAAATCAGTGCTGCAGGTGTCCAACACCTCAGCGTAACGTGAATAAAAAAATAAGCAAATTCCTCGTCAAACTACTTTTCTTCAATGTAACCCGACGTAATAGTTTTATTTTGCGTTAGTGTGAAGTACACGTAGCAACACAATGCGAATTTGCGCTCTACACAACATTTGAAATGAAATGAAACGAGCTTATTTTGCACGTATACACACACATGCATGTGCACACACACACAGCAATTGGAATCTGCACTGATCATTAAATTTGTCGATTACTCATACTAATACAAAGGCTAGTTTTTGCAAACTTTTTGAATTACTCTGCCACCACTCAGACCAACTAATTGACTGTTTTTTGTTAAATGCCTTAGTTAAGAATGAAAACATTGGCATCGCTTATACTCGGCGAGCTGTCAATTTTAGACTCTGAATGGCAAATTAACCTCGGCCATCGCTTAGGCTCTGCTAGTGCCATTCCCAAATAGAGGCCAATTCTAAGCCCGGGACACGTAAAAGGTATTAAGCACTTAGACGTTAAAAAAATACGCGAATTGAGAAAGGAACCTCCTGTTTGTTGATTGTTTTTTCGACCGTTTAAAATAAAAATAAAAATAAAATGCCTAGAATATGACAGTTTTAAGCATAGACTTGTTAGCCATCAACGGAAGTGCCGCTGACAATGTTTAAATCATCTGTCTTAGATGTAGAGGCCTAGATGATGATGACGATGATGAAGCAGTATATAGCAACTGTTACTGTTACTTGTATAAGCCTAATAGAGAAGAACATAGACTGAGTCAAGCGGTGAAAGGATGGAATGGCACTCAATCAATGTAATCTAACTAATATTATAAATGCCAAAGTATGGATGGATGGATGGATGGATGGATGGATGGATGGATGGATGGATGGATGTTTGTTTGTTACTCAATCACGCCAGAATGGCCCAACGGATCTGGATGAAATTTGACACATAGATAGAGAAAAGTCTGGGATAGCACATAGGCTACTTTTTATCCCGGAAAATTGCGTAGTTCCCGCGGGATAGCGATAAACGAATTCTTTGCAGACGAAGTCGCTGGCAACAGCTATCTAACTAATATTATAAATGCGAAAGTATGGATGGATGGATGGATGGATGGATGGATGGATGGATAGATGGATGGATGTTTGTTTGTTACTCAATCACGCCAGAACGGCCCAACGGATCTGGATGAAATTTGGCACATAGATAGAGAAAAGTCTGGAATAGCACATAGGCTACTTTTTATCCCGGAAAATTGCCTAGTTCCCACGGGATAGCGATAAACGAATTCTTTGCAGACGAAGTCGCTGGCAACAGCTAGTTTGCCATAAATATTGAATAACAATCGAAACGCATACGCCTGGGTCGTGACGACTCATGAAACCGCGTATAAAACCATATATGGAATGCACTTGTTTCAAATAATTTACACACAGAAGCCATTTGACACATGTTGTTCGAGTTATTAGCGGCCCGAAACCTTCAATTTACGAAACAATGGATTCATATTCGGCAATCGCCTTGAATAATGTGGTCTGCTGCCCTTCACATCCCGTGCACTTTAGGTAACGGTAATAAAATACATTTTAGCTATTAATATCAATAATTGGATTGGAGAAAGGCTCTTGCTCACAGAAGTATGTTGAAACGATTTTACGCCATTTTTGATAGTAGTTTGTTTGGCCAAAGTTCGTTAAACTTAGTTTTAATAACTGGTTGATTATGTAGTCTAGTCCAAAATTAGTCTAATTAGTCTAACAGACAAACATGTACAAAAGTTGTTGTAGATAATATAAAAAAAATTGCTCTGGGGTTAGCATGATGTCTTAATGCGATCCGATTCTGAATCAGTTTAGGTTCAAAAATGACAGCTAAAACCTGAACTCAGTCTGAATTGAATCGCATTATAACGTAAGGCCCCTGGATTCCAGTGGTTTCGTTTCATAAAATATTAAGTAGGCAAGTAAGAAACACATTTAGAATCGAACTAATTTGAATGTTGAAACAACTACATATTCAGTTCTTTTTTGTAGATATTAATCTCCCAATTTGGATTGAAACGGCAATGATTTCCTGTATTTTTTAAATTTCTCACTTTGTCCATTTCACCGTTTTCTTTATTTGTGAACCGACTTACATGTACAGATATTAGCTTCAATACTTGTTCGTTTAAATAAGTGTTGCAATATAAGTATTTTTTTATTTGACGAAGCTAGCTTAGCTTTGTTAACATATTTTGAAGCACTTACAGGTTATTGAAATCGCATGGCCTTGAACTGGATTAGTGACTGTTCTAATGCAAATTTAACCAGCAACTTCGGCCTTGAATTAAAAAAACTCAAATACAAACCAAAAAGGTCGACACAAACAGCGTCAACAGAGCTAGAATATTGCAAAACTAACATTTATCAAACTTTTAGGCACAGTCAGCAGTTTTTTACAGTCAGGGAAATTAGGGTGCGATCACACCGCCGCTTAAAAAACGGTGACGTTACGGAATTGCAACAAAATGTATGAAGAAACGGTGAGAAAATGTGACGGATACGACACGTCACTGCGTATACGCGGCGGTTTGGTACCTTTTCACATACAACGTCATAGCGACATCGCATTACTTATCAATCAAAATCGTTACGACACTTACTATAAAAAGGTTCCATGGTGGGTAAGATTAATTCCTTGATTGTAAATGTACAGTCGTAGAGCTCGAAAAGATCTACACACACTCTTCATACCTTTACGATAGAGTCGTGGGATCAGTTTGAGCTCTACAACTATTTGTAAATCTACTTCTGCTGTTGAAAATCGGTTTTAAATTTATATTAATTAATTAATGATTCTTCCCATACTTCCGTATAAGATTTTAATATCAGCGTCAGCATCGATTGACTGACCGCCCAGACAACGCCCAGGCGCAAACTTTGGGGCCTAGGAAGTAAAGATTTTGTATGCTCCCTTTACAATGTTGACAGGAAAAGGACGAATTATGTATGTACACGAAATTTCCATGGAATAGGGGGGCTTCAAAAGCAAGCTTTATTATAAAACAATTAAGTCAAAATCAAAAGGTTTATTTTGCAAATAGGCCGCTAAGGGCTTTTTATAATTTACAAACACAAACTAAATATGAAAAGAATTTGAAACATCTATTTTCTGGGATGTATTTAAAACAATATGAACAATAACAAAAACAGTGCTGAAAGATTTCTCACGGGAAGTTAAATGGCCTAGTCATAATTAATTATTTTGATTAGTTAGCAACGAGACAACAGCGCGGAGTCATGCGAGATGATTGCCGCAGGGCACAAGGCCATATACAATGATACAATGCCAGTATAGATGCATTTTACTGCAGAGAAAAATTATTTCGAAATGCAAAAATGAAAATAGCGATTTGAGAGAGAGAGAGAAACATTTATTTACACACATTCGATACACGTAGGTTTAAAATATGAAGAAATACAATATACTTAAGAATAGTACCGATATGATGTAAAATGGGCCGCACTGAGCATAATGTTGCGGCAAACCGCAACGCTGTTTTTCAGTGGAACTCAGATAAAACTAAAAAAAATATATTTTTTTTTTGAAAAGATAGTAGAAAAAGATTTCTGAGTTACATGCCAAAACAGTGCTAATTGGATTCTGCATTATTACAAAAGCTTTGCCCGTCCGTCATACTGTATATTTTTGGATTATAGCATTTAATTTACTTAGCAATTCACAAAATAATAACGGGAAAAATGGGGATCCTATTAGAAAATATTTGTTATTTACCCGACTTCAAAAAAGAAGATAGTCTCAATTTTGTTTTTAAATATCGTTTTTCATATATAGGTATTTGTTACAGATTTTGATATTATTCCCCTTTCTGTTAATTATTCCCACGGTTCATGCAGGGCGGTGCAATTTTGTTTCGCTTGATCTTAGTAATGGCAATAGTCCCGGGAAAGTGCAAAGTTCCCGCGGGACATCAACGAAGTTGCGAGGAACAGCTAGTAAAAATAAGGTACATTGTCTTATTGCAAAGTTATTGAACTGGTTTTTTTCTTATATATAACTACATAAACTACATAAATTATGTGTATTAAAATCTACTAAGATATAGCTGTATTGTATGATCACACAATTATCACAGAGTCGCCAAATTAAATGAAAAGTGCTAACAACCTTTAAGAGACAAACAAGGACCCAGTTCTAAAGTAAGGTCACCTTGGATGAGGAAAATCATTTTTATATGTAACCTGTTTCAAGGTGTTAACTAAATTTTCATTCTAATATTACATATTTGATATCGCACCGTTTTAATAAAGCAATTAAATAAATGCGAGTCCGACTCGCGCACCGAGGCCTCCTTATGTATTCAAAGTATAGCAGGATTAGCAAGTGAATATAAAAATCCAGTGCTAGCAGATTCCTGCTCCTACTTTCATATACAACTAGCTGTTGCCAGCGACTTCGTCTGCAAAGAATTCGTTTATCGCTATCCCGCGGGAACTACGCAATTTTCCGGGATAAAAAGTAGCCTATGTGCTATTCGAGACTTTTCTCTATCTATGTGTCAATTTTCATCCAGATCCGTTGGGTCGTTCTGGCGTGATTGAGTAACAAACAAACATCCATCCATCCATCCATCTATCCATCCATCCGTCCATACTTTCGCATTTATAATATTAGTTAGATTTCAAATTGTTAGGGCAACTTTTTTGCAAAATATCCGTAATCCTTGAGTATTTTTGAACGCCAGTAAGATAAAACAGTTCGCAAGCCCCATACTTCGAAATGGTTTTCAAATCAGGGTATGTTGTAAAAAAATGAACAATCCCAATTTAATTCCACGGTAATTTGATATTAATTTTAGTGATATCTCAGCGAGGCTGCTAGCATGGATTAGTCGGTGAATATAATCTTGTGATCCACGCATATCACGAAATATTGATGCGTATCGCAGCGAATCAGGGCCCTATTTTATAAAGCTACAAGTTACAATTTACAAGCGGAAGTCTCTTTCTGACCCTGTGTGTTAGATAGAGACTTCCGCTTGTAAATTGTAACTTGCTAATCTAATGTCAAGACACACGGCGGCCACGACGTACAAAATCCGCGTTCTGAAATAAACACAGGCACGACGTCGTCTGTACACGCGTCAATGTGTGCGTAAGATACACAGGGCTGTCTATCGCAAAAACCTAGTACTATAAGTACTACCAATGACATAAATATACTAAAGATATGGCTTTGATGTGTGCAAATAAATGTACTTAATCGTTATCTATTTATTTAAACTTACTTTTCAATTACAATAGATGTACGACAACAAACTTAAGCGAATGATTCTGTAGTTATTTCATGTATTAATCGCGATAATTTCAAAAAGCATTAATTTTCTAATGTTTTATAAAATGAAGTAGGTACGATAGGTTCCCGAACTTGTGACGTGCGGCCGACATACATCGCGTCGCGAGCCCTACTAGTTGCCAGCAGCTTTCCGGCAGACTGCGCTTGAGGGGTGGGGTAACTCGAATAGGTGCGGGGCGGAGCGTGGCCATTCTGTACGTTAGTACTATTATATATTCTGTGGTCAAGACTCGGACAAGTACTTACATAGTTTTACTTAAATTATTCCGAATCAGTTTCACTGCTGCTGTCACTATTTACCTGTATTACATATTTTATCTTCTATGTTAATATGATCCTTGAACCCCTCAAAAGTATCGCGCTTAATTTGAAATATACTAAACTAAGAATGTGACACTCATAAAATATTTCGTTCGTTCAATAATCAAATCATTCTTTACGTGACCTTAGTCGAGCACTTGTGAAATAAATGTGGTATCATTATTTCGTAAAATGACATTTGGAAGTGTTATCTGGCTGCAGTGATTTAGCTGCCAGACTATAGAGGCTGAATGGCTTACAGCCACGGCTCTGTTGATGGCGTAAGTTTTTAAAAATACATTTGATTTATGTCATGTAAACGAAAAATATTACGAAATGGTGTGTTTATTTTATTTGGTGACTAATTTTAGGTACCTATTGCAACTTATTTTAGTTACGTTTCTTATTGTTACGCGGTGCCCAAAAAAGGAGCAATATAAATTATCTGAATTATAAAGAATAACGTAACTGACTGACTCATAGACAACGCACAATCTTGACGGCTGAAGTTTTTATTTCTAATATTTATTTATAATAATTAAGGTTTAGGTACTTTCCTTATCGAAACTAGGTATTGTAGATGCTAGCCGATGTTAATAAATAGGCATAGTTTCTATGCGAAAGAAATGCTCATGAAATGTTCGTGTACCTACCTACGTAAAATGTTTTTGATGTAAGGACAAAAGTTTAATGATCTTTCTGCTAAAAGCTTTGTTTTTCCAGTCCGTCGAGTACCAGGGTGGCAGGATGTTCGAGCAGTTCTTGGAGATCGCTTTTGAGGCGGAGTTGGACACGTCCGAGCACCCGGAGCTGATGACTCTGGCCGCGGAGCTGTGCGGCGAACACCCGGCCACCAGGGCCGCAGCCGTCCAGGAGCTTAGGGAAATGATATACGGTGAGGAACCCTGCTGGTTACTTGGAACTGAAAAATCTCATAAAACGACTAAGTTTTATGACCTTTACACTAGTAAAGGGCACTAAATCATTACATTTACATTCGTAAAGGGTACCTCATCATTATCATCTCCAGCCTATATACGTCCCACTGCTGGGCACAGACCTCATCTCGGAATGAGAGGGCTTGAACTTCACACACACCATTGAATTGCTTCGCTGTTGTGTGCAGGTTTCCTCACGATGTTTTCCTTCACCGAAAAGCTCATGGTAAATTTCAAATGAGATATCGCACATAAACTCCGAAAAACTCAGAGGTGCGAGCCCGGGATTCGAACCCACGACCCTCTGCTAGAGAGGCCACAGGTCAAACCACTAGGCTTTACTAGGTAGCTTTAAAGGAAAAATCCAGAAATTTGTGATTTCGATTTCGAATAAGAAAAACCTCATTTTGTTCAAATTTTTTCTATCTAGTACAAAAATAACTATGTTATTCTAAACATCAGAAACGGTTGAAACCAATTTGTAATTGGTAAATACGTAATCGGCGCATTGCAGTCATCAAGCTTAGTCGCAAACTGCACTGGGTTATTTAAGTCCGAGACAAGTATTGCATATTATATTATGTAACTAGGTTTGCATAAAGTTCGACAGCAGCTTGAGAGTATAGCGTTACACGGAACTTATGAGTGTTACGCAAATACCTAGTGTCTGGTCGTGTAGGTATACTACTAACGGATCTATGTTATAATAATATAATTATCTCGTTTAATAACAAAATAAAAGTCCATCACGATCAATTATTGCATTAGACACATTTATATACTAAAAACGAAGTGCACTACAGACGTTTATTTGAAACTTTCATTCAATTTCCGTGAAATAATCGTAAAAAAACACCAAAAATGCGGCGTTGCCAGCTCAGTAGGGATAAACGCTCTTAAATACCTACATAAAACCTTTCGCCAACGATACTGAACTACGGCCATAGAGGAAATAACTAATAGAGTGGAAATGTTATACAATTTATTAAAAAACAACAAGCCAGCTGATCTATTCGCTGGCTGAAGGTCAAGCAGAGTAGAGTTGGGCTATGGACAGTTAATGTATAATCGTTGCGTAGCTAATTAAACTCGCTTTTTTTATAAAAACGAAGAAGTGAAGTATGTAATACTTAGGGCCGATTTTTCAATCGTCAGATAGGCCCTATTGGACGAACAACTCTATGGGTATCTGTCAGTTAAGTACTTATCTGAGGATTGAAAAATCGGCCCTTAGTCAATTTTTTAACATCTTGGCTTGGTTCCGTGTACGAGATAAAGATAATACAAATGTGCTAAACTTGTGTTAGTATGGTGGTAAACGAATGTATTTTTTAGGCGAATATGGGCATATTACGAGTCTGTTTAGTTGTATACTCTATGCCTGCGGCTAAAGGTCGTCGCCCACGGGTACCTACCATACCCTGACCGTGGCCGCACCAGCGCGGGCGCAACAATTGGCTGTCGCGCTCATGGGTTGACACACAAACACATTTGAACAAAACTTGTACTAAACGGATGACGCACCGTATAGGAATACCCACGGTGCGTCATCCGTTTAGTACGAGTTTTGTTCAAATGAGGTTCCTTCTGACGCCCGCCGAATGTTTTTTTCATATTTTATACATTTTTCGTCGCAAAAAACTTTTCCAATGTTTTGGGAACAGTTTGTTGCTGTTACGTTACGCATTTCACATTTTTTAAAAATAGGACGTTGGGCCTCACGAGGTTAAGCAAAAAATAGTTACCAATTTGTGTATTTTCAGATGAATAATAATTATTAATTACTAGCTTCTGCCCGCGACTTCGTCTGCGTAGAATTAGCAATTGACATGTTTATGACTATCCTCCTGGAACTATGCAATTTGCCAAGATAAAAAGTAGCCTATGTTTTAATCTAGGGTACCAGCTATCTTCGTTCCAAATTTTATCCAAATCCGTCCAGTCGTTTTAGCGTGAAGAAGGAACAAACATACACACTCACTCACTCACATCGTCACAAACTTTGCATTTATAATATTAGTCCTAAGTCCTACTACTAATATTAGTAGGATGATAGTAATTTAAGCACAATCACCGAGCTAGTAAAAGCAGCTAGTAAATCCAATAAAAATAAAAATAAAAAAAAAGGTGGGAAGGTGGGTTAGGGTTGTCCGAAAAGGGCAACTGTTGAAACTAAATTTACTTATAAAACCTATCGTACACAGTTTAAACAATAAATAATTATCTTATCTTATCTTAATACAAAATACTTAGTTTCCGTGCGGGTGTTTCAGAGCGCGGCGAGTGCAGTCCGCGGCGCATGGATGACGCGTTCCTGCTGCGGTTCCTGCGCGCGCGCCGGTTCGTGGTGCCGCGCGCGCACCGACAGGTCGGTTAGCTCTTAGTCAAAAAAACTTTGTGTGGTTTTATGGAACCACGAAGCAAGTGAAACATTTTAGGCATTAAACTGAAAATTTTGTTTCTGGTGCGAGCTCTGGCGTCGCCATATTAGCCTTGGCTGCTCTGCCGAGCGCCTGTCACTTTACCCCCACTCACCAAAAAATTGAGGCGATGAAAAAAGTTTCATTATTAAATGGATGAATTTACTTTGCTTCTCTGCGATATAGTAAGTTCAAGTGTTCAAGTCATGCAAAACAGCCACGCTCCCGTTGAATATTTTCTGTTCCAGAAAAAACAACAACAAAACAGTAATCCGCGAAAAAGTAACCGAAATGTCAATTAAAACCACCCATCACCGCAAAGTAACGCCTGAATTTGTACAGTTTTAAATCTTAGTAACTTGATACCTCTTGAAACGTACTTTGTTCTTTGTTTCTGTATTGTTTTGTACTGATTTGTGGTGTTCAATAAAGAGTATTTGTATTGTATTGTATTGTATGTGATCGAGGGAATGGGCGAAAATCTTAGGAATCATGTTTTATGATTCGTATCATGCTCTGATCGTCTTACCCTCCACTATTAAAATCAGTAGGTAAAGTCAAGGGCATAAATATATATACGTTACCAAGACGTCAAAAACATCTATACACCTTTATGCCACTAACGATAAGGCCTGTGACTGTGATATCCATCCGACTGTAATAGCCATTAACATAGATTTCCTCAGACTTTGGAATCTTGTCACGTCTATGCCGAATTGATAAGTATGTAACATAAAAGGTATAGCTCCTTTTACTCACTAGTTAAATGTGTTTTCTTCTATAATTCCAGCTTGTCCGTTACTGCGCGTTCATGGAGCAGTACCCCGAGCTGTACAAAGATGTGGACCTGTGGGACCTGACGAAGGTCGGCCACGCTTACGAGGGCACCCTGTTCGACCGACCCGACGTAGGCCGGCTCTCCATATTCAGATTCGGTAAGCTCTTGCTTTTCATGACTTCCTGGTCTCTGGCAGTAAACAAATGATGTATTTTTGTATTCTACGAAATATGCAGGAGAACCAAATGTAACTACATCGATTCTGGAAGAAAATGTGAAAGATTCGAGACATTTCTATTCCTTTTAATATAAATTGTTACGTTCTGTGGTTGTCTCAATAACGAATTGCTTCCGTTTGAAATCTCGGGCGCATTTCGTTAAGCGCTGTTTATATTGCTTCAACAATGCAACGCAATTGAATTGCTAACAGTAAACCAACACAGCGATAAAGGGAAAATGAAAAATATGACAAATAAACGTGATTAATTCGAGAGAGTTAAGTGTAGCTTGTACGAATTTTATGATACATAATTGGTAGTTAATAAATTTGTCGT
Source organism: Pandemis heparana (assembly GCA_963854515.1). NCBI lineage: Eukaryota > Metazoa > Arthropoda > Insecta > Lepidoptera > Tortricidae > Pandemis > Pandemis heparana. Next base: position 2,090,884 of record OY978020.1, on the reverse strand, counting down.
TGTGGTGTTTACTGTTAGAAGCAATTATTCAATCAAACAAATTAATGTCTAGTAGGTGTAGGTACCTAAAGTCGTCACAATTTAAATGGCCCGTTTTGACAGTTCACGCCCATGAAATTCTCTATTTTTTACCGATCGAAATGTTCTGAAGGTAATTGCATTTTTCATTGATGTGTATCGCTCACTCAGCTAAGTGCTGTGTATAACGATTTTTTCATATTGTCCACAGACTATTAATAATCGGTTAAGGAAAAAATAAATGGATCTAGATCATTTTTTAAGGCCGACTCGCACTTGGCCGGTTTTATTTATTTTATTTAGACCAATTAATTACTGAATTTCACCAGCTGTGTAGTGATCTTTACTGAAAATTATGATTTCTATAGAATGGCTCGTCTTCATCATCTGAAGAAAATAATTGACTGAAGATTCACTTTTTCTCGTTTTTTTTTGTGATTGAGTGAATGCTATTGTAACAGAATTATTAAATGAAAGAAAATTGACCTTTCGCAACATTGTATCATTTCAAAAGACCAACAATATCAATTTAAGTTAAATTTTCTAAACAGAACTTTAATCCAATGCACTTTACAATACACATTCAAATCGATCAAATTTACTGCACTAGTTACTTCGGGAAGAGAAATGTCAAAACGGGCCTTTTATTTTGAGACGACTCTAGTCCAATGCGTGGACAAGCTTTGTTGAGTTACGCACACTACATAGATAGATAGATTAACTCTTTATTTTCTTCCATAACACAAATTATGATACAATACATACATAACATACAGGGCAGAGGTACAATAACAAACATAGAAAACTTAAAAATAAACATAACAGATTCAATGTAGCTACCTACCTAACTTAACTAAGTGGACAGTGGATACCATGTGCTATGGAAAAAGAAAGGCGCTGACTCAGCATAAAGCTGTGAAGACCGCAGCGCTGGTATGCTGTCAGAACTACTTTGGGAGGTCTGTGGAAACGGAAACTAGCACGCGAGGCCTAGTTTTACCCAGCCTCAGTTTGTTATTCTCAGAGGTATAAATAAAATAAATAAATAAATAAAAGAAATTTTTATTAACCAATACATAAAGAAAAATACATTAACAAAGCATTATGTACGAAGTGTTAGGTAAATAGGAAAGGAGACTCAGCAAGCATGCTGGTTTTCAGTCTCCAACCTGATTAAAATACTAACTTAAAATCTAACTAAGCTAAGATAAGGAAGGAAAGTTCGCTGCCAAAGCGACAGATGACAAAATAACTTCTTTCTGGTTCTATTTACATTTTATTTGGTCTGAGGTGACAAGGTCGTTCAGTATGGTGTGCTAAGGGGTAGGCCTTTGTTCAACAGTGGACGTCTTCAGTCTGATGATGATGATGATGAGGTGACAACTACTGAACTACGAGTTCCATGCTGGTCTAAGATCAAAGATCGTAAAGACCCACCGAGGGAATGGGCGAAAATCTTAGGAATCATGTTTTAGGGCATGCGATGTGACTAATAACCCATCAGCTCATTTCTATCTTGATTCGCCTTTGCACCTATAAAATATGCTCACAATCATAAACGTGGCCTTTAAGTCTGGTTAGGTATCCTAGGCTCCGTTCACACCCTAGGTAGAGGTAAACCCCTATTCATAAACGCTCTATAGGCTAACCTAGCAATCGTTTGTCTTTATCTGTCACTTTGACATTTACTACATATAAGGACAAACGATTACTTAGTTACCAAAAGCCTATAGAGCGTTTATGAATAAAGGGGAAAGACGTGAACAATGTAGATGACAACTATGACCTTTCAGGTTCATGGGATCCGAACGAGTATCCCGTGGAAGATCTGGTGAAGCTCGGCATGGCCATCATGGAGGTCGGGCTGCGCTCGCCGAAGATGCAGATCCTCGGGGGCACCTGCATCGTGGACCTGGAGGGGGTGACGCTGAAGCACGCCGCCACGCTCACACCCACCATCGCCTACCAGATCGTCTCCATGATGGGGGTACGTGGCTGTTTGCCGGGCACTGGCTGTTGACGGTTAAAGATGCTTTGGCTAGCACGAGAGCGTGCGAGAGCTGAGTCGAGCGCGAGATAGACCCTAATGATGGGCGACTTTGAATAATACTAATTTGATTAGTCGATTATTGTAATCATGCGACTTAGTCGACTAATTTGAAAATCATTCGAATATTAGTAGTACTCAAAATCCACTCCATTCAGTCCAGTCGAGTTGACGTTGATATAACTAACAACTAACGCGAGCACCGCGCCGAGTCGACACGAAGATTCCCGATTCGGTCCGAGCACTCGTCCAGCCGCCGATTAGTACTAATATTAGTAGTCGTTATTCGATTATCGGCATTAGTATATTACTAATTTCAAATTCGAATTACGATATTAGTAATGAATAATTATTCGAATCAGCAAATTAGTCGTAGTCGCCCATCACTAATAGACCCGTCATTTTCTTAGTGTTCGTTCAATAAAGAGGGGTAGTCTACCTCGCGCTCGACACAGCTCACGCGAGCTGTCGTGCTAGCCGTGCAGCGTTGTGGTCACCGCAACTTTGTGCTGAGTCAGCGCCTTTCTTATTTTCAGAACTCCATCTTTGTCTATAGAAAAAACATGAAAAAAAATAAAAAAAAATAAAGTAAATTTTCATCTTTCATACTCTGAAAGTAGGTCATTGATTATCTGGATAGCAGGTTTAAAGAGACTCATCGCGACCCTTGGGTTGAAAGTATTTTTTTTTTAAAACAACCCTTCATAGCTAATCTAAATGAGGAACATAAAAATAGAAATACGTATACAGCCAGCATGTAATCTATGTTTTATATAATCATCTATACAAATAGTTCCTTTTTAATTGTAAATAATCTTTTTTGAAAATAACATTCACACTATATAAGCTTATGCAAGCGTATACAACGAGAATTAGGAATTATTACGTTCGGTAATTTTTTAGCTTGAAATATAAGTCGACAATTAATTGATAGCGACCTCCGTGTCTGCAAGTTTAAAAAAAAACTAGCCGGCAGCCATTGGTGCGCAGAAGAAATGTGCAATGCGCGCAAATCGCATATTAGAAAAAAAAAGCTGGAAAAAGAAAGACAAACGTAGGTAACGAATATTAAGTGTGACCGTGCGACGTTAGTGAAGTTTGTCATAATACCTTCTTTTACTTTCCTCATATTCGAAATGAAAACTAGTGTTCAACTCGGGTGAAATTACCCATTTCACCCTCGAACTATTGGCGCCCTCACTTCGTTCGAGCGCCAGAAATATCTCAGGTGAAATGGGTATATTTGAACCACCGAAAGTTTTTTCTCAATCATGATACGTAAAATGGCAGTCCCAATACTGAATCGTGGTATCGAAAAATTCGAAATGTTCCCGAGAAAACTATATAAGAGCAGTTAAATTAATAATATATAATAAACACGTCGATAAACCGTCGTTTGATTCCGATCCGATTTAAGGCGGTGTTCAACAAACTTTTTGAGAATATTTCTTTGTCATGCAATTATAATTTCACTATTACTATAATTAATTACATTTTGTTTTGTAGTATTTTGTTTCATGTTTGAGAAAAGCAGTATACAAGCTTCAACCATTAAGTGCCATACTAGACTCGTATATAAAAACCCTCGCCTACGGCTCGAATTTCAAACCATCTCATCCAGTATGGCTTATTTGCTGGTCTCTTCAGTAATCTAATCTAACTAATATTATAAATGCGAAAGTATGGATGGATGGATGGATGGATGGATGTTTGTTTGTTACTCAATCACGCCAGAACGGCCCAACGGATCTGGATGAAATTCGGCACATACATAGAGAAAAGTCTGGAATAGCACATAGGCTACTTTTCATCCCGGAAAATTGTGTAGTTCTCGCGGGATAGCGATAAACGAATTCTTTGCAGACGAAGTCGCTGGCAACAGCTAGTTACTATTAAAATATTAAAGTTATGCTTGTAATTGTATGTAACAGGTCTTGCCGCATGGATTAAGAAGGTAAAATAATGGTACATATTTTAAAAAGCAAACGAATTGGGCTTGAAGATAGAAATAATGGTTTTCTTTTCCAACTCTAACTTAGTCTACCTACCTCCCCGTCCGTTTCTACGCCTGAGTAGCAAGTAGGTATATGGTTAATAGGCTAAGCGAATGTACCTAAAATGTTAATTAAGAATGACAGGCAAGATTTGGTTTTACAGGGTTTCACCACAAATCACTTCTGACACGACAATAATAGGTAATGACCTCATGGGCCATGGGAAGTGTTTGTATTTGAATCATGCATGACGATTTTGTTGTCTTCGTGTAAGTTTGTTCAAGGGAACGTAAAAATTGTGAAATGAGTGTGTGATGCTGATGCTCGAAACACTTGTGTGCACTCATCCGCTGCTCTCGGCAGGCAATCATGACATGGCCCTTCCGCTTGTAAGCATTATTCAGAATTAGGTGTCTTGACGTAGGTCATTGTCAACGTCAACCCACGATATATTGACACCTGAGTCCGTGTAATGCCGGTGGTCCGTTTCTCAAAGCTACAACTTACAAATTTATATAGATAGAGAATAGATATAGATTATTCGATTGGTTCAGTGTGGATCATCTCGGGTACCAGCCTCGTCTAAATGGCCCATTATTTCTTTAGTTTGGTTTGGTTTCACGTTTGACGAGTCATTTATTTTCCAGCTGGCGCATCCGTGCCGTCTAAAATCCGCTCACATCGTCAACAACAACTGGTTCCTCGGCACCTTCTCCTATCTCTTCAAGCGCTTCATCGACCCGAAGACCTGGAAGCGGATCCACTTCCACGGCCACGATCTCAAGTCTCTGCAGCAGCACATCGATCCTGCGTGTCTTCCGGTCAGATACGGGGGCACCTGTAGGAACCACGTAACCATAGCAACCTGGCTCAACAAGATCAGGAAATACAGAGACGAGGCATTCGACAAAGAAATGAAAGAGTTTGGCTACATCATAAAAGAGTGATAAAAGTTTTTAAATTGGTTTTGATCTCATGTAAGTTAGTGAGAAATTGTGGTGTATATTTGCTATATTTATACAACTAGTCATAGTGCTGTTACTCGAGAAAATAAAAAGAACTTGGTGGTTAGAAACGAAACTAATTTCGTGTATATGTAGTGTAACACATCCGCATAGACGGTGACGCTGCTGTATCCACGTGATACCTATATCAGTACTATATATCAGTGCTGAATTACTTGATTAAAATATTTTTTTAAATTACCAACATAGAAAAAAGTTTTAGGCCATCTGCGGAAACTAACTTAGACTTATCCGAAATTATTTGCAAATGTACTTATAAAAATCTTTATTTTAAAATTGAACTTTGTTTTGATAACCGTAGATAACCACGGTTAAAATGATCACCGTCGTGTTTTTGCATTTAGTTTATATTACAACTTTTTGGTGTCAGCAGCGGATTAAAAAAAGTAGTAATAAAATAGTAATAAAAAGATATAATTATAAATAACTAGGTATAGAATAGATAATTGTTCTGAAATGTTAAATTATGACCATGTCTGGAAAGACAGTAGTGTGAGTGGCATGTAAGTTTCCTCAAAATTGTTGTTTTTAAGTATTTGTATATTTCTCATTAGAATACGTCCTCTATTGTATTTGATACTCTTTGGTGTATTCGGTGCTTATTTTGGCCCAAAGGGCCTTTTAGTCTTGATTAATACTGTCAGAGCGCGAGCTCCAAGGAATCTTAATAACGTATTATCAGCATGGCTATGGCTAGCACAAGTGCTGTGTCGTGTGCGAGATAGAAAACCTGTCTCTTTCTAGAAGGAACAGTAACAAAAAAACGGGTGATCCATCTCGCGCGCGACATCTGCACACGCTTTGGTCCATGAGGACAGCGCTCTCCCGCACCCTCTTGTGCTAGTCGTACAGTGAAAAAATGTATACAATATCTTTTAGCGTACCCTCGCGTCGGGGCGAGTGCGGGGTATGAAGCGACGCGCGGAGGCGGCGTACACCCCCGCTTCCTCGGCTCCCGATTTCTAAGAGTTCGCGCTCGGATTTGTAAACACCTGGGTTTAGAAGGAAATTTTAAATCATCTACGTAAAAGCAAAACTTTGCTATTTGTATTACGTAGGCACTATAGTCCCCTGCCGTTACGATACGAAGTCAATCCTGATCCTGACACATTGCACAACTATGAAGTTCCTGATTATTGTCAATGTCAAGCCTCTGTCAACCAAAGGAGAAAAATGCTAGACTTGCTTGTTGCGTGTGATAGAATAGTGAGTGGCAATAAATACCACACAATATATCGATTCACGTTAAAAAGTTCGTATAGCAAAAATATTGTCTATGATACGTGCATTAATAAAAAATAAAATTTATTGATTGTAAAATATATTAGTGATGTTCTATTTCACATGCACTACTATTATACTCGTAAAGAGGAAGGATTCGAATAAATGCGTATGTTTCTTTATTGGTAACTTCTAAGAACAGAACGTTTTTGAGGGTAATTTTGTGAGCTAAGCTTGTGACTGATACTGCCTAACGCTTCAGTATTTTAGATATCGACTTGATTAATATAAATAAATGATTCCAGTAGTCATAGTGATGGTGATTCGGAAAGACACTATATAATGAAGTTATGAATATGAATATTATACGTCTGGTAAATATTTTTTATTATAGCTGCAGAGAACTGCATTCAACTCGACTCACGCTTGGCTAAAATTTTATCGATACAATCGAACGTGTATTAGACAACCCTAAAGGATGTGTCAGGATTTACTTCATAGCGGCCGGGCAAGCGGGCACTATAGGCATTCATAATCATAATAAAATAATTGAAAGAAACTAAATTAACTATAATTATAATTAGGTATCAAAAATAAAGTAGGCAATCTTAAAAAAGATAAACGGAGCTGGAATTTCAAAATTTGTAAAAAAATTGTATCGTGCAATTAAATAAAAGTTGGTTTTGATTTTTAACATACCTAGTCTTTATTTAGAACTCATTTTGTCTAACCCCACATAATATAAGAGAAGAGACATGGTAGGTACCTACTTACCTACTCAAATTTTAAGCTGGCACTTTTTTGCCATAAACGGCAATCGTTTTGAATGAAAATATTTAGTTAATAGTTGGGCAGCCGTTATAGGCCCTTCACACGTTGCAAAATCCGGTTTTTTCTCAAATCCGGATTTTAAAATTATCAACTTGTACAGATCCGGATTATCCAGTTTTTTCGGATTTTTATTAATATTTTGACATTTTCATGTAATTATATGTTTCTTGAAAACCTAATGGTGTTCAATTTTATTTTTTTTAGAATTTCCCTAAGAATATACAAAATAAAACTGCAAAAATCTTTATAATCCGCATTTAATCAGTCCAGTACTGCTGTGTCTGTAGTACACTACTACCGGACCGACCGACTAGCTAGATCTAAAGCTAAGGTAGGAGGTAGCCAGCGAAGCGCGGAGGGGAGAAGAATAGATATGCCACGTGGCGGGGAACGAAACGAACGCATGAATGAATGAAATGAAACGAAATTCAATAGGAAATTCTGGTTAAATGTCAACTTTGTCAACTGTAATTGAAATCCGAAAAAACCGAATTTATAAAAGGCGACAAAAATCCGGTTTTTTTTAATGTGAATAGGAAGGCAAACGATTTATCCGATTATTTCGGATTTTGGATTATCCGGATTGCAATCCTTAGGGTTGCCCCATAGGTAATCATAAACGCTTTTTAAGCTTGGGTTTAGAAATACCGCCTGATTTCTATTTACTTAAAACAAAGTTATTTTAACGCATTATAAAAGTAACAAATTATAGTTACTACTTATTCTTTTGTGCGAGTCTGACTCGTACCTATTTGCTCGTATTTTTAGTAATAGTTAATGAACGGTAAGAAGGTTTCTAATATCGAAGCACACTGGTACATTATGTACTTCATATAAGCTTAACCGATAGGTGATTCATTGCATAGTTTTACCTGGAAAGTTTTCCTGAAGTTTTGAAAACGGGTATTTTATAGATTTCGATGTGCTCTTCCCAATTTCAACTTTGCCGTCTCGTTTGCAGACGCCTTTTGCGATAAAAACATTTATATACATAATTAATCAATACAATTTTCCTACTAAATTGTATGTATGTAAACTCTTTATTGTGCAAAATAAACAAGAAAAATACAATTGACAAACACTTATTTAAGCGTTCTCTTCCTGACACCTTTGAGTGGATGAAAGGAGCATTACATTAAACATTACCATTAGGAGCATTAAATTCATTACCGTACCGATGAGACGTGCGACTATGGCGCGCGTAGTCGCCGTCTGCAGCGCCTCTAACACACATTGAGCGACGCGTTTTTGGATTAGCAATTTGGACTATGATATAATAACATGTTCACAGAAGCACAGGTCTAGTCTCGCGGCGGAAGGCTCCGGCTCATGTGTGCTTTGAGACGCTGATTATAAAAGCTACGCAATAACCGTTAAGTGACCTGCTATCGATTAATTTAGATCGTCTAATCAGGCTATTAAGTTTAAAGTGAGTGTTGTTATTGTGTTTTGTTGTATCACGCAGTTAGTGCCAACGATATTGAAGAATAATTTTATAGGATGTTCGATTGAAATGTTTCTATTTGAACAATGAGGCTCAATATGAGTTAAATGCAGTGAAATGATAAATTACTATACTTAATTTTAAATTAAACACAATATTTTGTATCTAAATCCATAAATGCAGAGGTATCAGTGATGGGCCAAATTACCTATAGAGTCCTAAACACGCATAAAAACTATAATTTTAATTCGACAGTTTTTATAGTCGGCAACCAGTTTTTTTAATTTTATACAGAAACGAAGCGTAAATAAACATCAACGCTTATTTAATGGTTGTAAACGAGAAAAAATCTTTAAAAAAAGTTGTTGTTATTCGGTTATAAAGAGGTTTTTGGTTGCGTAAATATCGATCTAGCTAGGGCTTATTTCTGCAATTTTGCTAACACTGAGAGAAACTCAATCGCCATTAGTGCTATGTTTCTTGTTTGTATCACGCATACTCACAAACAAGTCACAAAATGTATAAATTTAAAATTGCCAAAGCTACTTTGGGTTTGGATGACATGTCGATTTATTTGAAAGCGGAAGAGGGGTGGGGTGTTTCATGAGAACACAGCGTACTTGTATGTGTTACACAGACATACGTATACATTGTTCATTGTGGCTTGACAGTAAGAAAGAGCGCTCCGCTACCAGGCAAACATGGATGACCAGTGGTCAATGGAAATCGCGTACGAAGCTGAGCTAAATACAGAGGAGAGTCCCGAGCTTTTGGAGCTGGCGCGCGAGCTGGTGGACGAGGACCAGGACACCAGGAGCGCGTCCATTGCTGAACTCAGGGCTCTGATCTATGGTGAGACTACCGTCGGTACAATATTAATTGCAATTCGCAGAATAACGGTTTATGGGAAATACTCGTATCAAATTAATCAAGAAATTTACTTCTTGATTTTTAATGTTTACTATTTACGTTTTACCGATAGAAACTTAATTTCTAAACGACACTGAAAATTAGAACACATAGAAAAATCCGAAAAGTAAAGCTATGGCCGGGAATCGAACCCGGGTCCTCGTCATTCCGTGACGCGTGCCTACTTCTTCCCTACACCACCCATAGCAGGTGAGTAAGTGTTCGAATTTTTCTATCTGTTACCAACTGTCACGAGACCTTGTTACTAACCTTGACATGTTGGGTTCGATTCCCGGCCATAGCTTTACTTTTCGGATTTTTCTATGTGTTCTAATTTTCAGAGTCGTTTAGAAATTAGGTTTATGGGAGCTGGGTAGGGTTTGACCGAAGATTCGACTGGAGCCAAAATTGGGCTAATCTAACATATCACACGTTGTTTTTATTCTTCGACCATTGTTGACATTACATCCATCGGTACCTGTATTAAAGCCTTCATCGACCAATAGTACATCTATAGACATTCCATTTCACACCGCCTTATTTATTGTTTGTTCTACGAAAAACTAAAGGGAGAGCTTTTATTTTCAAGTAAATGTTTCATAGGTCCACGTATTTTGTTTTTACGACTTGATGATTTGAGTTAGCTCATACCACGCACAGTTCACGCATGCATTAAGAAAGCACTTCACTAATGAGGGCTCTGAAGCAGTTTAGAATTAATTAATTCTCTTAATGTGGTGTTTAAGTATGATAGCAAAGAGTACAGTTAACGGTCATTACCATCAGAGCGCGGCGAGTGCCGTCCCCGGCGGACGGACGACGCGTTCCTGCTGCGATTCCTGCGAGCGCGCCGGCACGACACGAACCGGGCCTACAAACTGGTTAGTAGATAAATAAATACATAGATAGATACAAACTAGTAGTAGATTTCGATACTGATGTCTCTTTAAATCATGATTACCATCTTCAAGTCCTTGACGTGTCCGTCAACGGCGAACTCTGCAGCTCCGGAGGTCTGGCTTACGAAAAGAAACAAGGTTCATTTACGTGTAGAAGCGTCATATTTGATTATACGTACCTATGTACGGAGGTTAATTGATTATGGACGCATCTTTACACGAAATAACGATTTTTCATATATATAAATTGCGATGAGCTACTGAATAAAAATTAATCAAACAAGATATCGTGCGGCTACGTCACACGAAATCGATACCCATCACTATTTTTATGGCAAAAAATTAACTTGAAGATTCAACATTTAAAAAGTATAATGTTTGCATCGCATCGTCAAAATCAATGTCTTTGAAAGTTGTTTAAATACCCAAGCTTGAAGAGCGCTAACCCGTGAGCGCAAATCTGTGAAAAGGAACTGATCCGAAACATGTTATCAAACTGATATAGCCCGTTAAATGTATATAAGTGTTCCATGGCATAATGTATAAGTAAGTATTATCTCATCAGCTGGTCCGCTACTGCCGCTTCTTGGAGCAGTACCCAGAGTTGTACTCCGGCGTTGACCTGTTCGGGCTTGTGCGGGTGGCCAACGCCTATGACGGCTCCATATACGATCATCCCTCATGCGGACGACTCACCATTACGAGATTCGGTGCGTAACCTCCTTGCGTTCATGGTTTGCTGGTACCTACTGAAAGATCTCATGCGTTCTTACTGTCCCCTCATTACTAGTAACACTAAACTGACACATTTATAGATACGAGTATACGGATACTGGTTTTCCTTACAATGTGTTCAACAAATCAGCTATTGATAGGGCATTGCTTGCTCAAACATCGTAGTGGTTGGACAGCATTCCATTCGTTCTACAGAGATGACAAAAACATTCTGAGCATCACAAACAAGGGCTACTTTAGGATATAGATTTATGCTCTGTCCTAACGTGTTCCAAATTTTCAGGCTTTTGGGAGCCGAATGAGTTTCCTATCGAAGTCCTGGTGCAAGCAGCAGTGGCCATGAGCGAGATCGGGCTGCGGCAGCCGAAGCTGCAGGTTCTTGGTGGCATCTTGATCATAGATCTGGAGAACCTGAATGTGCGGCACGTCGCCGCCCTCACCCCCACCGTCGTCTATCAAATTATATGCTTAACAGGTGTAAGTGAATCGAAAATAATTATCATACCCTGGTGTTCAAAGAGCAGAGGGTCAGCTCAAACAGTTCACAATGTATCTGAAACACTAATGTTTTTTCTATCAGTCTCTCACGTGTTTTGGGTTCTTGGATCTTTCTGTCCCATCTGATATAGCCAATTTATTAAGAATCTACTAAACTGATTAAGTTAAGTTACGCTCGTGTTACTTAAAAAAGAATGGTTCTTAATACATATAAGGGTCACTTTTGACGGGCCAATGAAGTTATTTGGTTGGTAGGAGTAGGAACCTAGGAAAGTCATTTCACCCGATGGCCCCAACGGAAGACCAGCGTTGGCCGTAAGGCCAGCAAATGCTGAGTTGGGACCATTTTATGTAAATTTTTATGTAGCTTTTAATATGTTTTTGTTTTAATTACTGTGACTGTCATAAATAAACCTTTTTCTTTCTTCTTTCTTTCATTAGGAAGTCTATTCGTGAACCATGGACTGGCCTGCACCGACAAGCAAGTCTTACGTTTACGGATGACTAAAAAAATAACATATTTTTCAGTTAGCAGTGCCGACTAGAGCGAGGTCGATACATTTCGTCAACTACAATTGGATAATTCACACGTTCCTCTTCATGTTCCAACGGTACATGACCCCATCAATGCGGAAGCGGACATACTACCACGGGTACGACCACAAGTCGCTGCAGAAGCACATCGACCCCTCCTGCCTTCCTGTGAGGTACGGAGGCACTTGTACCGGTTACCACAACACCTTTGGCTTCTGGCTGAACAAGATCAAACAATACCGCGATGAGAGCTTCGACAAGGAGATGAAGGAGTTTGGATATGTGATAAAAGAGTGAACTGTTGGTGCAGCTGTGATTCTCTCAACGATAATCGTCCTTACAGTGGTCGGGAAACAATTATCTTGATCCTTTACCTCGCTCGGGTAACGGGTAATTTTGGTACAAATGCCAGAATGGAAAAACTTTGATATTTAACATTGTGAGAAAGTACAAAATGTTAATGTAGGCTTAAATATTATACAGGCAAAATATGTTATGTATTTTAATAAAAATATTTCCAAGGCAGAATGTACGAGATGCTATCGTTTTGTCGTTCGTCCTAGCAAACATTTTGTACAATTTAATGATGATGAACGAATTAATACAATTAGGCTCTTAGGTTTTTGTGGCATCTAATTGTTTAGTTTTTTTTTTCATTATAACATTTTACATGCCATGCTTTTTGACCGTTTTATATTTTGAAAATGAAACATTTGGAACCATTGTATATTTAGACAATTTGTACTCAATTGATCTGGGGCCTTACCATGACGTCTTAATGCGATTCAGTTTAGGTTCGCTCGCTGTCAGATTCATACTAAAAGTGACACCCAAAACTTGAACTGAATCGGAATTAGGACGTCATGGTAAGGCCCCAGTAGCCTTCGCTTATAGGCATACTAGCTGTTGCCAGCGACTTCGTCTGCAAAGAATTCGTTTATCGCTATCCCGCGAGAACTACGCAATTTTTCGGGATAAAAAGTAGCCTATGTGCTATTCCAGACTTTTCTCTATCTATGTGCCGAATTTCATCCAGATCCGTTGGGCCGTTCCGGCGTGATTGAGTAACAAACAAACAAACATCCATCCATCCATCCATCCATCCATCCATCTATCCATACTTTCGCATTTATAATATTAGTTAGATACGGAGTTGTTTCTTGTCAATGTGTTGACCCAACGTCAAGGCAACTGACACTAATGCCTGCTAGCGTAGGGGTCAAGTTATGATGGTCTCCCAAGTCATCACTTCGTGGATGATGTCCGTTTAGAGATTCACACCCCAGAGTGCAGGCTGTGCCGTGTGGAGTGATCTCTCATTAAAATTAAATGGATTTAGTAATGTATCGGTGATTGGAACAAAGATCGCAAGCGAAATGCGATATTGAAGATTTATACTAATTTACATCATTTAATGACCGCCTACCTCATTAAATCATGTCAGTCAATAAAATATTTTAAACATAATTGTTTTTAATCTGCGCCACATATTTTCTATGTATGCAGGATTGCATGCATGTACATATAACATAAATATGTACATTACAGATAGATACCTCAATTTTAGGCACCCAACGTCGCTTGGTCAACCGGTAGGTACTCGTATCTCGTATTTCAAGCAATATGTCATATTGACCGTGAAATACCCACGTGGATACATAATATTTATTGCTTGCCTTGATATCGTAAGGCCGATGTCATACAGGTTGACTTCCAAGTCGCGAACATAAACCACATTTTCCGATAAAGCTGCCCAAGATTAACACGAAGCACTAGTGGTAATCGCAATTAGTAAGTCCCTCAATTAATTATAACAAAATAAGAATAGCAATCCCTACTTATCATAATTATCTGGTCACCCTACTCGGCCCAGAACACGTGACTTAATAAGTTAACGTTTCAATTAAACGTAGGGTGGTCAAAAGTTACAACAAATTTTAAAAATTAGAAAAATTTCGCACATTCATTTTGAAAACTCGGAGGTGCGAGCCTGGGATTCGAACCCACGACCCTCTGCTTGGAAGGCCATACACCCCGCCAAAAAACTTATTGCGAAATTGTATGGGAAAAGGTTCGACCGTGCTTTGAGTCTCGCGGTAGTTTTGAATCAAAACAACACTTTGCGCAAGCTAAGGTCAAAAGATTCGATACTTTCGATGATTCGTTGCCAAACAACTTAATTGTTACGAAATAAGTTGCGTAACTATACAATAGCGGCAAACGAATTCTTAATTTCTAAGGTGTTTTGTTATTGCTTCACCTTTCTGCTTTGAATTCTAAACCCTTTGATCTTACTCATATCAACGTACAACTCGAAATAGAGGACCAGCAGGCTTATTATGCAACTCGCTCGCGATCACCATCGTCTTCATTTTGACAGTTGATGTATAGGCTGACACTTGGCATCGGAATCAACTAGCTGTCACATTCATACAAGAACTGTCAAAATGAACACGATGGTGATTGCGAGCGAGTTAGACAATAAGCCTACAGGTCACAACCAGCAATGCACGATGCACGACAAGGTACAAAATGAACGGACCGTCCTGTGAGAAAGTGGGCAGGAGTTAATGGATAGAGATCGTTAAAATCGTCTGAAATTTAAGTAAGAGGCCGAATTGAGGATTGAATCAGCAGCGTAGACATCTCTTCATATGTCATGTGACTGATCAAGCACACGCTTGAGATGCTGTTTAATTGATTTAATTAATCGTTCCCACAGGCCACCATAGTGAGGTGTATAGGCGGGAATAAATTAAAATTGGATGTCTAGAGCTGAAGTTTGTGATTTTTTTTTTATGTGAATAGGAAGGCAAACGAGCAAGTGGGTCACCTGATGGTAAGCGATCACCACTGCCCATAGACACCCACAACCCCGGAGGGATTGCAGATGCGTTGCCAACTTAGAGGACTTAGATGAAATGCCTCTTGTGGCCGTAATTTCCCCGGCTGTCTTACTCTCCACACCGGAACACAGCAGTGCTGCTTAGCGGCAGGATTAGCGAGTAAGATGGTGGTAGCGATCCGGACGGACCTTGCACAAGGCCCTACCACCCGCCTCGCCTCGCCTCGATTTGAATCAGCAGCGTAGACATCTCTTCATATGTCATGTGACTCTGATCAAGCACACGCCTGAGATGCTGTTTAATCGGTTTAATTCAACTTTCCCACAGGCCACCATAGTGAGGTGTGTAGGTGGGAATAAATGAAAATTGGATGTCTAGAGCTGAAGTGTGTGATGTTGAAATTTTACCTAAAAGTTGAGATAACTCTTTCATTGTGCTCTTGAATTTTGTTGCATTGTCTGAAAATATGGTTTGAGGTTTACCACGGCGAGCAATGAATCTGGTTAAGACAGCAATGTAGGCTTACTAGGGTACACCGTTTAGTTCACTTCTGTACCCTGTTTATTCGTACTTTCAATGGATACAAATATCCAGGACCTAAACAACTAAGCTCAGTAAATTTACAGTTCGCTTCACGTTGAAGTTCACCGGCTTTTAAACAATTACTCAACTCGTTAGCTTGCGCAGAGTCACGCTAGCATTCATAGGGAATCGAGAATGTTTCTTAATTATAACGAACTGCTTTACTCTATTAATATGTATACAGGATGTGGTGTGATTACTTTATTAAATGAGATTATATACAGTGGCTGTGTAGTCCAACAGTGCACGTACTCCCGCTGAAATGATAATGATGATAAAAACAATATTCGCCAATTCAAAACATACGAAAATTGATTGAAATTACCTTAAATTCTAACTGACGTCTACTAACCACTGTAAGCTAAGTAATTTGTCTTGTATTAGTGCACTCCAAGGTCCCAAGATACAGGCTCTGCCTAGTTTGGGGTCTGCCAGATAATCGCTTTTGTATACTGCTAATGTATTTTTTACGAAATAAATTTATTCGATTCTATTCTTATTCTATTCTATACAATACAATAAAATACTCTTTATTGAACTCCACAAATCAGTACAAAACAATACAGAAACAAAGAACAAAGTATACAATAGGCTTTATCGCTTAATAGCGATCTCTACCAGACAACCATACCTAACATACCAAACATACCTAAGCTGCCGGTGTGTGCTAGAAAAACGTAAACTGTAGATATACTTATGTATTTAGTTCCTCTAACACGCTTCTTTCTCCATCTAGAACTAAACAAAAATAAATTACGAGAAGTTCAATGAACCAACCGAGTTGTTTACTAATAAGAGAACTGATTTACTTTGAACTCAGTAGCAGTACTAGCAGTTTTTGTTGCAATTGTTGAATTTTGATGATCAAGCTGCAAAAACAGAAGATCGTTCAAGACGTAGTTGTTACTAATTTAGACTTAATGATTATTCATATTAGAGGTAGGTTTAAAGTAAACCAAAGCTTGCTTTTTATTCGCCTAGTTTTTTGCACAGTGGTTGCATTTTAGGAGATTGACCCGAGGCTTGGAAATATTTATAGCCTTGGTTTTTTTACGCAAAATATGCTTGCGCTTTACCACAATCACGCTTGATACATTTATTATGTAGGCATATTTATAAGCGTTGGTGTATGTGCGTGTGTGTGTCCTTGTGTCCGTGTGTGTGTATGTGCATGCGTGTGCCAGCCAGACCTTATTATACACTAGCTTCTGCCCGCGACTTCGTCCGCGTAGAATTAGCAATTGGTATATTTATCGTTATCCCGTGGGAACTATACAATTTCCTGGGATATAAAGTAGCCTATGTTTTAATCTAGGGTACCAGCTATCTTCGTTCCAAATTTTATCCAAATCCGTTCAGTCGTTTTAGCGTGAAGAAGGAACAAACATACACACTCACTCACATCGCCACATCGTCACTCACAAACTTTCGCATTTAGGTATAATATTAGTAGGATATACTTACATACTAACTTAGACTTTTTATAAAAAGTTAATACGGGTATTTGCAAGTGGCAAAGTGAAGCCGGCCGGTTTAACCCTTAATTTGGCAATGTACACTATATTGGACAAGTTCTAAGAATAACTTGTTGTATTTTAGTTGCCTCGTGCCAAAAATATCCGCTAGTAGCCCACGGACCGAGTGTCTTCGTTACCGAATGGGTTGAATTCGAGCCTTCAGTCGATAAATGTCTGATTTGATTTGTACCTATTAAATTTAAATTGTTATTTAATTAAAGTGCTTTCTTTATCCCATAAATTTTTATTATATTGCAAAATTGTGAAAGTTTGTGTTTGTTATTCCTTCACGCTAAAACGACTGGACGAATTTAGATGAAATTTGGTATACATAACTGATTGTCTGGAATAACACATAGGCTACTTTTATTCCGATTTTCTCACAGGACTAATACTCATTATTCACGTGAGTGAAGCCGCAGGCAAAAGCAAGTCCTTAATAAAACCCGCTATTGGTCCCTAGTAATACATTTAAGTACATTGAAACTGGGTTATTGCACCTTATGAGATACCTACTTACGAAAATATATCTAGAATAAGACGTTGGCCAGACAATCGCTGTCTGCATTGGAAAGTACATTTTATTTTGCACATGATACATAAATAACAGCTGCTTCCAAAGTGTAAGTAAAATCTGAAAAGAAACAACAATAACGAGCTTCCATGAAATGTTTTGTTTATAATAATTATTTGCGTTTGCGGATGAAAAATAAATTTATTATCCAATAATGCAATTTTCATTCTGGAATCATTTTGTTTTAAGATCTTTTTTGTCGAGATAATAACAGTTTTCACAGACAGCAGGACTGACTGTAACGAATTTATATAACTTGGGATAAAATCACAAATCCCTATAAATAACAATTTGGCATGTTTTCTCTTTGGAAAATTAAGAAAAATAAACAAATGCGAGTTTATAATATATTTTTCCTCAATCCCCAATTTCTTCAATTAGGTAGGTAACTATTTTATCTCATCTGTAATGATGCTTTTTTCAATTTGTTATAAATAAATAAACATGTATAAATAATATTATGTTTGCGTCGTTCTTTGTCACTAGTCATTTTAAATATTCATCAAGTCCTTGTTCATAGGTTAACTATGTAGGTATGAGTCGAAAAATACGTACATTACTAGTTGAAAGAAAAAACTATTAGTAGAATTCTCCGAATTTAATCTTTCACCATGTGTATATTCGTAAATACAATATGAGACAATGATGAACTTTCGACATAGCCTTATGGTTTTTATGAAAATACTATGAATCAAGCCTATCAAAGATTCATACACAGGTATAATAACCGGAACACAAATAAAAATCGTAACTAAACATACATATTATTAAATGACGGGATCCCTCCATTTCCCATAATTTCATTTGTACTAATTTCATTTGCCATAATGATCACTGGCTATAACCTTCATTTGCCCTAATATCACATGCCATAATTTTTGAATGCCATAATACTCAAACGTCATAATGTTCAACATCCCTAATATTGGATACCATAATTTCACTTTCCATAATTTTTACCTTCCATAACGTTCAAAATCACTAATATTTCATGACATAACAATCATTTGCCATAATCAAGGAAAAAACAGATCCAGACTGTTGAAATATACTGCTACCGAAACACGGGAGGTTCGTTAGGTTTCTTGCGACCCTCAGAGCAGAAATAGAAGCATCTCTGAGGGCTCGGGAGGCCCGGGGGGCCAAGCTCCCCGCAATATTAAATACACAGGTCACATGACTGGTCAATTAATCTATAGGTTAGGTTAGAGTGGTGTCAAGGCGCGAAGCGCCAAAACCAGGCGGAATAGGCCGTCGACATCACCTCAGGGTTATTCAGTTCATATTAATGTTTGTTTTCTAGACATTACATCTGTAAAACGTAGAAAATAGATTATCACAATACTTAAAATTACAAGAATCAAAATTCTGGGTTTTTTATGGCAAATAATTATTATGGCGTTTGAATTTTATGGCAAATGATTTTAGGGCACTTGATAATAGGTAAAATGAAATGTATGGCAAACGTATCGTTATGCTACCTGAAAATTATGGCAAATGAAAATATGGCCAATGATCATTATGGCATATATATCGTTATGGAATATAAAATTATGGCAAATGAAATTCGGGCATGTGAAATTAGTTCATATGAAATTCAGGCAAACAATAGAGAACCTTAAATGACTTTATGCTGATCAGCCTTTGCCTGCAACTATATATGTTTCGCTAACTGTAGATTTTATTGCAGCGGAAGACCGAAATTTTTGAAACTGCTTTTATACTTTCTTTTGGTACACTTTGGATAAGTACCTTAGCATACAAGTTAGGGTCCGACCAAACCGCCGCGTATACGCAGTGACGTGCCGTATGCGTCACGTTTTCTCATCGTTTCTTCATGCATTTTGTTGCGATTCCGTACCGTCACCGTTTTTTAAGCGGCGGTGTGGTCGCACCCTCACTGTGCGCAACGCTTCGCTTCCCCTTGAAAAGTGTGCCATTTTACGAATTTTGACTAGGTACTCTACTCGGTTGACTGGTAGAGTTCCCTTTTAGGGATATCTGTACATCTGTTTCGTCCTGCACACGAGAACGCACAAGTCGCGTCGCGCGCGAGATAGATTGCCCGTCTTTTTCTTACTAGTCGTTCTGGAAAGAGACGGAGGTCTATCTCGCGCGCGACGTGACTCTCGCTCGCTCTCGTGCTAGCCGGGCTGTGATCTCTATTTTCGTACATACATATATATGTGTATTATATAAGTACATACTCGACATCAGTGGGACCGCACACCACAAAATAAAAATAAAACTTCTCCTTATGATAACTTCTTATAATAACGTATCTTCATCGTCATATTCTAAGTAAAATACGAACCCGTGCTCTCATTCGAACGATTGTTTTGACGAAACAAGATAAATTAATGACTATGCTTTAATAACTTGCTGCCATTGTTCAGTTAGTTCTGGAAATTTACTGGGCCGTCTCCAGAAGGCTTTAAGAAATATTAAGTTTATTGAAGTAAAATTTTGAGAACAAAGCTTATTGTTGTGTATTTCACAATTAACTAAAATGACTATGATCGAATAGTGAAGATGGTTTAAGTCAAAAGCCGAAAGGTTTAAGTCAAGTCTAACCAACTTTTTTTATTTTTCTTAAATAAAAATAAAAGAAGCACATAAAATACTTAAAATGAACAAAAAATATTTACCTTGCTACTTTTCTACTACACGTGTTAGTCACCCAAACCTAAGTTTGTGCTGAATATAAATTATATTTATATACCTGTTTTTACCAAACCCTCCTCTGCTGCCACATAAAACATACATAAATCCCACAAACCTAACTGTCCCCTACACCACACAAAACACATTCGTCGCCAAATAAAAATCATAAAAGCTTGGTGCAGCGATTCTTGAGTTATAATTGGAGTAAATAACTCAACTTGATGACGATGATGATGACATGTATACCTACAGGATCACTTAAAATACTTATTTCAGCAGTACTTGGGTTAGTTGAACTAAATAGCCCTGTAAAATGTTTTTTTTTTATGTGAATAGGAAGGCAATCGAGCAAGTGGGTCACCTGATGGTAAGCGATCACCACTGCCCATAGACCCGCAACCCCGGAGGGATTGCAAATGCGTTGCCAACCTAGAGGACTTAGATGAAATGTCTTTTGTGCCCGTAATTTCCCCGGCTGTCTTACTCTCCACACCGGAACACAGCAGCGCAAGCACTGCACTAGCTTACTGCTTAGCTGCTGTTTGCTGCTTAGGGGGCAGGGGTTTATCAAGATTTTTGAATCATATCAATTGACAAACGTTTCGGCGGCGGGACTAAATTTTGAATCAAACATTTAAATGATAAATCTTTGTGGGGGGTTCGGGTTCTTTTTAATAAATCTATCTCTCTCTCTGTCCCCCCGCCCCCTCTCTCTCTATCGCGGTGTTCAGTCGAACCAACCCAACAATTAAATATTCCAGAATAATTCGGAGAGACCTTGTATGGATCATCTCCACATACCACTGCTGGGCACAGGCTTCCTCTCACAATGAGAAGGATTGGGCTATAGTTCCCACGCGGGCCCAGTGCGGATTGGCATCACACACACCATTCAATTGCTTCGCTGATGTGTGCGGATTCCTTCACCGAGAAGCTCGTGGTGAATTTCAAATGTAATTATCGCACATAAATTCCGAAAAACTCAAAGGTGCGAGGCCAGGTTCGAACCCACGACCCTCTGCTTGAGAGGCCACAGGTTACCACGGCTGTTTACTTGTTTAGATAAAGATTAGATGAGATAAGAGACTGACTGTTACGTCACGTATCCGGATGACTGCCGGAACCCGGGCCGGGTCAGAATCGTTAATGGATCAGTGCGGGTAATCCGCTTTGTATCGTCGATCGCCCAAGGCCACTGATTCGGTTTAACCATTCGCTGTTTACTCCGGGATTATCGAAGCACAACCACATCATAAAGCCAGTAGGTAATCCGCAGCCAACCCCGATGTAAACCCAAGCTGCAGCGTCGTTCACTATGAACGGGTAGCATGGGCGTGTATGCAAATCTACCTGTTGTCTGTTTACGATTCTTTCGCCTTGGTTTTTTTTTGCAATTCCCTATGGCATTATTTTGAGCAACCGTTTGGAAGCCTTTGAGATGTGGGTGTACAGAAGAATTCTGAAGATATCGTGGATGGATAGAATATCGAATGTAAGGGTTTTGCAGATGGTGAACAAAGAGGTAGAGATCATGAAAACTGTCAAGAAACGCAAGCTGCAGTACTTTGGTCACATAATGCGTAGTGATAAATACGACCTGCTTCAACTCATCATGCAGGGGAAAATCCAGGGAAAGCGACCACCCGGAAGAAGGCGTACTTCGTGGCTTAGGAATCTCCGGACATGGTTCAACCTTAGCACAAGCTCACTGTTCCGAGCTGCTGTGTCAAAAGTAAAGCTAACGCTGATGATAGCCGACCTCCGGTAGGAGATGGCACCTCAAGAAGAAGAAGATGGCATTATTTACATTACAAACATAATATATACATACCGCCGCGCCTTTTCCCATAGGGGTAGGCAGCAGTGGCGTGGCGTCCATAGAACTCAATTCCCACTGGCTTGCCTATTTTAAGGCAGTTGGGCACTTTATTGTGCAGAATTAGAGGAAAAGGCTAGTTAAATTCCCTTCGGCTTGCCTTCTGATATACTTGACGCCCCGCCACGGTAGGCAGAGACTACTTTATTCCACTTGCTACGATCCTGACATACCCTGAACATACCTCTTTCGCTTCATTACATACAACAATGACTTTTTGCATATACTGTTAGAATACCTAAAAAAAAATTTAAAAGATACAGGTTTAATAAAAGATTCGCATTAAATGGTGGTCTGAATATTTTTATCCAATCGTGATTCGCTTATTTTTATTGTTTCGAGTATTTTTTTCGTTTCTGTCGGTAGCTTATTTTAAACTTAACCAAACCCAACCCAGTGTTCATGTAAAATGCCAAGTAAAGTTTTGATCAAAGTGAGTGTCGGACAAGTAAGTTTCGATCTATAATAAAAGAATCTAATAAAAGTTTATTCTATTATATTCTAAACTATTAATGCTAAATTAGGGTCCTGGGACCTTACCATGACGTCTTAATGCGTTCCAGTTTAGGTTCGCTCGCTGTCAGATTCATACTAAAAGTGACAGCTAAAACTTGAACTAAGTCGGAATTAGGACGTCATGGTAAGGCCCCTGATGCATTAAATTTGTTGAAAACCAATATATGACAAGCTTATGCCAAAAATATTTACCAGTCAAAGTCGTATTCAAGTATGTAATAAATTTAAATATTCGGTTTAAAGACGTTTATTCTCATAAGAACAATACAGTTCACTTAGATGAGATACAAAAAAATATTCTTAAAAATAATAATAACATAAACCACCATAATTTTAATATTTATTTATTTATTTATTTATAAATAAATAAAATAGATGTGACATGTGTATTTATTTATTTATTTATTTATAAATAAATAAAATATATGTGACACCATAATTTTAATATATGTGATCATAAATGTAGTTTTTTAATTTAGCTTTAAACAGACTCAAAGATTCGCATTCTTTAACATCTCTTGGCAGGTTGTTATATATCTGTGCCCCTTCTGATAAAATATTTCTTTTACCATAGCCAGTTCTGTGCCTAAATAGTTTGATTTTGTTTGTATTTCTCAGATTATGCTTAAATGTTCTTTTCGTAAATGTTATATGGGAATGTATTTTCCTCTCTAATATCTTTTTGATGAGCATGCAAGTAGAAAACGTATAAATTTGTTTTATATTGAAAAGCTTTGTCGTAGTATACAGTAATTTTGTTCTTGTTAAGTGATGATATTTAAACAAGGTTTTTATTAATCTGTTTTGCGACGTTTGTAGACACTTTAGATTAGTCTTGGCAGCACAGCCCCACACTTCAATAAGATAGTCCAAGTGAGATTTCGCCAGTGAGTTATATGTCGGAGCGTCGTCACAATGACTAGACTTTTGATAGCTAAGGAGATGTGCCTTGTAGAAAGTTGCGAACATTCGTTAATTATACTTTGTTGAATGTACCCTCATAAGTTATTGCTTTTATGAAACGTCAAGTGGTATTGTGATATCGCTTGGGGGTGGTCTGTGCTTGGCTCAGTTGCAACTACCTGCAATGTTAGTTGGAATGACAGAATGACATCTGGTGAGAGTGAGAAGCGAGAGGCATTCCTTGATCGTGACTTGACTGAGTTCAGACGTCGAAAGTGATCCGTTTGCTTCGACGTACCGTTTTATGTTTAATGGTGAATTGTTAGTGATTCGGATTGTTAAGTGCGATTGCACTAAGTATCGAGCCTTATTTCGGTGCTAAGCGGTATTGAGAACATTGATAGGGTAGTTCGTGGGCGCAAGCACTGAACTCTCCGCGTTTCATTATTAGAGTGTGTAATAGTCCACAGTCCTTTGTATGGACAAGACGGTGACCTAAGCTCGGCTATGCATAAAGCTCGTTTGAATTCTAACCGACCAACCTGACAGTTTATCCAGCCTTTGTCTTCGACATCAGAATTTGGGATCGGAATTAACACGCCTGTTCTACGACATCGGAGTTGGAATTGTGATTACATGTCCTACATGAAGAAAATCAGAATTTTGATGGAAACAAAAAATTAAGAAAATGAAAGTGACTGTTGTGACCGACGTGAACCACGTAACGTGAGCCTGCTGTGACTCTGCAACGGAGTCGTCCTGTTACTTTGGTTTGCTGAGTTTCCTGTGCATGTTATGTGTACGTGGCTTTCTGTGTGGAAAGCTAGAACAAGGACTGCGCTCCATGGATTCTAAAAGGTCATGTGTTTGTTCCTTTTTTTTTTTAATGCTTGTGCGGTTCTAGAGTCGTGTGGACCTGTGCTACATTGAACGGATAAATTTTGCTTGTGAGTCGTTTTCATTTTGTTTAAATGAGTGCGAAATGGTTTTCGTTAGCTCTTAATATAGCCAAGCAAAACTCATCTGGTGCTGGTAAGCCTGTGTGGCATCCGAGCCTGTGTGGCTGGTGCTGGTAGCCTGTGTGGCATCCGAGCCTGTGTGGCTGGTGCTGGTAGCCTGTGTGGCATCTGAGCCTGTGTGGCTGGTGCTGGTAAGCCTGTGTGGCATCCGAGCCTGTGTGGCTGGTGCTGGTGGACCTGTGTGGCATCCGAGCCTGTGTGGCTAGTGCTGGTAAGCCTGTGTGGCATCCGAGCCTGTGTGGCTGGTGCTGGTAGCCTGTGTGGCATCCGAGCCTGTGTGGCTGGTGCTGGTAGCCTGTGTGGCATCTGAGCCTGTGTGGCTGGTGCTGGTAAGCCTGTGTGGCATCCGAGCCTGTGTGGCTGGTGCTGGTGGACCTGTGTGGCATCCGAGCCTGTGTGGCTAGTGCTGGTAAGCCTGTGTGGCATCCGAGCCTGTGTGGCTGGTGCTGGTAGCCTGTGTGGCATCCGAGCCTGTGTGGCTAGTGCTGGTAAGCCTGTGTGGCTGGTGCTGGTAAGCCTGTGTGGCTGGTGCTGGTGGGCCTGTGTGGCATCCGAGCCTGTGTGGCTGGTGCTGGTAAGCCTGTGTGGCTTGTGGGAGAAAGAGCACTGTGCACTCATGTGAGAGCGTTATCTTATCTTATCTTATCTCACAAACTAGGGGTCCCTACGGATACACTTCGACCCATTTGTGGATCTTTTGTGTAAACATATGAGAGCGTTGGTAATGTTTAAACATTGTGGTGATTTGATTTTTGCTTGATCAGTAGAGACTGGAAACTTATGTCGACCAGTAGAATTATTTTCGTTATTTGCTTGATTCCAAATCAGAGATAATTTACAGAAAATTACTTTTTTAACTTTTAAGGATCCTATTTTTAAGAGAGTACCTATGGTCAGGAAGGCTGAGTGGAAAAGTGTTACTGTTCAGATTTTGTATCTGTAGTATAGCAATCCTATTACTCTTAGTTTTAATCAGGATTGGCCGAACGGAAACTGTGCTGTTTTGTTTTTCTATTTGAGATATACACACGAGGACGTGTGTAACGCAGGATGGCCGTGTCGGAGCGTCGTCACAATGACTAGACTTTTGATAGCTAAGGAGATGTGCCTTGTAGAAAGTTGCGAACATTCGTTAATTATACTTTGTTGAATGTACCCTCATAAGTTATTGCTTTTATGAAACGTCAAGTGGTATTGCGATATCGCTTGGGGGTGGTCTGTGCTTGGCTCAGTTGCAACTACCTGCAATGTTAGTTGGAATGACAGAATGACATCTGGTGAGAGTGAGAAGCGAGAGGCATTCCTTGATCGTGACTTGACTGAGTTCAGACGTCGAAAGTGATCCGTTTGCTTCGACGTACCGTTTTATGTTTAATGGTGAATTGTTAGTGATTCGGATTTTTAAGTGCGATTGCACTAAGTATCGAGCCTTATTTCGGTGCTAAGCGGTATTGAGAACATTGATAGGGTAGTTCGTGGGCGCAAGCACTGAACTCTCCGCGTTTCATTATTAGAGTGTGTAATAGTCCACAGTCCTTTGTATGGACAAGACGGTGACCTAAGCTCGGCTATGCATAAAGCTCGTTTGAATTCTAACCGACCAACCTGACAGTTTATCCAGCCTTTGTCTTCGACATATCATTAGACGTGCCTTGTAAGG
This sequence comes from Pandemis heparana, assembly GCA_963854515.1. Taxonomy (NCBI): domain Eukaryota; kingdom Metazoa; phylum Arthropoda; class Insecta; order Lepidoptera; family Tortricidae; genus Pandemis; species Pandemis heparana. The sequence goes on along the minus strand of OY978020.1, from coordinate 2,064,572 downwards.
TATGCAGCCTACACATTTTTTTAAAGCTCCAGTCAAGGAAGACATCCTTGTTTTTATAGCTTGGATATGGGTCTTCCAGTTAAGTTTATCGTCCAACAATAATCCAAGATATCTTTCCTGACCGGATCGATGAATGCTTTCATTATTTATTATTAGATTAGGGTGCTGCAATATTTTTTTATTCTTTGCTGCAAAAATCATATACGATGTTTTTTTTGTGTTTATAGTCAAGAGATTACTTTGGCACCAAGTGTTAAATTTGTGTAAATGTATCTGTGCTTCATTAGTTATGTCTGAAATACTACACCCAAAATAAAATAAACAAGTATCGTCAGCGTATAAAGTTATTTGTGCTGTTAAACCGATTTTACTAATGTTGTTTACATAAATTGAGAACAGCAAAGGTCCCAATATAGATCCTTGGGGTATTCCACATTTAATTTGTATGGGATCACTGTCATAAGCACCTATTTTCACAATCTGAGTCCAGTTTGTCAAATAAGACAGTAAAATATTGTATGCTGTACCTGTTATACCAAGGTTCTCTATCTTTTGCATAAGGATCTTGTGGCTAACCGTGTCAAAAGCCTTTTTTAGATCTATAAATACGCCTAGTACAAAGTTTTTTTGGTCTATATTGATTTTGATTTTAGTGACAAGGTCAATAGTTGCCGCTAATGTATTTGATTGTTTTCTAAAGCCATATTGGTCCTGAGAAAGAAAATTTAGGTTCGTAAGATGATCATCAAGTCTATGATACAAGATTCTCTCAAAGATCTTGGATATAACAGGTAAAACAGATATTGGACGGTGATTACCAGGATCAGTTCTAGTCCCCGATTTGAAAATTGGTGTAACCTTCGCTATTTTGAGACTGTCAGGGAAAATGCCATACTTCAAACATTCATTGATACAGTTCGTAAGATTAAGTACTATAAGGTCTGCAATGCACTTTACTGATTTCACACTTATATTATCAATACCAGTACTAGAGTTAGTGTTTAGACTATTCATAATTTTCATCATATTTAAGTTAAGTTTGGGGCTAGATAAATTCGTGTAAATTGTCCTGTGATATTTAATATTCAGTCAGTCAGCCTACGGGGTTTATACTGTGACGTGACCTAGTACATACTGTATAGTGTCACTAATCTGACACTATTAAGGATAGAGATACGCCGGTTTACTGAACGTATTAATATCACCGTTCGCCATCTTTTCACATATTGAAATGCTAATAGCGGGTTCATCAGGCAACAATATCATGTCACTCGATGGAGGTGATCGTTAGATCACTCGACTCGCAAATAGACGCTACTTTTATGAAGAAAAACCTACACATTTTGCGTACTTGTATTTTACATTTTACTGTTGTATAAAAATCCGTAAATAATTATTTTTGTCTCTTGAAATTTATGCGCTGTGAATTTTATAGCGCATTGTTTTCTTAACTATTCCTATAGAGACTCTAATATTACCAATATTAATTACATTTTGGTAACGGGATAACATAATAAGCAACCAATCACTTAACTTAGCTGAAAACAGAGAGCATCCTTTCGAGGAAGGTTCTGATTTTAAAACACTAAAACTAGATTTTCCAGTCCCTGTGGTGCATCTAATCTAATAAATATTCTGTATATCCTGAATTATTTTGGCTGCTACGCGGCACGCTACAGGTATCCAGTCGTCTACGGGCTACGGCGTAGCACGGACGCCTCTCCCGTAGCGCTACCCTGGATGTGCTACGAGCGACAACGAAATTTACGATTCGCACTCAAAAGTTAGATTGAGTGAGACTGAAATACATTGTTGTTGAGTGATTGAGTTTAATAGGAAACCTTGAAGATTTTTTAACAGTGCTTTAGAATTTTGAGGTGAGTTTTGTTAATTAAACGTACTTAATTGAATTTGATGCGAAAAGAGAAATTATACATTTCCTGGCGTTTCAAAAGAAAATACGGTCGATGTTATAGCTATGCAAATACATCTTACAGGCAGAGGCAACCTTATGATAGCATCGTTAAAATTAATCAGCTTTATGTAGCAAAAATGTTCAAAACAAATTTCTTTAAGTATTTCTATTATTTTACTGTCACTTGTGTGTGTGTTATGTGTTTTATGTATAATAAAGAGTTATACATATCATATATACATACTTGTCGCTGTCCCGAGGGAACTATGCATTTTCAGGACATAAAAAAGTAGCACAGCGTTGTCCTACCCATAAATATCTATAGTAAAATATACATAATTTTACTGTTCATTGGCAGCATGAAAATAAATAATAATACTTAATAAAAATATAAATGATAACTCTTATTATTACTAACATACACACTAACACACAAAATCACGTCTTTATCAATGACGGGGTAGACAGAGCCTAGGGTAAAAAGGCCACGCTTGTTAACATACTACAACAATATAAAAATAATTACAGAAACGGATAACTCACGTATAAAAGTCGAATGATGCTAGACATGTTTCGGACTAGTCCATAGTCCTTCTTGGAGCGAGCGGTCGCCCGGCGGCAGCGAAACGAACGATATAAAAATAGTTAAACTTTTGTCGTGTATATCAGGGATGATCTTTGGAAATTCTGAATTGATTCTCAAAATAAAAACTAATATTACTCAAATACTTATAAACTATATTACTTTTAATACCGAGAAATAAGTTCCCGCAAGACATAAAAATACGAAATTGTGGGCAGGAGACAGTTTTAAATATATAAAAAACAAGAAAAATCGTACTCGTACAGAAAATTTACAAGACAGTTTTATTTATACCTAACGATAGAGCGATCGATAACCATAACAGAATAAAATACATAAAAGTACTAGACGTAATCCGGATTACGTCTAGTACTTATCAAATCACTCAATTAAAAGTTGAGAGTTACGAGTTCAGGCGGAAGCGGTAAGTAGGTGGACTTTCAAAGTGGTACAGTTACGAGTTCAACTCAAGATCCTGCAAATTTGGGAGTGCTCGCAATTAGCGAGAAATAATTCCAAAATCGCTAAGCCTTCGTACCACTTTATTCAACTTTCACTATTTTTGTACTCTATGATACTGAAGTATTAAATTGCTGGCAGTTGACACGTTCTTTTGGCTTACATTAAGCTTATCTGTAGCTTTGACGTCTAATTTTTTAATAGTATAAAAGAAATTCGCGGGCACTCTGTATGTAGGTATGTGGTGTACATACTTACTACGCTTATATCTTTTAAAGATCGCAACGGTTTTTATCAATAGATAGACTAATTCTAGAGCAGGTTTTTTTTGTTGGTCACCTGATGTTAAATGATCACCACTGCTGCGGGTGGTAGGGCCTTGTGCAAGGTCCGCCCGGATAGCTACCACCATCTTACTCGCTAATCCTGCCGCTAAGCTGCAGTGCTTGCACTGCTGTGTTCCGGTGTGGAGAGTAAGACAGCCGGGGAAATTACGGGCACAAGAGGCATTTCATCTCAGCCCTCTAGGTTGGCAACGCATCTGCAATCCCTCTGGGGTTGCGGGTGTCTATGGGCAGTGGGGTGATCGCTTACCTTCAGGTGACCACTTGCTCGTTTGCCTTCCAATTCACATAAAAAAAAAAAAAAACTGTCCATAGACAGTGCCTGGTATTTGCCTGGTATAGACACCCGCAGCGCTTTTTTTTTTTTTTTACGCGATGCCAGTGCGTTGGGATTTACAAGTATAATTCGATTAATAACAAGTGCAAGGGCTGCAGCGCTGCAGGGCTAGTTCTATATACAATTTAAAGATAATTTCCGTCATTATTTCAATATTAATCTCTAACACTCATGTCATGTATGTAAGCTTGTTAGTGCGCTAAAAATAACGGATCACATCCCTTACTAAAATGTATGCAAAGTGAGCCATTATATTGAACATTTGTGTTAAAATCAAAAACACTAAAAATATATTTTCACCGTAGGTTATGTTATGTTATTCACTGCAAGATAAATAAATACATACGTCAACTGGGGTGACTTTGGTAATTTTGGGGCTACTTTGATCGTTTTAAAATTGCTATAAAATCGCTATTATCCATACCCGGTGAATTTTTGGCATGTAGACGCAAAAGCGATCGACGAAGACATTGATTGGAAGCAGTAAACGCAAATAAAAAATAATGGTTTTGACATTAAAACTACTTTTTAAAGTCACCCCGTAAATCAAAGTGACCCCAGTTGACTGTATATGTATAATCTCGTGCGACAAAGCTTCCTTTACAGTATTTGACACAAGCCTTCATTTGTTTAAGAAGAAGAAAGAAGAAAAAAGTTTATTTATGACAAAACAAAACATCACAATAAAAAAAACACATAATACAGCAGATAAATAAATAATTTAGTTTATGTTAAGTTAATCCTCAGTTAACGAGTTAAACCGGTTGGCCGGGCTTAAACGGATTCATACTACACAGTCGCCGGCATTACCCGGGATTCACAGCGTATGTGTCGATTTTACGAGTTACTAGATAATTTTGTGCTCAAGCAGTTGCAGTATAGATAATTTCTGTAATTTTGTACAATACCGTCACCCCACTTTAAAAAGTAGTTATAATGATGAAATCATAAATTTTTATTTGCGTTTACTGCTTCCAATCGATGTCTTCATCGAACATTTAAGGCATGTGGACAATATCGATTTTATAGCAATTTTAAAACGACCAAAGTAGCCCCAAAATTTTCAAAGTCACCCCAGTTGACGTATGTATTTATTTATCTTGCAGTAAATAACATAAAGTATACCTACGGTGAAATAATAGATTGTACAACAAGAACATAAAACAAGCCATTTTACCCGAGACGTTCATATAGCCACCCGAGCCGGTACGGCGAGGGTGGATAGACACGTCGAGGGGAAAAGGGGTTTTATGAACGAGTTATACACTCTGCTTTTCACTTAGATTGCGAAAAAACAAAACAAAAACGATGCAAAAAAAAAAAAAATTAAAATTAAATGTGACATTGGAACAATTCGATATATTTAATGGTTATTCCTGGCAAATTGACTGTGTTAGGAGTCAGTGTTATTTCCTCTTCACTTCACGAAATTATTAAATATTGATCATAAAACAGTAACAAATTGCAACATAAATCCTACTAAGAGAAAATAGGACGTTCCCGCCTGAGTTCCCGTTCCCGCCAATTAACTTTTTTTTTTCTTTTTTTTTTTTAAACGTGATACTGCGGTAACGTTCGAGTAGGCAGGTGTTGATTTATATTTTAAAAAGTTTTATTTTTCACGTACTTATTTGTTTCAATAATAACTTGTCAAATTATTGTTACCTGGTTTTAGGTACTAATTAAACAGTTTAATAGACCGCAGATTATAATAAAAAAAAAAACTTTAAAAAATAAACAAAATATGATGTCGTAAAGTTTTAGTGATTGTTTGTAGCTGTTGGCACCCGATTGTCTTGGTCTTAGACGAAGATTTTACTTTATGCACAAGAGCATAAAATGCCATTTTATGCAGCCGACATCCAGCATAAAGTCGAACTTTTTGAGCATGAGACGTGAAAATATATTTTTAATGTTTGTATTTGTATATTTATGCAAAACTACTGCTTTGTAGTAAGGTTGGGACGAGTAGAATTATTGAAAGCTACCAATGCAAAGTCTGATTGGCCATTCTCTAATTGATACCCCTTGGAAAGCCGTGCAGTTTAATTGTGATTGTCACAATTAAAACAAAACACACTAAAAACCACAATGCAAATACAGCCCTAGCTGTTTGGTCAAATCCAATAAGTCGAAATAATTGATAGTTGAAAAAAGAACACTATGTAAACGTATTTTTAATTTGAAAATTCCTATGGAATGTTAAGTAGACTTTTGTTGGACCACGCAGCCCTTGGATCGTGTTTTAGCTGGCCGACTTGATGTACAGGAAATTGCGGCAAACCCACCAGGAGGCAAGCGCGTAAAGGAGTCATAAATCCCAACAGCCATAATGACACTAATAAAATGCCCATTCACGGGAAAATGGGGCAAATTAATCCAGAGTTTTGCCGCAAACATCGTTAAATAACGACGCGTCGCTGCATTGGCCCGGTCTTTTGTACCAGGGTAGAATGAGTTGGAAGAAACATGACGGTGAAGCCTTTACAAAGCTTTGGGACCTTACTCTGAAAAGTTTGACGCTTTTATTTATATACTGTAGTGAATTGAAAGGTAAATTAAGGAATCAAGGGAAACTTACATCATTATAAAATTCGCTGCGCTGTTTCATTCAGTTCAAATGTGTTATAGCTTTCCACAACATTCCATCTCCAGCCTATATAGGTACCTACGTCCCACTGCTGGGCACAGGCCTCCTTTCTGAATGAGAAGGTGGCTATAGATTCCATGCGAATCCAAAGCGGGTAGGGAACTTCGCACACACTCCATTGAATTCCTTCACATGTGCTACTATCGCTGAAAATTTTAAACAGTTTCTTAACTGACTTTAAAAATAAGTGTTTTCTTACGCGTATTATCTGATACGCATCAGACTCTTTAATGTCGGTGTCTATGAACATTCCCGCTTAATCGGTTTTTAATGGAAAAAATAAAGTGTCTAAACGACAGTGAAAATTAGAACACATAGAAAAATCCGACATTAAAGCTATGGCCGAGAATCGAACCCAGATCCTCATCATTCCGTGATGCATGCTATACCTACAGCTACTCCACCCATAGCAGGTGAGTAAACCTTCGATTTTTTCTATCTTTTCCCAGCTGTCACGTGACCTTGTTACTATACGATTTTTTGTCGCCAAGCGTCATCTCATCTGTTTGAATGATGTGTCTGTACGACTGAATAACGAACTCCAAATAATAAAAAGGCAAATACGTTTGTCTCGAAACTTCTGCAATGAGCCGAAGCCGAAATAGTTATTTATCAGCGCAATTATGTTTTATTGAATCTCGATTATACCAGTGACGCGATCAGGTAGTATTATCACGTAAAATGTTTTGTTTCACTTTGGACGTGACCTCTAAGCAGCGACGATTCTCTACGGGTGCTTTTACCAGTTTTTCTTTACCTCAAAAATAAATATAACGTTGAGGGTAGTTTTAGAACAGGTTACCCAAGTTATAGCTTTCTAGAACTAAGAGTCTCTAAGCTGAAACACAGACAGACGAACAGACGGATATAACGAAACACAATGATTTCATTTTTTAAATTTCTTCAAATAAAGATCGAATAAATAAGAATTTATATTTTGATATAACTCCTATAATGTGTTATATCGTAATAATAAAAAAGAGAAGCTCTATAACACTTCTGCGAGAATAATATAAGGTGGGTTACGATTCTATGTGTCCTATAAAATAAAACACATCATAATATTTATTTAAAGTATTTCGGGACTTAACCGCGTAAAAATTTCTTTTAATTACCTCGACGTTTCGGTCACGATGCAGTGCCCGTGGTCACGCGCAGACTGCCATGTAGGGTATCACATTTGTTTAGCTGCGCGAGTTTTTCGAACTACCCGCACTTGGTCATTATTTTGCAACAGCACCATATCAAGACCAGCGTCGAGACAATTAATATAATTTTTTACGCGGTTAAGCCCCGAAATACTTTAAATAGATATGAGTGAAAATCGCGGAAGTTTAAAACATTATAAAACACATCAGTTAGTTAAAGATGTTCAAAAAGTTAAGTGTAAGCTTTACCTTCAACGGTAGCCTATACAGTTGTTTGCATAACAAATACGATACTTCCAGCAATGGAAGCGTAAATGGAACAACTGAACCGCTATCATGTGCACGTAAAAACAACCATCGAGCTCCATTTTTGCAACAAAAAACTGGATTTCCCGGAGGCGTCTGTCCGCTGGGCTTTCTCGCAAAAACAACTGAATAACGAATGGACTTCCATTCTACGAAAATAGGTTTGGAATTTTCCACGTATGCTATGCATTCTTTGACCTATGGCCTCTTAAGTCAGGGTTCGAGTCCCGGGTTCGAACCTCTGAGTTTTTCGGAATTTATGTGCGAAATTACGTTTGTTTACCATGAGCTTTTCGGTGAAGGAAAACATGGCGAGAAACCTGCACACGCCTTTGAAGCAATTCAAATCCGCACTGGGCCCGCGTGGGAACTATAGCCCAAGCTCTCTCATTCGGAGAGGCCTGTGCTCAGCAGTGGGACGCTGGCTGGTGGGCTGGAGATAAATATCTTGGGACAATTAACACCAATCGACCTAGTCCCAAACTAAGCAAAGCTTATGATATGGGCACTAGACAACGTATTAAACATCCAAGACTCGAGAGCAAACATTCGCATTTTTCATACAAATATCTGCCCCGACCGGGGATCAAACCCGGGACCTCAAGCTTCATAGTCAGGTTCTCTAACCACTAGGCCATGATGATGATGATTCATAGCTGTAAATCAGCGCAGATATTCTCGCGATTTGGTTACCGTAACGTGCAACAGTTACGGTAATAGCTGCTAATGACTACCTACGGCTTTTAGAACGGGAGCCATTCATTTGGTTGAATAATTTTTTGGTCTAACGTATTGTTGGTAGAATGATCATTTGGTCTAAAATTTCTGAAGCTGCAACTGACAATGTTTCGGAAAATATTTAACATAGACTATATAGGTAGTTAGGTTAGGTTTATTTTATAGTTTTCCTGAAAAGTCAATGGTTTCAGCGTAATTTCAGTTTAGAACAAACTATCATTTAACCAAACATTACATTAGCTAATCAAAAAAAACTTAAGCTTTCATGAAAATTATAAAATAAACCTAACCTCACTACATAGTCTACTAATATTTGCCGAAATATTTTCAGTTGCAGCTGCAGAAATTTTAGACCAAACGATCATTCGACCTAGCAATACTTTAGACCGAAAAATTATCATTAGACCCCCGCTGCCCTCTCACCCCGACGTTGTCATAGAGTGGTACTGCCTATAACTAACTCAGTGGACGGGTAATTTTAAGTAGATCCTTATAACTATAATTCTTTTTGTTTGGATGTGTCGGGTCGGAACCGCCTGTTTACAACCCGCACTCGCCGGGACCCGATAACTGCCATTTCGTCCCGAGAGGGTGCGTGGACGACGGCAAACTTTTACGTTAAATCATTTAACATACGTGTGTTCAAAGAGAAAGAGAAAAGACTGCACACATGTCATATATTTCTAGTTTTCAAAGTGTTTAGTTTCAAGATAAGCAACTCGTGAAACAAAAGTATTGTATACAGACTATGTATATAACTATATACTTTATAGTAGATTTAAAGATCAATTGGGTCTAAATCACGTCTTTAGTCTTAACGTAAAGTATCTATTAGTTACGTAATGTCATAGATACTTAACGCTAAGACGTGATTTAGAACCAATTGATCTTTAAATCTGTCTACGTCTTAATCCCGCACACGGGATTTTCATCCAGTCAGTGGATTGGGCAAACCCACTTATACATAAGCCTAGGCATACCTTGAAAATAATCATACTATTTTGTGTTTCGGCTGTCATATAAAAAAAAGAAACCACTGATGATGGATCATCATTCGATTCAAATGTTAGTTTACTGTTTTACTTCATAAATTTAATATGGATATCGCGGGACTCTTGACGCCAATTTACCTCAACCTAAGTCTAGTAGACCTTCAAGCTTCATAGTCAGGTTCTCTAACCACTAGTGTATCCGGTCGTCCGTGGAGTAAAATATGAGTAAAATAATTACATTCAACTTAATCCTGCAGCTAAAATTATTCGGCTGATTAGTATTTCATTAATTCAGTAATTCTGTAATCAATTCCAAGAACACTCAAGAAGCGCGAGTTTTGTGCGTAATACCTGAAACAAAGCAAAATATCCTTCTTAATAATTATGAGGTCGAATACAACAAGGTTATGTTCATTTTGGCAATTTAATTTGGGAGCGACGGTAGATACAGTAATTTAAGGATTTTAGGGAAGATCAACCGCTAAGGATTCGTCGGATGGAAGTGAAATACGTGCCCGGAGTATTGTTTATTGTGATGGCTGTTCAGGTTGTGGGTTTTGTTACGGTAAGCATGAATAAAAATGTTCAACTCGAGCACAGCTGTGGTCTCACTATTTCGTGGGGTGTCCAATCATTTTGACAGTCAAACGTTTGACAAATGTATCGTTTGACAACTAATTAATTTGACAACCCTTTATTATCTCTTCGACCGTAAACTTAATAGAAATCTAAAACTCTTATTACTGTGGAGGCTGGTTTCATTGACTTAATAAATAGGTAATGTGTTAACAGAAAATAAAGGATTGGTCAAAATAATTGGTTGTCAAACGTTACATTTGTCAAAAGTTTGTCGGTCAAATGTTAGTAAACCATTTTGCGGTATGTATAGCAAATTTCTGTTATCAATTTAGTTTCATAAAAGAAAAACGTCAGTGGGCAATTTACCTGCCAAATATAGAAAAAGTGTTTTAAAATAAGTAGGTATTACAATTTTCGTGATATTTCGATTTTCAATTAATTTTTTTTTCCTTCTATTTGCTTTGACTAATCTTGGTGTTTTTGTCACTTTTACTGCAGTATTTTTTTTCTATTTGGTAAAGTAGATCACTTAAGCCCATCCACATTAAGTTTTTCGTATTACATAATTAAGGTACATCGTGTATGAATTAATTCCATTATTCAATACTGGCACGAGTTAATTATTGACCCGATCAAAGCTGCCAATTAACTTCACTCAGCCTCAACATTTTCAATTTGTATAAAAAAGGAATATTCCTTTATTACTGCAGGCGGATCCCTTGATTAAAACTCGGGCAACTGTTATAAATTTCAGCCTCCAGTCTTTAAGGACATTCCACACGAAATACAACTTTGCATTAAGAACTGTAAGGTACAATTTAGAATGGGAAATTAAAGTTAAATGAGTAACCTATGCTGCCAGTGACAAAATTGAGGAGAGACGATAAAATTCTGTCGTCGGTTGGAAATGAGACCGAACTTTTTTGTAACTTCAACAGTTTTTACCTTCTCGGAACATGTTGTATTGTCTGTTATGATTATGAAGAACGTGACATTTTGTTTGTCGACCTTTGGACCGTGTGTCTGCTTGTATGGTTACAGTAATCCTACCTACTACATAATCTATGCATATAAGTAACAGAATTTTAATGCAACGGGTGGATCTGTAGGTACATATGAGATATTATTAGGCATAAGAGGCAATAGGGAAAACCACTAACTAGGCTACCACGGCTTTTTTCCCATAATTTAGGTAACATTCCGCACACATTCCACTTCAACTTCTAAGGGTGCGACCACACCGCCGCTTAAAAAACGATGACGTTACGGAATCGCAACAAAATGTATGAAGAATCGGTGAGAAAACGTGACGCCTACGACACGTCACTGCGTATACGTGGCGGTGTTAGTCGCACCTTTATCAAGGATAATAATTATTAAGAGATTTAGTGCCAAAAAGTTGGAATTTTTGTCTGTCTGATGTCTGTATGTTTGTTCGCGCCCCTCGCAAAAACTACTCCCCCAAACTGAATGCGGTTTTCTTTGTTGTGTTATCAACGTTAACATAAAATCTCATGTTTCGTTTTTCTCGATATTCTACCTATTTAGAAGTCGAAATGTGTCAAATAACGCGGAGGGGATTTTTTTATAGCCGTTCTGAATTACCACACTCCAATAGAGACACCATTCGTGTTTATAACATTAGTAAGATTATAGATTATAGGATTACTATAACACCGTTCGTGTTTTATTCAAATTGATTCAATAAATGCGCAATGAATGCGTACGCCCACTGAGGAAATACGTTGAAATAATAAAAGTATCGCCAATAACAAAAGGAAATAATCAAATTCCGCTGATGTTATCAGAGTAATTGACGCATAATCGAATATGTGTTCCATCAGACACAATATTGCTTCTGAGCACGCACCACCACGCGCGGTCCAAGGGGAGGGGGTGACCTGCCCCCTCTAAAATTACCATTGATAAAAAACGCGAAACAGAGCAGAAAGCTGCAATTTGTCTAAATGTTCATTTACCTCCCCCCATTTAGTTTCTCAATTGCAAAGACTTGCTGGTGAAGATCTCCAGTGCGTAGCTACTTTTAGTTTCCCAGAATCCATACTAATTAGTATAAAATGTTTGTCTGTTATCTCTTCACGCCTTACCACTGAAAGAAAGAGAAAATAAGACATTTATTCATATTGCAAGACACATAATCTGTATATATAAAACTGTTCCGTTACTAAGTGACTGACAGACAACGCACAGCCTAAACCACTGAACCTAGAAACTTGAAATTTGGCACACATATACCTTGAGTATCCCAGAGGAGCACTAAGAAGGGATTTTTCGAAATTCCCACGGGATAGGGAATAAATGAGACTTATATATTTTTCAGTAAAACTGTAATAACTAGACTTCAAATTCAGCACACATGTAGATGATTGTAAGACTAAAAAACTAATTTCAGGATTTTTTGATATTCCCACGGGATAAGGAAAAAATGGGATTTATATGTTCGATTCAGAGTGACTGATTGACAACGCACAGCCTAAACCACTGAACCTAGGCACTTGAAATTTAGCAGACGTATATCTTGAGTATCCCAAAGGAGCGCTAAGAAGGATTTTTTTGAAATTCCCACGGGATAGGGAATAAATGAGGCTCATATATTTCTCAGTAACAGTAATAACTAGACTCTTCAAATTCGGCACACATGTAGATGATTGTAACACTAAAAAACTACTTTCAAGATTATTTGATATTCCCACGGGATAAGAAAAAAATGAGATTTATATATTATGTTCTATTCAGAGTGACTGACAGACAACGCACAGCCTAAACCACTGGACCTAGGAACTTGAAATTTGGCACACGTATATCTTGATTATCCCAACCCAAAGGAGCACTAAGAAGGGATTTTTTGAAATCCCCACGAGTTAGGAATTAAATGAGATTTATATATTTCTCAGTACATAACTGTAATAACTAGACTCTTCAATTTTGGCACACCTGTAGATGATTGTAGCACTAAAACATGTTCTCCGGGAAAATGCGAAATTCCCGCAGGACAGAATAAGTGCATTCAACTTCGGGGCTGTTTCTAAAAATCTAAATATATACAAGAAGAAACTGACTGACTGACGTATCAACGCACAGCCTAAACCGCTGGTTCAAGAAATTCAAAATTTGGCATGTAGGTTCCTTATAAGGTGCACTAAGAAAGCATTTTTCAAAATTCGACCCCTAAAGGGGTTAAATGGGGGACCAAAGTTTGTATGGGGAAACAAGATTAGACTATTTTATTCGAAACTTCGCAGGAGTATTCCTGACGATAAATGAGTAAACACCTCTTTCAGGTTTTTTGAAAATTCAACCCCTAAAAGAGGGAAATTTGGTGACAAAGTCTGAAAATCAACGTGGGTATTTGTTTGTACGGTTTATCGGGTCGCTGATTACGAAAACAAAAACACACGTACCTATTTTTGGAAATTTCCTCGGAAACGGGAAAAACGGGATTTATATATTCGATTTCGTGTTACCCTATCTACGTAACTATAATAACTAGACTCTTCAAATTTCGTACACAAGTAGGTGATTACATAATTAAGAAAGTAATTTCCACGGGATAAGGGAAAAACGGGATTTATATACAGTTCTACAGGATCTGGTCGTGGAAAACTGAAATTACAGAAGTATTACAGACACTACAAAAGGATAGTAGTGTATAATTGGGGGACCTGGATCAAACGAGATCCAGGATCCCCCAATCATACGTTATATTGATTACTGATCATGAATCAATACATTAATATATGTCAATCGAATTATCTGTTGAGCATATAATTACAGTACAATCCGATAATCAAATACTAGTTCAATCAAAAACTACTTCAATTAAATTCTAGTTCTAATACACTCTGAGCCAGAACCGCCACAAAACACCCTCGATCACAAATACTAGTCTTGCTTTATTTACGAACTTTGAATAGTGAAATAAAATGCACTGATATTTATAATTAAAATCATTTATTTAATTATGAATAAGGTTGTTACATTCTATGTACCACCGTCTAATACACTTTACATTTGTTAAAGCACATCTTTTTTTTTTATGTTTAATACATCTAAAATACAGATCGCCAACATCACTAAACATTTTATGCAATTCTTCAAAGTCTGGACACCCCATTTCTTCTACATCAATAATATCACAATTAGAACTTATTTCTTTTACCCACTTAACTTTTTCAGAACCTCTCACTAAAATGGTCTTATTTTTTAACAAATACTCCGCATATCCTTTGAAATCTGGATAGTCAATATTTCCTTCACTCCATGTTATGCCATAGTTTTTCCTAGTGCACTGCACCTGTTTTCGTTCTTCATCTGTTAACTTAGAATACGGGTACGGCGATTTTATTAAACTATTTTGCGCATAATTTTCTGCAGCGAAGGCAAATTCCTTTATTATAAAATTATTCTCCTTCACCTTGAAGCCTTGCACGTCGACTATGTAAGTATTTGAATTCATGATACTTTCTTCGCAAACAAGAAGCAGTTCTACACGATAACGGTTGGGATACTACTGATTGAAGCCTAGCGTATTGTTTGTATAAATAAATAAAGCACTAACTAGGCGACCGAGCTTTAGCTTACATTGTAAAACAGCGCTCCTCGTTTTCAATCACACAATGTTAATGCTCAGATTCATTAGCTTTTGCTCTGTCGAACAAAATCGCAGAAATGTTCTTGGACACACCAGATACGGATTGATGTTTTCCAGATTCACAACCTTGAAGCCTTGTACGTCAATTATGTAAGTATTTGAATTCATATTAGTTTCTTCGAAAACAAGAAGCAGTTCTAGACTATGACGGTTGTGATACGACTGTTGAAGTGTAGCGTATTGTTCGTATAATAAACGATAATTATTATGCTCGAATTTCGCAGACGGTAATCAAATCAAATTATATCTTTAGGTTTATTCCTAACTTTAGGAAGAAAGTAAACAAGGATTAAGTATACATGATTTATTTATAAAACATACATTTTTAAAGGTACAAACATTAAAATCAAAATGTTTATTATTATACACAGTGAATAAATAGAACACCATCATATCCTTCACAACACTACTATTTCTATTTATAACATGCTCAGGTTTCTATAACCACTCAGCGTAATGATTTAGAAACTTCCAATTAGATTGGTAGCAAGTCTATATAACATTTATCTATTCTAATTACTCGAGCTGCTACTTGTAATCCCGTGTAAAAGATTCGTGAGCGTTTAGTTTTATAATAACTCTGAGTTATTAGCACACCAGAATAGTGCTCAGCGTTTAATATTTTGACATCATGACGACCATGAAGCTGACATTTATCAATGATAACCTCAACGATATCTCCTTTGTTGATATTCATTTTGATTATATACTTATTATAAAATATATACGTTGACAAATATCAGTATTAAACAAATATATAATATGATTGTTGATTTATTTACTTAAAAATATTATTATCTACACACCACTTATTTAAACAAGATACATTTTTAAAAGCACATGTTTTGGTATGGTAAATACAATTATAAATGTCGGAAGAAATCGAATATTTCTCACTAAGTGTTTTTAAATTAGGACAATTAAAGTCTTCTAAATTGTAAACATTGTCACTTTCTATTATCTTCTTTAACCAGACCACTTTTTCAGTACCTTTTGTATAAATACGTCTATTTTTACAAAAGTTTAATATCAAACTCTTATAGTTGAAGTATGGCACATACCCCTCATTCCATAATATTCCTCTGTTTCTCTCTATCCATGAGGCTTGCAACCGTTCTTTCTTAGTTAAATTATAAAAAGGATAAGGTGGTTTAATCAACAACACAATGACACCTTTTTTGCAAATAATTGCTATTTCTTTAGGTATAAATGTATTGTTTTCGTTTTTAAAACCTTGAACATCCATAATCACATTCATGATAATTTTCGCACTATATTACTCAAGGGTTTATACTCGATTAGACGATCATTTATGATTAGACAGTACGCTGTTGTATTGTCAGGTATATCTTCTGAAGACTCGATTTCTAAACGGACGTCAACCGGTCCTGTTTTCAACGAATCATTTTGTCGTGAACAATCAATAACGAACAGTGGGGCTTTTTTCCCGAATGTATTTAAATCAAGCAGGGGATCGATTCCGGTGTTGTAATACGACTGACGAAAGTTAACATACATTTCGTATAATATACTATACTTATCTTCATTAAATTTTAAATTAAGTGAATCATAAGGAAAGTACTGTGAATTTAAAAACAACTTGACATTTGTTATGTTACAATGATCAAATTCTGATGAACTCTTCGTTCGATTCAGTTTTCTATCAGTTTGAACACCGAATATAACATATCTCGGTTTTTCTAACTGAGAAGCAGTTTTGACAGACCACGAGTGTTTTGTTGCTTTAGGTAAAAGCGGATATTCATATAAATCCCAATTTCGGAAAGCTAGTTGTATTGCTCGATCTTTTTCCAAGTGCTTAAGCAGCAATAATCTATTGCGATCCGAAACTTTAACATGAGGGATACGCCACTGAACCTTATGTATGTCTATTTCTATAGTATCATTTGTATCAGTTATAACACTATTCAAAACGGAATTGTTTCTATGAAGTATAAGTTCATGTCTACAATTGGCAACAATTTTGTTATAATCTTCTGCAAACCCTAACACTTTATTAAGCGGTATAATAACAGAAAAATTATCCCCTTTTTTCGCACTTCCGTTTAAATTCCACCCCCACAATGCTGAACTTTTACTTTCGCCTACGTTCATTGAGATAAGAGATTTAATCGTAGTTGTGATTCCAGCATTTTTAACATGATCTATTTCTACCCCATTTAATTCGTATCTTATATCTTGAAATAAAAACAATATAGGATTATTTATAAACTTAAACTCTTTCTTCTTCTTTTTTCCTGCTGTATCTAGTTCAAATACACTCGCATGTCCTTCGATGTAAATGCAGCTTGCAGATGGTAATACATAAACATCTTGCTGATGAATAGGTATTCTGATTTCATCGTTTTCTTTAAAGCTGTGATTGTATGGATTGTAGCTGTGAATCTCGTAGCTTTCAATAGAATTATCTTGCTGCGGTAGTTCAGTTATTTGCAGCATATTATATTTATTTTTATTTTATTTTTAAGCCGAGAGAATGAAGAAAGATTTTATTACTTTTAGTAATTTTATTTGTCGTACTTAATCGTGTTCTTCCTTTGAACACTGGAAGATTAATAGTACATTTTTGTTCTTTGATGTTGTTTTTATTGAAAACATACATATTTAATTGTATACTTATAATAAATTGAAGCGGTTATTTGTACTAAACTCGGCAGACTGTTATGTACTCAACGCCCAATTCTGAATACTGTTCGCGAAGGAATGTCCTAATCCGGTTTAGCATTTTATTTTATTATCATTTAACAACCGTAACTATATGTTTAATCCGTTTCGTTATTTATTTATTTAGTCTCGATTTACTTTTCCAAAATGATTTTAGAAATTTCAAACATAAATGTCCACAGTTGTATAAATGATTGCCTTGTAAATTGACATAATTATACCGAATATTTGTTCCGACATATGCTAAGAATTCTTTTGGCGGTTTTAAGTTACCGTAACTGTCAAAATATTCAATATAGTCTTTAATTTTTCCATAGGCTACCCAGTGAGTACCAACATTTTTAGATGAATCTAAATTAATCACACCGCATTCCATCAGCCACGGCTTTTCTGGTAATTCATCTCGCATAAATACGCCTCGAAAATGGGGTATATTTTTCGCATGCTTTATTATATCGATATTAGTTAGCGCTCGATCAGGTAGCCCAGTATCTAGTTTTTTTTGTTTGAAACGTAAATTCCTAACCCGTGTTTGTACGGTTTAAGATGTAATCCTTTACCAATACACATAGCCTCCATTTTCATGTTATGTCTTTTTAACTCTGCAAGATGTTTTTGTGCCGATTTATAATGATTGATAGCTTTGGTGATTCCCGCAACACCTCCAGCCAAGCTCCCCGTAGCAGATAAGCCGGCAAGAATAGGAATTAATGGTAAAAATCCACCAGTTTTAGGTACAGGTATCACTCTCGGGGATTGCACGGTTATGTCAGAAGCAAATTCTCGAGCAGCCGCGTATGCTAACTCCGTTAGCAATTTCTTGCACTTTGGTTTCAAATTTCGAATATGTTTTTTAGTGTGCGATACAATATTACTAAAGGTTTTTTTCAGACCAGCTCCCGTTTTCTGGGAGGGTGCTAATAATGTTTTTTCCTTATGATGCGCTTCTTTTTTAGTATTACTTCGTGTGTGTTTCATTTTAATAATAGTAATATTGGTATGATTAAAATGCTTTATTTAAAGTTGACTTTCTTGCATAAAGATCCAAGTGCAAATGAGCGTATTAAGTATGAATAGCTTATTTAATGTACTAAAATCACTACAAACGATTGTTTTTATCAATCCAACTGTTCTCACTTGATGGAAGACCCAGCCACTTAACATATACTTTGTTTCCTTTGCTTTTTACAACTTTTTCAACAAGATATACATCAGGGTGAGCAGTTTTCTGAATTTCTTGTCTGTAGAATGCTCCTAAAATAGGCCTAGACTTTGCGTCTTCTAATAAATATGTGAGTGGGTTAGTTTGTTGGACTTTTCTTATCTTAAATATTTCGGTTGACCAATTAGGTGTAAATCCTTTTTCAAAACATCCCTTGTATTTACTGATTCTTACAAAATCTCCAACTTGAAAAACATGACGATTCGGTCTTTTTTCGGATAGCGAATTGTTAATGTATCTTTGTAAGACAATTTCTTTATTATTATGATTAATTTCAGCCGGCGTTTTTCCTATGGTTCTATGAAAGGTATGATTGTATTCGTAAACTTTCTTGTCAAGAGTCCCATCGATCCATTTATAATTTCCTTTCAAACTAAATTCTTTGTAAAGCTTAGTTTTGAGAGTTCTTATAAGTCTTTCTACGATTGATGCTTTTTTTGTAGAATAAGAAGAGTAATGATTTATGTGATACTTTTCAATAACTTTTTTGAATTTATTATTATAAAATTCTGTACCCATATCAGTTTGTAAATTTTTTGGGTGACGACCATTTTCCAACAATGTTTGAAACTCTTTAGATACGATTTCTTTAGTCTTTTGTTTAATCGGGAATGCCCAAGCATATTTTGAGAAACCGTCTATAATTACTAGTATGTATTTATAACCAGCATTTAATTTGGATAAAGCTTGCATATCTATCAAATCCGCTTGCCAAAGGTCATCTATATCTCTTAATATTACGCTTCTCCGAGGGAAGTTTACTCGTACGTTTTTATGAATTTCATTAACAACGTCGGCTTTGCTCATAATGCTTGTTTAATTTTCCCTCAAGCTCCTTTAATGCAATATCTTTTTCAATATTTTTTACACGGTCTGTTAAAATCATAACCAGCTTTTCAATATGCGCAAGTTTTTCAGAATTATTCTTATTAAATTTATCAACGATCTCTTTATTAACAACGTCGGATACTTCACGTTTATCTATAGATGATATTTTAATTACTTCCAGTTTATAACTATCAACATTAAAATTTCCTTTTTTCTCTTCATTCATGTCTAATGCTTATTAGATTACTAGACGAAATGACTACACGAAAACAGAATTTATTCTTTTATTATACCCGCTTCCTTTAACTCTTCAATAATTGATATAATTTCATTGTCATGATTGCTGTTACCAGCACTTTTAGATGCAATTAAAAGTTTCAGTCTTTCAATAAGTTCGTTAGGATCATCCCAATAAATATAATCCGTATTACTTTTATATCGTTTTAATTCAGGCAAACCTTGACCGATTTTCAATTGCGGCAACTGTTGAGTGAACTCATTATTTTCGTCAGTTACTTGTGAAAATAGAGGCTTGATTATTGTACAGTATTTTAATCCTTTGTCACCTTTTAATTGTCCGGCCGGGTCAAAGTCCCGTTTGTGCGCGTTTGTGTTACTTAAAATTTCTTTGTATTTTGTTTTATCTTCTTCAGTTACAAGCTTAAGATTAGGTCTGTTTCGCAATAAAAGTTCTTTTAAACCACCGGTCAATTCATAATTCTTATTTTTGACAGTAATCATGTATTTTTTTCCCAAAGTATTATCAGTGTTATTTTTAAAAGATAAACTAACAACAGTGTTTCCCATCATCAGGTTCTTATCTTTAACATAAATACCAAACGGAACATTGACTTGCTCATACATATCCATCATGTCTTCTTTTTTCAAAGATAAAAGTGTATCGTGACTGTTACTTTGATTTGTTGTATTTTTATCATTATCATTAGAACATCCATAATATTCTGAATGGTGATTAGAATCAGCATTAATTATGTCTTTAAAATTATTATAGTCTAAAGAAGAGTTTAAATCGATCTGCGTGTTATTTTTACCATTTCTTGGTGTTATGTTAAAAGCAGAGTGAGGTGTTTGATTTATCTTGACAACTGTTTCTAAAGAATCAGTAATAGGTTTAAATACTTTTTTGTATTTCAGATCAGCTTCATAATCTTCATTTTTAATCTTCTTTATTTTGTTTTTTATATTGTTAACTGATTTAATGAGTTGTGCTTTTAAATCGGTATCCATTTTACTTTCCAACTTATTAATATGACTACCGTTTCTTAAAACCCCTTGTTTTCAAGTGAGATTTTTAAACTAGAAATCGGAATATATAACTAAGTTAGAAGCGGACAAACGTGTCAAATCCTTGTCTATATCGTCCGTTATTTATCGCGCAATCTTTATTTATAACTAAGAAACTGAATCGATCTTGCCATATAACAGAACAAAGTTGCTTAAATTGTATCCAATCTAAATCTGTATTTACATGTTCATTGTATATATGTTTTAAATTGGTATCATCTTGTTTGAAGATAATTAAAACATTAACATTATCTCTGATCAGTTGTTTAGGTATTTTCGAATAAGTTTGCGATAAGTAAAAACAATCTATCTGCCTATGTCTTCCCATAGTAAAATAATTTCTAATATTAATTTGATTTTCACATGCGACATCATCGAAAATCATAATGGAATTTGTCAAAGCATCGTTGGGGTGAAGAACTTCTTTGTGATCATTAAATACAAATAGCTCCGCTCCTGGAACACTTTCCATAACTTGTCTTAAAAAGAGGTACTTTGGTTGAAAAGCGGTCTTCGAGTATAAATAAATATGTTTAAATTTCAAACCATTTTCGTGTAACAATAAATTTAACATAACATTAGTTTTACCACAATTTGAAGGACCGCATATTATGCAGCGAATGGTATTAGGTAACAACGAACTATGTTTTAATTTTTGTGTGTCATTTTTTACTTTGAAAGTATTTACTTCCAAAGTTTGACTCTGTTTATCAAAGATCATGATGAAATGCGGGGAATCTCGGATTTTATTGCTTATATAATCTTGGGTCTAGTCTAGATCGTTGCTTAAAATGACGATCAAAAGAAAGAGATACATTTAATAATTTATTTGATTTGATTTGGTTGCATATATAAAAACTTTTTCATTCATGCTGAAATATATTTATTCCTTTTTTAAGCTCAATATAAACAAAGCATAATTATACTTCTAAACACACATCACACGAATACAATTTTACGATTTCTTAAAAAGAAAAACCAATACATAGCTCTAAATTACATTTAAAAATATAATAACCTTTTATATAAGACTGTTTTTTTTATTAATATCATATCTTCAATATGATAATATAATTAACTACTTATATACTTAAAGAAATCTTTTCAAATACGTACAAGGTATTTCGTATATCTATTAAAAAATTGTATTACAGTGACCCCAGGGGAGCGTTTCTATGTTACCAGCTAATATTTGCCTCTTGTCATCATTACTGTTTAAAACTACTTTGTTTACTTCCTGTGAATATAAAACATGTTTAATGGATTTAATCAGATTCATTTTTCGTCTAAAATTTTTTTTGGTGTGTAGCGCTGTTTTATAATCGGAAAGTTGTAATCGATTCGTTATAGGTTTCGAAACACCTTTAGCTTTGTTTAATGAAGTTTTAACTGTCTTTAAACAGTAGAGTTTAGCTCTTAAGCCTACAAATTCAGTAATTACGTCACCACCCATTTCATCTTTAAATAATCCCGGTACTTTAGCGTTAATTTGAGGTATGCCGTACGGGTTATCCTCATCATAATTACTTGTATCAAATTTCGTAATATCATTATGTAGGTCTTGGTAAAAGTCTGGTGTTACAATATTATACAGAAGACTATCAGTATCCGTGTAACAAAGTGCAGCCTTTGAATTATATTTTTTTTTTATAACATCATAGTGAAATCGATACAAATGCTGTTTAGCGAATTCTAGTACTGTAAATCCGATATATATTGGTCTGTCTAGTAAAATTTTTTCAGGAGCTAAATGGATAGCTACAAAATTTTCTGAAAATATGCATACGTTTTTTACATTTGGTTTTAGTAAGATTTTTTCTGCTCCTATATATTTATTTGTTTTATTGCTACAATCCTTCCATTTTGTGACTAATTTAACTTCTATTCGCTTTCGTTTATTTTCAATCGTCTTACCGAATACCGCATTATTTAGAAGTTTGAAAAAGTCTTTTTCGAACGCTGTAGTAGCACTTTGTCTTAAACGAGTATTTAAATCAATGTACTTTTGTAAAAAGTTATCTTGTCTGAAGCGTAAGACTCTGTGAACATTCCTTAATATTAAACCATTTTTCAAACATTCTTTCAAGTGAACATAATGTATGACGTAATTGTATTTATCATATAAATTAGCAACTAATTTTTTTGATTTACCGCCTGGCGGAATGAATTTTTCTGGGGCGAAAGGTAACTCACTGTGATAATCATGTAAATGTTCGGGATAAGTCAGGTCTACTTCTAAAATATATCCAAATTCTCCATCATTTGGCACTGTCATTACGTTAAAATATTTAACTTCATCTTCAGTTAAAAATTCAAAATCTGAAATAGGCATTTTTTTCCTCATCGCATAACCGTATAGATTGTTACAATCGAGATATATTAAATATGATGATGGTTTTGAATCATTAAATTCTGGAATATATTTATTATTCGCCTTTACATGTCGAAGAGAACATTGAGCTAATCCCCCTCGTATCCCGTTCTCAAGCATCTGATACATATTTAAATCATCTAATAGTTGTAATTGAACACCTGTACACAAAAGCATAGCATCCCAACTTAAACTAGGTGCAGACACATAATAAGCCGGATCAAGATTATAATGTCGTAAACTTGTACTTCTGAAATGTTCAAATATATCACACAATAATAGAACGTCGCATTTCAAGTATAAGTCGGTATATTCTCCTAATGAACTTATATTAAAGGTAGACCATACGAGTTGCGCATGTGTATACTCAGCATCAGTGATATGCTCATCTTTTAAAGAATTGAAAAAATGTTCTTTATATGGTAGTTTATCCTCTTCGTATTTAGACCAAGAATTAATATAATCATAGGGATAAATACCTTTACGTCTCAGCAAATTAATTTTATTATAGCTTTGAAATTCTTTTGATAAGTTGTGGAAATCCTTTTCATTCAAATTTTTTGTTAATTCATTTAAGCCTGAACTAAGAAATTGAAAAGAATCTATAAACTTAATATTGATTGGTTGCGACTGGTTTGTTGATTCTATAATTTTTGTAATAGACGTATATTTCTCTTTGGATTGAGGAATAATTTTCACAGAACCAGGATATTTTGCCAGTTCTTTAATAAACAAATGACAGTCATAACCAGCTAGGTTATGAAAAACAACTGGTATAAATGGACATATTCTGTATCTTAAATTGCAAAGTGAATGAGCGGCACCTCTATACTCTGAAGTAATATGATCATGATCATGAACTTTATCACCGAACAAAAATTGTTTGCATATGTGACATTTATCAGCATTTGTATGGCTAGCTACTTGTTCGGTAGTTAAAGGTTTCATTACATTATTTTGAGACAATATTGAATTAATGTTCTGTATATCATCGATTAACCACTTTATAAAAATCTCAACGCAATCTTCACCTCTATAGGTAACATATTTGTTTAAACGAGGATCATGCGAACAACAAATATAATACCCAAAACATGATGGAAGATGCTGTTTAACGGTTTGAGTGTTTTGTGTACTCGCATCTTCACAATTTATTAACATACTCTCAAAGTCAGCGTAAATTATATAATTAATTTTTTGTTGTCGTTCAAAGTTTTTAAATTGAATCGCTGCATTTTTTTCAGGTAAAACAGTAAGAATGTGAGAACAATGATGTGAATTATATTTTTTTTCAGTGGTGAAAAATTGAAGGCAAGAATCGCAAAAATACATATTACCCTTGTGGTGAGTTATTTGACGACGAACTAGACGCACTAGATCTTTGATTAAGCAGTAATGACCTGCACCGTTTTGTTCAATATATAACAAATTGATATGATTTATTTTCTTGGATTTCGTGCGGTACAACGGTCCTGTTACAATACCCTTGTCTAGCCCATAGATATTAATGCTTATATCACTATTACTTTTCTCAAACAACCTTACATCATTAGCAGACGGAGGGAATGACATTCCTTTTATATTTAAAACGGTTGAATAGTGCGGATAAGACTTAACTCGACACGCATTATTCTTTGAAGGAAATAGAGCTGCCATAATGCTCCATAAAAAACAATGACTATCGCTGTTCTGAATGTTTATACAGGTTTTAGTATTCTTGATATTAACTGGTAACGGTATGTAAGTACCACCTCTCATTGGGTTATATTTATTTATATTGATTTCTAAGTGACTAATTGTAGAATAAGACCACCCGGACTCACGATGTTCGAATTCGATTAGTTTATTTTTTAAGTTCTCGATCATAGTCATATATAATTCATTAAAATTTGTGTTTTTAAATACAATACTATATTTTGTGTTAAAAGACTTAAGCTGTTGGTTACATGAATTCGGTAATGTAAAATGAACAAACAGCTCGCTGTTCATTTTAACACAATCATGTTTCAATAATGCGGATTTCATAAGGTATAAAATATCACTTCGAATCCCGCATAGGAAAGTCTCAGGTGTAAGGCATTCGACATCCTGTGAGGGGTTTAAGCGATATGTAGCAATTCTGTTTCTAAATGCTGTGCTAATTATTTCAATGTGTTTAAAATCGGTTTTCGATAAACAATTTGATTTATGCAAATTTGTTCTTAAATGAAATCTGTATTTATTTATAGGCATCTCGATCTGACAATGATCACATCGCATAAATACATTGGTGGATGACTCGGGGTAAGTAGACGGAGCTGTAAACAAAAATATGATTTTATTGATAGTATTTATTCATAGATTTATCTAATACATAGGTTAATAATAAAGGCATGAATTGGTAAGCGCTCTCTATAATGCACTAATCATGAATAACATACTAATTTCGTAATCATTAAATACAAAAAGAATAAAAATAAAACATTAATAGTAGTTGCTAACAAATGTCGGAGTACAAGTTCTATATTCCTTACGAGTCGATGTAATAAAGTTTGATAAGTGCTGCCAAGCTGTAGTATTATCATCCGTCTGAGTTTTTATGCTGACTATGGCTTGCCGCCATCTATTAACAGGTAACACGTTTTTAATCTCGTCGCACTTGTAAACTTTTAGTTCAATAAAGTGTGAACCTGTTTTTGAATGATTGTCCTGTCGTGAAAACCCATTGGCTAGTCTTCGCGTGATACAAGACTGTAATTTACCAGGTGCAGGGGTGATACTCGAGGACTGCTTCTCATCCTCGCTACCGCTTCCAAAAAGCTCCGCAGCAGTTGCGTGGTGTGGTTTCGCAGGTACAGGATTAATTTTGATCTTCTTTTTTGAAGCACTTGAAGATGATTGCGGTGACTTTGCGTGCTTTTTCTTTTTTTCACTCGATTCAGCCGGTCTCGCAGCTTCATCTTCAGAGCTTGACGAAGAAACTACAGCTTTAGATGAATGTTTCAATCTGAAAAAATAAAAACGATCGTTAAATTAAATCGAGCTAATAAAATTTTTGCAGAGACTTGACTACATTAGAGGATATTCAATGAAAGTAATTAAAATATTGATTGGGTCTGATTAAACTTAAACAACATCATTCAATAACACAGAATAATCTTTAGTATCGAGTCGAATCAAAAGATAAATTGAATACTTACGTTTTGCTATGCTTCCTCTTTCTTATCTCACTCGATTCGGCCTGCATCGCTGACTCGTCTTCCGACGGAAATAGTGTTTCAGCATTGTTAGAGCTATAAATCTTCGACCTGAAATAAATATTAAAACATTTTAACTACAGTATTTAAGTTATCTATAATATTTGACCCTACTTTTCGTTTTATAGTAAGTATTTAAATAAGATAGAGGTATATTTAAAAAGTATCGTCATTCGTCTTGTTTCATTCTGACGGAAACGAACGGGAAAAAACGGGATTTTTCATTATACTGGTCTTAGAAAGTTGAAATTTAGCATGTAGGTTGCTTGATCAGTGTAGGGAAGCATTAAGATACAATTTCCCGAAACGGGAAAACGGGACTATTCGTTTTACTGGTTGTGGAAAGCTGAAATTCGGCATGTAGGTTGCTTGATGAGTGTAGAGGAGCATTAAGAGACAATTTCTCGAAATTCCCACGAGAACGGGAAAAACGGGACTTTTCTTTTTACTGGTTGTAGAAAGGTGAAATTCGACACGTAAGTTGCTTGGAGAGTGTAGAGGAACATTAAGAGTGGACTTTTCAAAATTCTCATGGGAACGGGAAAAAACGGGATTTTTTGTTTTACTGGTCGTAGAAAGCTGAAATTTGCCATAGGTTGCTTGAAGAGTGTAGGGAAGCTATAAGAGAGCATTTCCCAAAATTCTTACGGGAACGGGAAAAACGGGACTTTTCGTTCTACTGGTTGTAGAAAGCTAAAATTCGGCATGTAGATTGCTTGGAGAGTGTAGTGGAGCATTAAGAGAGGACTTTCCAAAATTCCCACGGGAACGGGAAAAAACGGGATTTTTCGTTTTACAGGTCGTAGAAAGCTGAAATTTGGCAAGTGGGTTGCTTGGGGAGTGTAGGGTAGCGTTAAGAGAGCATTTACCGAAATTCTTACGGGAACGGGAAAAAAAACGTGATTGAAATAGGTACTACTGGTACCTACAAGCGAGAGAGGCCGCGGGCAAAAGTTATTTGAAAATAAATGAAGTCTACGCGGACGAAGTCGCGGGCAAAAGCTAGTTTTATTATAAGATCATACACACATACCCCCCCGTCGCACCATGACTAAGAATCTCGAAAGATTCGAAACTGTCGAACCTTTTCCACGTGAGTTATCCGTTTATTTACATTAGCATACACACAATTCAAAACAAACAAACAACAAAAACTGCAAACATTTTGTTGGAATTTGATGTAGATGTAGTTTTACACCCGAAGGGCAAAGGAGGGGAAGGACATAGGGTCGTTTTTATCGAGGAAAATCACATAGTTCTCACTAGATAGCAATAAGCGAATTCTTCGCAAACGGTATCGCACATGTATGGCACACGTTTGCAATCAGAATCGCCATCACCATCTCTATCTAGTATCTACAGCTAACTTATTCCAATTGACAGACAGCATTGGCTTTGCCATTGCGATCGTGCATTTGTTAAGGCCCCAGTACACAATGGCGTATGCTGGCCCATTTCAGGCGATCGCCATTGCCATTGCGTATAGTTTTGTCCGCCACTACACCATTACCCCCTGAACACAATGGCGATTGCCTGAAATGGGCCATACGCCATTGTGTACTGGGGCCTTAAAGCAATCAGCCTACAGGGGCCTAAAGGTGGAAACACATTGTTAACACGCGACGCGACCCGATGCAACGCGACGCGTGTTGAGTCGAATCAAATTGTATTATTTTCTATGACCAGAACCACACTATGAACATCCGACGCGACGCCATGCGCAAACATTCGTTGCATCGGGTCGCGTCGCGTGTTAATAATGTGTTTCCACCTTTACCATGATGTCTTATTGCAATTCAGTTTAGGGCCGCTCGCTGTCAGATTCATACTATAAGTGACAGCTAAAACTTGAACAGAGTCGGAATTAGGACGTCATGGTAAGGCCCCAGTTTTCACTTTTCAGTGGATTACAAAACGCGCAAGCAATCCCGCCGTCTAATCTTCGCTAAACGTCGAGGTATAAGCATGCATGTATTCGACCCCGTTTGATTCCATTATTCCAGCTTGGCAGCCCGTGTTTGGAGCAGGCAGGCTGTCAGTGCCAAATTATTTTACGAGTGTTTTTACAATTGGATCTACTGCTGGAGGATTTGAGATTACGCCGCAGGTTTCATTCAGCGTGATCGCGGGGGATATGTCTCCCCAAAATTATACCTTTTTACATGTTTTTTTTTTAATGTGAATAGGAAGGCAAACGAGCAAGTGGGTCACCTGATGGTAAGCGATCACCACTGCCCATAGACACCCGCAACCCCGGAGGGATTTCAGATGCATTGCCAACCTAGAGGACTTAGATGAAATGCCTCTTGTGCCCGTAATTTCCCCGGCTGTCTTACTCTCCACACCGGAACACAGCAGTGCAAGCACTGCTGCTTAGCGGCAGGATTAGCGAGTAAGATGGTGGTAGCGATTCGGACGGACCTTGCACAAGGCCCTACCACCCGCAAAATGTACTGTACATGACTAAAACGCATTTTAAAAAGTTCTGACTGTGCCCCTAAAATCTAAGACTGCGACCGAGCCTCATTCGGGTTTTATACGAAGGGTATTTACAGGTATTGTAAAAAATAAAGCTTTATTGTTTTTTTTAGTAGGTGAGGATGTACTTATATAGGTACAGTCAAGAGCATAAATATACACATATACGTTACCAAGACGTCAAAAACACCTTTATGCCGCGAACAATAAGGTCAGTAACATTATATATTTGTCATGATAGCTGTATCAAAAACAAGCACAATTGAAAAATAAAAATGCGTCGAATTGGGAACCTCTTCCGTTTTTTTCGTCGGTGAAAAAAAGCAGAAGTGGCAAGTGTAAGAATAGTGGTGACAAAACGACGTAGGTATCACACATTTTTTTCCATTATAAAAATTTGATTAGGTACACATACTTTTTATTTAGCGCCTCTCCATGTAGTAAATTACATGAAATAATTACTCATAACAAATTTAATTTCATTTAAGTAATTTTTATAAGTCGAATATAAGTATTTAATTAAGTATGAACGTTAATGTGCCCGAATGGATGTCACAGCCCGGCACGAGGTTAAAAGTTGAAAAACATTTCGGTGAAATGAGGACAGAATTTTCCTAAAAA
This sequence comes from Pandemis heparana, assembly GCA_963854515.1. Classification (NCBI taxonomy): domain Eukaryota; kingdom Metazoa; phylum Arthropoda; class Insecta; order Lepidoptera; family Tortricidae; genus Pandemis; species Pandemis heparana. Next base: position 2,035,103 of record OY978020.1, on the reverse strand, counting down.
TGCGGGAGGTCTTCACTTCAATTTAACTAAGTATTTAAGTAAAATATTTATTTTGCACGTCGTCTTGGTAGATACTTGTCAATTACTTAGGTACTTACCTATTTGTTTGTGAGTAAATTATGAAAATATAGAATTTGAAGGTTTGAAGGTTTGTTTAAGCAAGAAAGATTGAATATAAACTCAAGGCCAAGAAAACAGAATCCTACGTACCTACTAGTAATAACATTAGCTCCTGCAAAATTCAAAATTTTCAGCTGCACTAGCCGCATGAAATGTCGCAACAGTGGTACAGTGCCCAAACCAGCACTTAATATATTGAAACTGAAATTACTTTTATTAAAATACAAACTATTAAAAACTAAATAGCAATAAAGAACACTAATACTAGCATAGTTGATTTAAAGTAAAGTGAGTTAAAAATGATAAAAAAATTAACCTATAAAAACCTAAACTTAACAATATCAATATTGTTCCAATCAGCGCAAAAAATTAGGCCATCTCTGTCGTCAGACACAACAATTTTCCTGTATCTCATTTGTTGTAATAATCCCTCGCAGTTTCAGTTAAATGGAACACATTGTACCTGCTACACATACCTATGTTGTACACGAAGGAAGTATGTACAGGGCACAGTCACACACTTGCACACACGCGCACGTAAACCCACGTGCTCACGTGCTTGCGGATCAGAGAAGATTGCCTTTTTCCCTAATTAAGGAAATTACTTCCAAGCGACATCTGATCTCCTGGTGTTTTATTATTAATGATAATTAGATCGTACTTGGTATTAATTAATTAATTAAGTACAATGAAAAAGTAAAATGTTTCAGAATTTTTGGACAGGAATAAGATTGCTGAGATTATTATTGTTTTTTCATATTTTTATCCACGCTTTTCTTAGCAGGTATTGTCTTAAAAATAATAATGTCTAAGAGTTCTTTGAAATGAGCTTTCGTTGTAATGTTTCTCAAACAAACCACCTCGTGTACTCCTCGTAGTAAGTTATAATCTTTGCGAAAGAATGGTTGTTGTATTCGTTGAAAATGTTTTACTAATTTTTAAAGACATAACAAAAACAATAGTTATTTGTTATACAAGGGCGGAAAGTTGTATTTTACCTGCGAGTGTTTCAACACACGAGGCGTAAAATAACTTTTCACCCGTGTATAACACAAAATTTTTCACCTCACTACAGCGAGGAAAATAAGAAAAAGGGTTTGTACTATCACTCATTTTTAATAACGGAATAACTAGAAAAACATTGCGAATATTTAACGTTGACGGCTTAATTGAATAGGTAGTTTTGACTTAATTTTTTTTAATTATTTGAAAGGAAAAAATATTTATTCGTGATATAAATTACAGAAAAAAAAGAAGTAACAGCATATACAATCACGAAATGGTTCCACCTCAGCATAATGCTGGCCTTACAGCCAGCGCTGGTCTTCCGTTGGGACCACCAAGTGCTACTGTCAGCACAACCAGTGAACCGGCATTACAATCTTTAATATGGCTGAATGGACAATAATTCCTTTACCTCTCCTACAAGCGACGAGTTTTATAAAAAAAATATATTTCGGATGCGTTTTGTTCGCATATTGACTTACTTTGACTGTCAGGACATTTTATCCGTTTTTACAACAAGAATGAAGGTTAATGTTGAATGCTGATATTTATGAATTAAAATAAAGTTGTAAGACTGTATTTAGTGTTTTTTACTCGATGCAATTCATTAATTGTAAATATAATTTTCACCTCACTTGCTCGAAAGGGCTATCTTTCTCCTTAAAAATCTGCGTGGAAAAGTGCTTTTTTCCCTCTTGGGTGGAAAAGGTTTTTGAAATTTGAACGCCGCGCTGACCACCATTCCACCGCGACCACCACCACCTCACTACCTACTCATATACTCAAGTGATTAGAAATTCTTCCATCCACAATTTTTCTCGCTGTAGTGAGGTGAAAAATTGTGTGTTTCGCTCGGCAGCAAAGTTTGTTTAGTGTCTCGTGCCTTGAAACCCTCGCGACGCTCAGGATTCTTCTTTTGAACCACTCGCGAATCCTTTGCTTGCTCGGGTTTCAATACACGCACTCGCGCCAAACAAAAACTTTGCAGCCTTGCATAACAAATAACTATTCCAACTCACTTGCTCGAAAGGGCTGTCTTTTTCCTTCAAAATCTGCGTGAAAAAGTGCTTTTTCCCTCTTGGGTGGAAAAGGCTTTTGAAATTCGAACGTGACGATGACCATAATTATTCTCCTAGGTACCTCACATACTCAGAAATTAGAAATTTGAACTTCGTAGGTTGCCGCCCCGCTAACACGAATAGTATTTAATTAAGTGAGTGAGAGGGACGGAATAATACGAGCTTCAAATTTAGAACTTGTTATCAGACCACAACATAACATCTGCCTGGAGAGAGATCTCTCTATTGTGGCACTCCAAAAAACAATGATAACTTCTTGTTATCAGACCCCCAAACTTTTTCATTCGATTAAAATAAAAACATAACGTCACGTTCAGAAACGCGATCCGTTATGTATTATTAATTTATTTCAAAATCCGTTAATTCCTATGTTATTTTCAAGATTTTCTAACGTTCGTTGCTAAATAATAAACTTATTTACCTATTATTAGTTCGACTGTTTTTCTTCCATGCACCATTTTTCTCGCTGTAGTGAGGTGAAAATTTGTGTTTCGATCGGCAGCAGTTGCAAAGTTGTTTAGTGGTTCGTGCCTTGAAACTCTTGCGGCGCTCAGGATTCTTCTTTTGAATCACGAGCGAAGCGAGTCATAGAATCATAGAATCCTTTCGCTTGCTCGGATTTCAACACAGGCACTCGCGCCAAACAAAAACTTTGCAGCCTTGCATAACAAATAACTAACTAGGCTTAGATTCGCTAACAATGGCTTACTTAAACATTATTGTTTGAAGATTATGTACCTATAGGCTCGGAACACAAGCAAAGCGAGTCACGGGCCAAAGTTCTTGCCGGTTTGACCCGGGGGCAACAGGCATTGTTTGTCGTACGCCTTCATTGTGCTGCTACCCTGGTATTTCTAATGTATTTTTTTTGCCCCTTAGTCCCTCCTCTTTGAACCCTTTTAAGTCCATGGTCTAGGACTGATGACGCAAAACAAAACATGTTATGTTAGGAGATTAGGAGCACAGAGGAATTAACAGGGGCAAAGGAAAAACTGTCGCTTGTTAGTGATACAAGATGAATTGCAGAATCGGACAGTGCGTATTATCGCTCTGTTGGTTAATTATGCTTGCATGACTGTGGGAAATTACTTTCTCACACATTTTCAACCGACTTCAAAAAAAAGGAGGAGGTTCTCTATTCGGTTGTATTTTTTTTTGTAATCATTTCATTATCGACCCACGACGGAACGGAAGAAGGTGTATATGCGTTTAGGATGATAGGTTGCTTGTTTGTTTGTTTGTGTTCGTCCGCAACGAATGTTCCCATTTATCTCGAGAACGGTTAGATCGATTTAGATGCGGTTTTTTGTAAGTAATTAATGTCACCAGTGACTTTATCTACCGTTTAGGTTTCACAGACAGAAGCATCCATCTCTTTCATACGCCTAATATCTGGAAAAGGTGTTTGTTTTGTGATCATGACACAAAATCTAGATTCTAGAAAAAATTTAGCGGCTACGGCAACATTACTCTGATGAAAAAAGTTGACTGAAGTGTCAATACAATTTTCACGAAATTATCTTTGAACGCTGTAAAAAACGGAGACGATATCGATATCCAAAATTATACCAGTATTTCTTAGAAACCGGTATTGACATCGTCCTGAATTTCAATAATTCTCAACAATCGATAATTGTCAGCTAATGGTATTTCGATCAGTTCTTGGTACCTACTTAGCTTACATTTTATAAGTTCACAAGCGGGGGAATGTCTTTGTCAAATCGAACACTGCGCCATGCCACGTATTATGGCAGCGCCACCTTACGCACAAAGCGCAAAATGTAATGAGGTGAACAAAGGTTACTAAACTGCAAGAAATCCTTTTTAGGGATAAGTTCGCCTTTGTGCATTTGTGTTTTCCTGTATCCATCCTTTTCATGTGTTTTATGTACAATAAAGAGTTTTACATACACACATACATTTGAAAACCCCTTTACAAAAGAAAACCGAGCACTTTTGTTTTATTTTGAGGAAATTACTCATTATGACAAAAAAAATAAGGTAACTCCAATTGACTTTCTCCATTGTTAAAGTTACAAAGGATTAAATAAAAAAATAATATGGAGTGTGGTTTCCTTTGGCTGAAATATTAACTGCTTCAATTCTTCGTGCCATGAAAAGTTTTGAGTGGTCGTTTTTTGCGTTTAAAGCATCTCTGTATGGAATAGCCAAGGAATTAGAGTTAACAACATTAATATTAACCATTTTAGAGTCAGTATTAACATAGGTAAATCAATAACAAGTTTATTTATATTAATGTACCTAAATTTATGATATAATATCGCTATTCAACCTCGCGAAGGATCGGAGGAAATATTCGGAGCAGACTGCCAACCTCCACTAGTTGGAGAGGCACTATAAGAGAGAGAGAGATCTCTATTAATGTAATAAATCGATAAGCATATAAAAATAACCGTATTAAATATTGGCACAGTCCCTGATAAAAAGTACGTACCTACTGGTAAGTAAATAATAAAGCGAGATGAGTTTACCTAAGAAATTGTTAGAATAATATTGACGTTAGGAATAACGATTGAAACGGACAAAATTTTTGGGTTAAGATGTTGATCGAACTGTACCTACCTCACCCAGAGATAGTGTACGAATATTTAAAGCTAGCCATACCTACACGTACAGATTTGTCCGTCGGATCTGCGTGACAGTGCTTAAAACGGTCAGCGGACAGATACCCGGCGGACAAATCTGTGTATATTTAGTTAAAGATCAAGAAACCATTAACGGATTTTTGAGTTTTTGTGGCATAAAATTAAAATTTATTGTTGAGCATACATGGAATTCTTTCACAGTATAAAATTGCTTTTTAATGTTTATAAACGCGTTACAAAGAATTGACAATGTTAATACGACAGCGTTCCACGGCGGCTCAACAATTAATGTTCTCGAGTGTACAATCAAGGGCATAAAATATATGTACGTTGCCAGAACGTCAAAAACTATACACCTTTATGCCACAAACAATAAGGTCGGTCATATATTTGACGTTATGGCTGTTCCGATATTTATGCACTCGACTGTACCTTGAAGTTATTCTGTAAAATGTCTCGATGTTGATTCAGTCTGTTATCTTAATGCCGGGAAAGTTTAATAAATCGTTTGTTATTGTAGCTTCCAATAATGTTACAAGATATACTCTGGCTTTTACCCAAGCTAGGTAAGTTTCGCCGCAAAAACACGCCGCTGTACTAATAAAGTTAAAAAGATGAGATGTTGAAAATTTAATTTTGACTTTTATAGCAGCTTCGTTTAATTTTGAACTCGTAAAAAGTTACCCTGATTGGAGTTTTTCATGACTTTAGAATAATCTGATATAGACCGGAGGCGCGCAGCGCTGTACGTCATGCTACGGGATATAATGATCAAAGCTTTGTGGCACCAAGTTACATTAAAATACGGGTACACAGCAAGAACTTAATCCCTATAATCTAACTAGCTATATAACTATAGATAACTCTCCTATACATTTGAATAAAAATTACTTTTCCTTTATCTAGACACATACTAGTAGCTTCATAAGGCATCACCACTAACATATTCTAATTACGAAAATGCTAATTATTACGCCTAAGGTTAGGTATTTTGAAAATATGTACTTGAATAACTTCACCTTGCTACTTAACAAACAACAAGCCTACCTTGTCTCGATAGTGGCAGTTTCATGTAAATATAATAATAGTAGGTACGCTACTGTCAAGGGCATAAATATATGTACGTTACCAAGACGCCAAAAACATCTATAGGTTAGAGTTAAGCAATAAAGAGTTAGCGAGATAGGTACACCTTTATGCTACAAACAACATATATTCGACACAATGGCTGTATCGATATTTATGCCCTCGACTATACGTAAAGAATTAGATAGTGTCTCGTAAAAATAAGTTTTTGTTAAAAAGTTCATTTTTAATACAACCCTTTTTGCTGACTGTCTGTCCTTGCATTGTAAATGTTTCTCTCTTCTCTCTCTCTCTCATTATCATCCATTCTATTGGAAGTGGGTCAAATTTGTCTTGCCTTTGCTGTTTCACCAAAACAAAAACACAGGTCAAGTTAAATAAGAGTTTTTTAAAAAATGATGAGGCGCTAGCGTCGTAAACAATAAGGGAAATTTCCTAGTTTACCGAAAATGCCAACAATATGAATTATATCTTCAGGGTCGCTAAAAGCACTCAAAGAAATTAATTATTTCTGTTAGGCAGTGTCTTGCCGACTTTTAGAATATCATATTATTCACGAAACATTTCAGACCAAGCTTTATATCCAGATAACTAAACGATTAAATAAATAAGAAAAGTTATGTTTTGTTTATGGCCGATTTGGCCGACAAAAGTAAATGTGAAATTGCCAGGGAAGGATAGAATTTATCTGCAAAATCACATTTTAAACTTACCGTGGGCTTTCCGGTGAAATAAAAACATTGATAAGAAACTACACCTACGAAGCAGTTCAGAGGTGCTTACTGACCCATCCCAATGCCGAGTCCAAGTGGGAACTATATCTCAAGCCCTCTTACCCTGAGAGCAGTTACGTTATCTTATCTTACCCAGAGAGCAGACTCCAGCAGTGTGACGTATGCACAGAATGGAGATGAGGATGATAATGATTTTCTCGATAAATTTCCTACCGCATAATCTAAACTTGAACCTAACGGACTTATACAAAAACTTGTCGAAGTGTAGCAATCCTTTGTGATCGACCCCCGTCAAACGTCGCAGAGGCCGACACTCGATTACTCAACGTGTCTCGGAATAGACCCCTAATCGAAATTCTGGACGTGTTAATTAAAATATTGCCAAAAGGATGCTACAGAGAAACGATTAAGCGAACTGTCACTAAGTTAGAAATAACAGACGAAGAGCGAAAAGAAATCGAAACGGATGTAGAGTGAGAGAGAGGTGGGATTAGCATGCAAGAACTGACGTCATCAAAAACCTCCACGGCATATTCGTTCGTAAAAGTTGTCTTTGATGAACTGAATTGGAAAATCAGAGGTCATGCAAATCATTCACTCGATGGGAAGTGATCAACTGATAAGTGATATGATCAGTAAGGATAAGTTATTAGAATCGAAAAACTCATGGTCAAATTTCGAGTTCGAGTTCGAACCCACGAGTCGATCGAGCTTAAGAGGCAATAGGGAAAACCACTAACTAGGCTACCACGGCTTTTTTCCCATAATTTAGGTAACATTCCGCACACATTCCCCTTCAACTTCTAAGGGTGCGACCACACCGCCGCTTAAAAAACGGTGACGTTACGGAATCGCAACAAAATGTATGAAGAAACGGTGAGAAAACGTGACGCATACGGCACGTCACTGCGTATACGCGGCGGTTTGGTCGCACCCTAATCCGCCTGCCGGGCGAGAGACAATATTGAAATTTTCAGTTCGCAGATGACACTTTTGTTTCAGAGTTTATTGTTCGAGTCCATTGTTTCGAACAATTGATATAAATTACCGTCACAGTTTCATAGTCTCCTGGTAAGCGTGAAGTCGTGTTATGAATTTGAATAGGGCTGCTTAATTTAGGAACTAAAGCAGTGATGGGCAAACTACGGCCCGTGGAGCAACTCCGGCCCGCAAAGGAATTTAATGCGGGCCGCCGGCGTTCCGAAGTTTTATTTATTTATTTAGCCACGTAGTTCATGCGTCATGTGTCAAAAAAAATGCATTTTGGTATAATTTTGGCCCTCTTCTGAAATATCTGTAATTTTTTGGCCCGCCATGAAAAAAGTTTGCCCACCACTGAACTAAAGAATTATAGTAACTTTTACCCCGACCGGGGGGGGGGGGGGGGGGGCTACTCTAAAATTCGAAGTTCGCGTCAAGTCGTCCTTCTCGCACGCTTATTAATGCATATTAGTGTAAACGGAACAAAACAATACGAACTTCGAATATCGAATTTAGGAGTAGGCATAACGTGAGGTGAGAACAAAACCAATTTACAAACGTGGTCCTGAACTGAAAGCATCCGCAATTGGATTAGCTGTTTTGATTTTACGTAAAATTTTCAGGTAGTGGTCGCGGGATATTATTACAGCATATCGTGGTGACGTATACCTACTGTTGTTCCTATAGTACCTACATAAAATAAAGCGAAAAAGCGAAAGTATGTACAGACACGAAATATATAAAACAAATGCTGGGAATACTTAGAATCGATAACAGAACACGTTCAAGCAGTTTTTACAATTTTTGTCTGTTTGTCTGTATATTTGCGAGTGCATCACGTGAAAACGGCTGAACGGATTTTGATGCAAACTTCACTAATCTGTCAAGAAAATCCCCGGCCAGCTTATATGCTACTTTTTATCCCGGAAAATTGCATGGTTTCTGCGGGATAGCGATAAGCGAATTCTACACAAACGGGGTCGCGGGCAACAGCTAGTTCTGTTAATATTTTATCGTGTACCATATTTAACATTTTCGTATTTTTGTTTTGATGGCTCATGAGCATATACAGAGTGTATCGGACACCCCCTAACAATAATCCACTGGGGTATATAACCATAGCTATAGATGCTAAAAAATATAAAAAAATGGAGTATTTTTTTAATATTTTCTATAGGAATGGTAGTACCAATTAACTGTAATCATTCTTATAGAAAAAAAAAAAAAAAATTTTTTTAAATATATTTTTTAGATTCTATAGCTATGGTTATATGTATACCCCAGTGGATTATTGTTAGGGGGTGTCTGAAACACCCTGTATGAAAGAAACGCCTTGGGCTTACTTGTAACGTATACCTAGTTTTGAGACTAATTGATCGATTCTCACAAGAATATCTAATGAGAGCCTAAAATAAATACCTATCCCAAACCAGATACTGTTTTGTTCTCATACGTGAAGAACCACAATTTATTCTGACCTGGGGCAGTAAATTATGAACCCGCCTACTTCTGCGGTATATTAATACGATTCTATTTCCGAATACTGCCAGAAGGCAGCCAGAAGCCAACTCGAGCCTTTGTGTTGTGTGGTCGCAGTAGGTACCCCAAATGCTATAATGTTGGTACTTTTGGGAAGCCGTTCATTAAATTTACGCACATTATACTTCATTTAATTTAGAATGAGAAACCGCAATAACATCATATTGCGTCTGGTCAACAATTTCTTACCTATCAAATAGTACAGTGCAATAGTTTGGCAGCCGCAAAATAAAATTGTTTTAATGTCACATTATTTGCGTGTCGTCAATTGTTACTCTCGTAAAAATTGTAAAGAGATTACAGTTCACGAGCCGCAATATTATAATGTTGTTGCGGTTTCTCATCCTAAATAAAATGAAGTATAGTCTAGTTTCACCGTCGCAGGTATAGACTGACCGCTTAAATGAGTCGTCGCCCGCGCGGCACAGGGGCGCGGGGTAGGACGAAAGAGATATCTGAGCCTCTAGTGTAAGTTTTAGGCACGACAAATGTCTCGAAAACGTTCGCGTTAACGTTTCAATAACTATGGGAAAATGAACAGCGCCACAAGCGGAACGAAACGACAACTAAAATTTGTTATAGTATTTGACATTTTAACGCAAACGCGGTCGAGACGTGTTTTGTGACCGAAAACTTACACTAAGCATCAGTGGCGTGGCGTCAAGTATATCAGAAGGCAAGCCGAAGGGAACTTAACTAGCCTTTTCCTCTAATTCTGCACAATAAATTGCCCAACTGCCTTAATATAGGCAAGGCGGTGGGAATCGAGTTCTATGGACGCCACGCCACTGCTAAGCATACTGGCGATGTAGATCTGATAACGTCTGAGGAAAGAAAACAGGAACATCCGAAATTACGTCAAACTTTAAGATCTAAAACAAAAGAAAAATGGGGACCCTTATTCATTGACCATGTCTGTCAGTTTTAGGGTAAGTTCCTGATTTAAACATGAATGAGGGATGTATTCTTATTACATCGTTCCTGTTTCTATGGTGTGGGATATGGTTAGATAACATTTTTAAATAAATAAAATAAATAAAAACCATTTATTTCGGACAGAATTTTTAAAAGCTTTTATTTTATTTTATTAAAGTGTCTGGTTGCAAAAAGACTTTAACGTAGATACTAATTTTCGTTAAAGTCAAGTTACTCGTAAATATATTTATGAGCCAAGTTTAAGCCAATCATTTCTCTGCGTAACTATAATCTACACAATTTCTTTAAAATCCCGGACTTAAGCGGAAGTTACGAATTGTCATACCTAATCATAACCACATTATTTTAGGGCAAGAACTAGGTATACATAAATACATTTTAATCACGTCTTTATTCTCTACGAGGTAAACAGATCCTAGAGTGACTTTTAAATGTCCATAAGGAAAAATATAAGATTAAAAAAACTATTAGCATGATTGTAGGCGTATATGGGTGGAAAGAGGAATCAAAATAGTGAATGGTTGGAAAAATACATCGCCTATAACATGATCTCTAAGATTTTCACCCGTTCCTTGAATGGGATTCGGTGTCAAACATATTTAGAACATGAATCGATCATCTCATTCCCCTGTCAGTATTTATAATTTACAGGCTATCCCTAAGTGACATGATACCGTAAAGTTTGTTCTCAAGTCCACGGTCCCTCAAGTTCGTTGTCCCGTCGAGTCGAGATTTATTCGCCAAGATAAATCACTCTGATTTACGCCACGCACCTGTACTGGCTACTTTGGATTCGTGCATGTATTTGAGTAGGTACTTGAGTATCTGTTGAATCAGTCGTTACTCTGCGTAGCAACGTATCTAATTGAAAAAGAAGTAATTCATATATGAAAATTAAACCAATTGGATTCCCAGTAATTGACTCTTCCGTACAAAAATAATTAAAAACAGCACAAAGTTGTTTCGAAGCTGTTATGTTTATCTTGCCGTTTTATATACAAAAACCAATTGCTCACTTGGCGCAGGCACCTCCGTGCCCCCAGATAATAAACTATTTTAAACAAAAGACTGTGTGTAACGTGTTCAACGCATTTCAGTTCATATAAAACTGGTTTTAGGCATTACAAGTGCTTTGTCGTAAGGTCATAGGTGTTTCTTATTTTCTACTTCTTATTCTTATATTTCCGTATTTTTGACCTTGACTGTAAGATTTGACCCTTTCTCGCGTTTATGCCAATCACAACTTACGCCGTGACGTGGGTAGAAATCATAGATAATATTATGTAGAAACTATTGGTGCTGAATAACCGAGAATACTGAGGCGAGACCGAAAAATTTGACAGAGCTATAGACATTTGTCAAAGAACAATAAGAGTTTTGACATTTGAAGGCAGCTTAAGTGATATTTGACAGCTAACAAAACGTAAAACGTTAAAAATGCTGAATTTTTAATATCACAATTAATGAATTGCATCGAGTAAAAACACTAATACAGATATACAACTTTATTTTAATTCATAAATATCAGCATTCAACATTAACCTTCATTCTTGTTGTAAAAACAGATAAAATGTTCTGACAGTCCAAGTCGATGTGTGCGAACAAAACGCATCCGAAATAATTAAAAAAAACTCTACAAACCCTTTTCCTTACTTTCCTCGCTGTAGTGAGGTGAAAAGTTTTGTGTTATACACGGGTGAAGTTATTTTTCATCTCTCATACTCGGAAAGTGAGGCAAATCATATCTGACATACGGGAGGATAACTATTATTTTCTTCCCAAGGGTAGATATGAATTAAAAAAAATAAAGGCATTGGCTGTCAATGAAACACATACGCATTCAGCCAAGCATTACGGCATGTCCATGTTTTTTTCTTAATTAAGTAGGTAATAATGATTATAAATTTTATAACGCTATTTAGTCAAATATTATTTTTATTAATTTATTTACATTACTTTATTTTTATACATACGTAGATTTAATGCTGCTTTAGAAAAAAAAAATACTTTGTAAATAACAATGGCATATATGTCCACACAGCCATCTTTATTCCGCTTAACTCGTGGTTCAACTGGCTAAAATACCTACTTTATCTACAGTTTTTTTCTAATCATTATATAAAACATTTTAAATGTTGTTTATGGGTAAATATTGAAATAATTGACAATAACCACATTGACCTATGTTTTAAAAAAACTTGATTTGCTGCCAATGCAACTAGTTTAGAAAAAGCGAGCTCGAATTTGGCGCGAAAGCATTCTTCATTTGGTAAAATTTTACATAAAAATATAAATAAAAAATGAGTAAATATTCCTGGAAAAACGTGACGTTTTCCTTTATGAACTGTACAAGTGTCTGAATTAATTTTAGTTAATTTTTTATTTAATAATAATTTTTTTCTCATATACTTAGGTACTTATGTATATTTTTTTTACTTTCCTTGTAGTCGAAATGAAAAGTAGAGTGTTTAACTCGGGAAAAACACCAATATCACACTCGAAATATTGGCACCCTCGCATGCTCGGGTGCCAAGTTACCTCGTGTGATATTGATTCTTTTCCTCCCTTGTTGAACAATCTACTATTACGTCTCGTGTGTTGAAATACTCACAGGTAAAATACAACTTTCCCCCCTTGTACAAATAACAATTTGAAGTCAGTTAAGAAACTTCCCATGCTGGTCTGGGAGCTAAGAAAAAACATGGAATGTACTTACCAGTTACTTCTCTTCCCGCGCATATCGGCCGAAATTCTTAGGAATCATGTTATTGGCGATATGGCTAATGGCTAGCAAACCCATCACTATTTTGATTCTCCTTTCCATCCATACACCCACAATAATGCTAAATGTGGTCCTTAGGTCTTGTTACCTTAGGCTCATGTCTACCCCGCAAAGGATAAAGACGTAATTTATGTATAATAATAATAATAATTAATTTCATCGTATAGTCATGTGCATAATTTACAGATGTTCTGGGAATTTTGGTAAGTCCATGACGCCCTGTAAGGGCACACAATAATAATACAGTTACAATTCAGATTAGTAAACTCTTAAAGACTAAATTAAATTTCATTTCATGCATTCTATGTCTATTTTTAGTTAATAATAATGCTAAGGCAAATGTATGTATGTATGTACAATAAACTTTTCTCTTTTCATTTGAGGGTGTCACTAGGGCGCCAGCCACAGCGTGTAGGAAAACTGGTCTTGTCTATCCATCTCCCTTTGACACCTGCGTGTTATATCGCTCTTTCTCTTGTATCGCCAATCTATTACTACCTACTTTTAACTAATATTATAAATGCGAAAGTGAGTTTTGTTCGTTTGTTTGTTCTTCTTTCACGCCGTATCGAACCGGCTGCGATGAATTTTGCATACATCATATAAGAAGTCCATAACAAAATAACAGGGTATAAGTTTTCGCATATAAAAACGCCTCGAACGCGTTTACGTAAACGTCTCAATTACTATGGAAGAATTAGCAGCGCCACTTGCGGATCGAAATAGCAACAAACTGTTTTCATAGTATTTGACATTTTAACGCAAACGCGTTCGAGACGTATTTTGTGACCAAAAACCTACACTAAGCATACTGTAAGTCTCGAACGCGTTTGCGTTTTAAATGTCAAATACTATGAGAAACTTTAGTTGTCGTTTCGTTCCGCTTGTGGCGCTGTTCATTTTCCCATAGTAATTGAAACGTTAACGCGAACGTGCTCGAGAAGTTTGTCATGCCTAAAACTTACACTAAAGGCTCAGAGCCTCTAGTGTAAGTTTTTGAAACGAAAAACGTATCGAACGCGTTCGCGTAAACGTCTCAATTACTATGGGATAATTGACAGCGCCGCTAGCGAATCGAAACGGCAACAAACTGGAGGCTTATTGTCTAACTCGCTCGCGATCGCCATCGTGTTCGTTTTGACAGTTCTTGTATGAATGTGACAGCTAGCTGATTCCGATGTCAATTGTCAGCCCATACATGATCTGTCAAAATGAACACGATGGCGATTGCGAGCGAGTTAGACAATAAGCCTACTGTTCCCATAGTATTTGACATATTAACGCAAACGCGGTCGAGAAGTGTTCTGTGACCGAAAACTTACACTAAGCATACTGTTTTCTTCTCAGAGAATTTTAGTTCCCTCGGGCGCACGGTAAATTTATCCTCCGCAGACGAAATCGCGGGCAACATCTAGTATTCTTTATTTACCGGTAGTAATAGGTATTTCCTTGATCGACGGTCGGTCCAGCGTTTTATGTTGAGGGACATCCACGTTTGACCCCAATCAATCACACCTGATGGAACTGTGGATGAAGGCTGACGTATCAGAGCGACGGATACGCTTCGGGACCTCATTCAAGCGTGACAGATGGCTGACAGTTAGTGGCAACGATTTGGTCTGGCGAGCTGGGGCCTTGTCATGACGTCTTAATGCGTTCAATTCCCATTCAGTTTAGGTTCGCTCGCTGTCAGATCCATACTAAAAATGACAGCTAAAACCTGAACTGAGTCGGAATTGAATCCCATTAAGACGTCATGGTAAGGCCCCTGTACGCTGCATTCACCTGGCACATAAAGAAAGTTTGAGAAATATGTATACATAACAACAACACTATTGACGGCGATTCCTTGTACGTAGAATTCGTTTATCGCTAACCCATGGGAACTGTTATTTTCGATACCCGCCGTAAAATACAAAAATACAAAATGCTAATGGCTAAAATGACAGACTTGGTTCAACATTACATTTCTTAACTTTTTATAGAAGAACTGCATTGTGAGGCTTGCATCTTTTACATGTAATGTTTTTGATGGTATTATGATCCGAAGTGAGACCACGGCCGTCAACCTCAAAGGTTATGCTGGCCTCGCTAAATATCAAACCATATGTACAAAAATAGATATACATAAAATAATAAGTGTTTACTATGCAAAGGTCATTGGTGCGGGCACCGACGACCGGAACTCAAAGGACGATAAATTTAATACCGATGGGATGTTTATTTGAGCGTATATTCTCGCTCGCGTTACCAAAACGTTTGCGGCCGCTTTTGCGGTTTACAGGTAAAAATTCAATCCCTTAACTTGGGTTGGGGACACCTTACATTTGACACTTCTTAACCCCGGGTTAGATGTTAACTGGGAGTTATATAGAACCTCGTCTGCATATGCCTGCTTTAATTAACCAATCAACCTTTCATTTGTAAAGAAGATACAGCCTTGTTGTTAAAAAATAATGGGTTGTCTATATCTGATAAGTGCAGATGTGAATTTGTCGGATGATGGCAAAACTAAAATAAACATTCGTGTGATTTTATTACGAAGCTCTCTTTAGTTTGTTTCATATAACCATACTCTCATATTAATGCTCTCATTATACAGCAGTCATAGAGAAGTATTATGTACCTACTCGCAAAGTGTTCTGATATACGTCGTTGAATTTGTACATTTATTTTTCTAATAGTTATATGTTACTTACCCTAAACATAAATTGTAACGAGAGCTATTGTTTCGGTCATACAAAGCTGAAATAACATTTACATTTCAACTGGCATTTCTAATTGAAATTCATTCACCGCAACACACAATACAAACTTAATTAAGGTAATAATGGTTTTAATATTAAATTTTCTGTGCCAATTGTGGCTCCAAATAACATCAGTCTAAATAAGCAGTTGCTCTGGTTGTCGTCTCGTTTACAAATAGTAGGACCTACCGCGACTAAGTTGATACTTAAAGGCCGGCACACCCCAAATACGCGTAACCACGCATCTGCATGCTTATTACGTAACTCGCTCGCGATCACCATCGTCTTCATTTTGACAGTTCATGTATCGGCAGACAATTGACATCGGAATCAGCTAGCTGTCACATTCATACAAGAACTGTCAAAATGAATACGATGGCGATTGTGATCGAGTTACGTAATAAGCCTGCTGGTCTGGCATTTATTTCATAGTTTCATACATTACAAAAGTCAAAAGTTTATTTTGCAAATAGGCCGCCGAGGGCTCTTTTACATGTCTTTTTTTGAATCTACCAGCGCATTCGGAAAGACCATCATTGCCAAGAAGAATGCGCCGCAAGAAACTTGGCAGAAAGTCATTTTTTCAAAATAAAATAGATTTACAATAGTACTTAAATTCTACTTAACTTACCTATAATACAATTAATACATTTTATAAAAGGGATGTAAAAGGTCCCTAAGTTAAGTCCGTACCTTAAATTACATTGGTCTATAGTATAGATGTATAAAGTCTCTACTGGTCAAAGCGAAACAACTGGTGCTTGCGCGTAGTGATGGGACTCGAGTGACATTTTTTCACTCCAGTCACTCGCTCGAAAAACCCGACTCACTCGAGTACCACTCGAGTGAAGACACGACTCGAGTGTCAATTTTTTCACTCGAGTGATGATATGCCCAAAGTCACTCGAGTGAATTTGTGATAATGAGTCACGATTTTTTCAGTCAACTGGCCGTCCTCTTGTAAAATATCACGTCATCATAGCGTCAGTAGCACGAAGTTACTTTAACAATAACTTTAACCATAACCAACAATTTTTGACAGAACACCTATGAATAATTTATGCCTAAATCGTCTTAACTTGACTTTCTCACTCGAGTCAGTACAGGCAACTCGAGTGGCCCGAGTCAATTCGAGGTGGTCCGAGTTACTCGCCGGCCGAGTGAATTTTTAGGCGACTCGAGTGGACTCGAGTCGCTCGACAGCCGAGTCAACTTATAATTCACTCGAGTCCGAGTGACAGTAAAACTACTCGAGTGACTCGAGTGAAACGTGATTCGAGTCCCATCACTACTTGCGCGTGTCACGCAGCACGCATTTGGTGTGCGCCGGCCTTAAGGCTTAACGCTTCACAGCGATTTCTACCGGGCAACCGTAAAAATGGAATGTAGAAAAGAATACGAGTAGATTAGAAGTTACCAAGCACCTAATCGTCGAACAGCTTATAAAATTTTGACGGGAACGGAACCCAATACACTGCGCTTCGCGTAACTAAAGAATCGCGAAAGAGAGCTCGGATATTTTTTATTAGATTTATTACTCATGTCATGTCACCACTATTTCACCCCTTTACTTATCGTATTAAATAGTGTAATAATGTGCCCCGCAAATGGCGTACCAGGAATGTAATAATAGAGAGGAGATATCGCCTTTCAAGCCTCTTAGAGCCATTAGAGTCGCAGTGAGAGGCGTGGCGCTAGTTCTATTCAAGTTGAAATTAGAGCTGCTATTGTTCCAGCTAGAACAAGAGTGCGTCCATCTATTGCTTTTATGATGTCCTAGTACATCCAAGAGAGCTAAAGGCTAACTATAAGCCTTCAAGGCTTTTTTAAACACGGAGCCGTTTTGAGTTTTTAACACACCCTGATCACGTTCGCGTACAGAGGGCCATACCATTGACGTCTTAATGTGATTCAATTCCGACTCAGTTCAGGTTTTACCTGTCATTTTTAGTATTTCTTAATGTTTAGTTCGGTTATCTTCGTTTTTAATATGACTAGATGGTAGTAAATAATATGAAGAAGGAAGATTGTCGAGATACAATAAGAAAACTAGAAGCACTGTAAACGTTTTTATTAAAACGGTAGTGATTATATTCTCTTTGGTTTTTATCGTGGAAACGTTGGCGGCGCTACTACAGCTGCACGTAACGACCACAAACATTTTTTTTTAATTAACGTGCTCTAGACGTTTGTTGCAATAAAAAAAACTTACACGAAGTGTGAATTGCATCAAGTACTTTAACCATAACCAACGATTTTGACGTATGTTTGACAGAAATCTTTGAAATGTCAAAATCATTGGTTATGGCTAAACTTATTGTTAAAGTAACGTAACTTGATGTTGCAACTCTAACGCATCCATGTACTGCGGACGCTGCTGGCTTTTTACGCTATCTCAGTGTTGACGGTTCTTTGCTCAGTATGCTTAGTGTAAGTTTTCGGTCGCAAAATACGTGTCGAACGCGTTCGCGTTAAAATGTCAAATACTATGAGAACAGAGCCTCTAGTGTAAGTTTTCGCATATAAAAACGTCTCGAACGCGTTCACGTAAACGTCTCAATTACTATGGAATAATTGGCACCGCCAATTGCGGATCGACATGGCAACTAAAATTTCTCATAGTATTTGACAGTTTAACGCAAACTTTATCGAGACGTATTTTGCTATCGAAAACTTACACTAAGCATACAGTATGCTTAGTGTAAGTTTCGGTCACAAAATACGTCTCGTCCGAGTTTGCGTTAAAATGTCAAATACTATGAGAAATTTTAGTTGTCGTTTCGTTCCGCTTGTGGCGCTGTTCATTTTCCCATAGTAATTGAAACGTTAACGCGAACGAGTTCGAGACGTTTGTCGTGCCTAAAACTTACACTAGAGGCTCTGTTTGTTGCCGTTTCGATCCGCAAGCGGCGCTGCCAATTGTTCCATAGTAATTGAGACGTTTACGTGAACGCGATCGAGACGTTTTTATATGCGAAAACTTACACTAAAGGCTCTGTTATATTATAATTATAACCCTATATCATATTAAATTGTGATGAACAACGAGCAAAGTAACAATGTTGTTGTTATAAGGTAACGAATACCAAATTTTGTAAATATGGCCTCAATTGTTTCGCATCCATTGTTTTTTGCGTTGACGTGTCAACAAATAAATATTATCTCAAGCAAATGAGCCATAACAATTTGTTTATTTAGAACGTCTTTTTGGGTTAGTTAGTGTAGGTACTTCGAGGAAAAACCTATCATAATAAATACCTTAGTAACGTGCTGTTATTATATAATATTGGATATCGAGATAGACGGATAATGCATATATTATCGAAAGCTCCTTTATTTTATTGAATCAGGGAAAGTATCTTGTTCTATATGGCAGTAGACGAAGGAGGGATTGCATGTAAAAACATATATATTTCGCAAAGGCTTTGCTATCTTGCACGTAAGTAGCGGAGTAGCAAGTCAAATGTTTTTTTGTTTATCGAGAGTTTACCTATTGTGCAGTTACTCCACCCGTAGTGACTCTGTTACCTTTGGAACCTCTATGCACAATATCAGCTTTCTAGGCCCAAGGATGTTATGCGTTCATTGTAGACAGACCGACCGCTTAAGTGAGTCCTCGCCCGAGTGGCACAGGGGTGGGTTCACTTTATATTTAAAAACTTTACCTAGGTACTATTAA
Source organism: Pandemis heparana (assembly GCA_963854515.1). Lineage (NCBI taxonomy): Eukaryota > Metazoa > Arthropoda > Insecta > Lepidoptera > Tortricidae > Pandemis > Pandemis heparana. Next base: position 2,015,809 of record OY978020.1, on the reverse strand, counting down.
ATTGAAATTAATATAAACTTCTGGGAAGTAAAGCATGAATCTTTAAATACTGTAATACGTAGATTTGACCTCTATAATCGTGTTTATAAACAATTTTCTCAGCGAATCTGGCTTTAATTAACTTATCGTACTTTTCCATTAATGGCTCTGGCGTCAGCTCTCCAGATTTCCAAACCTTAATACCAGCATTAATAGTTCATAAACAAGGTTTTATTACCCGAAGTGGCTTGGGAGGAGACAGCTGTCATGTTACCGTCCGTAATCTGCGACCCACGCATCATGTTACATTTTTAAGGTTCCGTAACTAAAAAGAACAAACGGAACCACAAATCATCTCCAGCCTATATACGTCCCACTGCTGGGCACAGGCCTCCTCTCAGAATGAGAGGGCTTGGGCTATAGTTCCCACGCGGGCCCAGTGCGGATTGGGAACTTCACACACACCATTGAATTTCTTCGCAGATGTATGCAGGTTTCCTCACGATGTTTTCCTTCAACGAAAAGCTCATGGCAAATTTCAAATGTAATTTTCGCACATAAATTCCGAAACTGGGTCTGTAATGCGACAGGATGTTCATTTGCTGATCTGTTTTTGTTTTATTTTTCTAATATTTTATTTTCTATAATTTGTCCCTGTTTGGCATTATTTCCTAAAAATATGTTTACTCACATCACATTACGTAATGTTCTTTTAGATTTAATTTTTTATGTTACGTTTAATCCTAGCTTATTTGTGGGCTCACTGAAAATCAGTGTCGTGGCACTCCCGTGCCGTGACAAACGCTGAGTGGAGTCCTTTTTTTGTAACAACTGTATCTACTTTTTACATTGTTATCTAATTCATGTTTTAGTTTAAGTTGTTCAAAAATAAATATTTTCTATTCTATTCTATTCTATAAAAACTCAGAGGTGCGAGCCCGGGATTTAAACCCACGACGCTCTGCTTGAGAGGCCACAGGTCAAACCACTAGGCTACCACGGCTTTTTCGTCTCAGGAACGCGTAGATGTATCATGATGGGATTAGTATAATGTGTCTAATGTGTGTGTGTGTGTGTGTGTGTTGTGTGTTGTATATTAATGTGTTTTATGTACAATAAAGAGTTATACATACATACATACATAATTATAAAATACTCAAGTCTGTAATCTTTTCAAGTTGTGAGAAAATAAAACTTCTAAGTACCTAAACGCAATAAATAAATACAGTCAATAGTAAAGGTATTTCTTTGAAAACTAACGTGGAATCAAAAGTTACAAGGTCTTAAAGTCACCATAAGTAGCGATAATATGAAAATAACTCAAATTGATTGCGATTCTACGACGTACAGTCGGTTCCACGACTAAAATATACAGTTTTCTTTGCAGTAACTATGAACTATGAAAGAGTAGATACTTCTACTAAGTACTTACATACTTACTGGCTGGGCACAGTGACCCGAAGTGGATCTTGGCCTCCGACACCAGACTTCTCCATGCCTTGCGATCCTGGGCCAGCCTCGCCAGCCATCGGCTCCGAGATCCGAGAGATCCCTTTGCACCAAGTCACCCCAGCGATATCTAGGACGGCCAACCGGTCTTCGCCCACTCAGCCGTCCCAAGTACGCTTTTTTAACGGCCCGATCCTCACTCAACCTCTCCACATGTCCAAGCCACCGGAGTCTGGACGCTTTGGTCTCCCCGATAATATTGGGCTCGGACACTAGCTCTTCAATTTCCCGGTTCTTTCTGACCCTCCAGCTCCCGTCGTCTCTACTAAGTACCTATCTTAGAATTGTTATGGAACGTTTCAGCAGGTGATTGGGTTATTAATTGAACGCTCCTGAAACTTTTATCTTAATTTAGCATTTCTAATCAAGCCACCCTTTCGATCCCGACAACTTTTAAGTTTTTAATACCAACCGAAGCGTGGAATGGAATGTATGGAAGCATTTCGTCAACCACAATCTAAACATTTTAGAAAATATTTAGGTACAGAGTTACCTTATTTAGTTTAACTAAGCCAACCATCTGCCCAGATATTAAGGATTAATTTTATGAAACAGTGTATTATAGAATCGAACTTAAATACCTAACACCGCTTCAGAAGCGTAATCCGATATTAGCATTGAGAAAAACCGTAATGTAGCCTAAGCGGAATGCAAATCTTTCTCCGCTCCCGATACTACATTTGCCAAACAAACATCCTTTGAGATAGGATCAAGAGCTCCACGATAAGATACTGCGTATTAGCTTCACGAAAATACTGAATAAGTAATGACATTAACAGAACTCTATGTTTTGTTGAGTAGGGAATATTTTTATTTCCGAGGTAATTAAGCTTTTAACTATTTATCCTACCTACTAATATAATATGTATTATAAATGCGAAAGTTTGTGACGATGTGAGGATGAGAGGATGCGAGTGAGTGTGTATGTTTGTTCCTTCATCACACTGAAACGACAGGTCGCATTTGGGTCAACTTTGAAACAAAGATAGCTGGTACCCCAGATTAAAACATATGCTACTTTTATCCCGGAAAATTGCATAGTTCCCGCGGAATAGCGATAAACATAAAAAATTATCAATAAAAAAAAAAAAAAAAAAAAAAAAATTATTAATTATCAATTGATAATTCTACGCGGACGAAGTCGCGGGCAGAAGCTAGTTGTATTATAATACGACCAAACGGTCACTCTCCAGATTTGATGGACTTCATGTAATTAACGCGTACCTAGCTGTTTTCCACTTAGGTGATCTAAATAGACAAAATTGATATATCGCATCGCTGAGAAAACGTAAATATTAGGTATATTGCCATCTCCGAACAAAACTCGGTGATAACTATGATTTAGTGCTTTTAATACTATACAACTTAAGTATTTCCACTAGGTACCCTACTGAGACCAAAGCTAAACATTTCAAAACGTGTAACTTTTGGTATGTGATGATGACGATCTGATGATATTGATGATTCAATGTAACACTTGAAAAAAGATCAAATAACAAAAGCGAAGTTATTCGCACCATTACCCTATTGGTAATATAAAAGAAACGGAAAGCGGGAGCCATCAATCCATCGGTCACATTGATAGATTGTCTGTTATTTAAACTAGGAAAATATACGTTGAACCTGTTATATAAATCAAAAAGAGTCTGTCCCCGGGAATATCTTTTAACTTCAAACGAAATAAGAACGTACTAAAAATATGGCATATCAAAATCGCATGGATTAGACGGTCAGTCGGTCACGAATCGTTTTTTTTTCATGTGAATAGGAAGGAAAACGAGCAAGTGGGTCACCTGATGGTAAGCCATCAATACTGGCCATAGACACCCGCAAGCCCAGAGGGATTGCAGATGCGTTGCCAACCTAGAGGACCTAGATGAAATGCCTCTTGTGCCCTTCTTGTGCCCGTAATTTCCCCGGCTGTCTTACTCTCCACACCGGAACACAGCAGTGCAAGCACTGCTGCTTAGCGGCAGGATTAGCGAGTAAGATGGTGGTAGCGATCCGGACGGACCTTGCACAAGGCCCTACCACCCGAAAATACTGGATCGTGATACTGGTATGTCAATATAGGATCTTCAAAACAACCGTATTCGCTGCGACACGCATCAATATTTCGTGGTATGTATCGCGATATGAGTGGATCTTTACCTTGCTACTCCGCTACTCACGTGCAAGATAGCCAAGCCTATGCGAAATATATGTTTTTCATGCAATCCCTCCCACTACTGCCACATAAAACACCCCACAAACTTAATTATCCCACAAACACTGACTAGGTATATACTATACTATGTATTTATGTATGCATATACGCACAATGACTAGGACATCATGATGCAGATGGCAGTGGAAGGGCGGTCGCGTGTGCAACAGAACGACTTGCTGCTGCACGAAGCGGTGATTAAAAACGAGCCGGCGGCCGTGAGGGAGGCGCTGCAACGACCCACAGATGTCAACTGCAGGAATAACGTGAGTAAAGCCATAACAACGACTAGATACTATAGTCCGATCGCTTAAATCAGTCCTCGCGCGGCACAGGGGCGCGGGGTAGGACGACAAAGGGGACCGAAAGCATTCATGCGGAGCATTTCATTTGCCCGAATTTCATATGCCATAATGTAATGTTTGCCATAATGATCATTTGCCATAACATTTTTTAACGAACCGTAATTTTTTCAGGAGCATTGAAGTGGCAATCCTGTAGAACTCTATAGGTTAGATTAGGTTTGTTTCATAACAATCCTGAATAATTAACAGTTAAAGAGAAAATAGAGTTTATGGCAACAGTACATTTATGGCATATGAAATTCGGGCAAACGCTAGAGAACCCGCGCGAGCGAAGACACATTTAAGCGGTTTACCTATAGATACTACTTGATCTATTTATATTAATATTATAGTTAAAGAGGTAAAATGTTGTGAGTTTGGATGTAGGAGAGAAACTTCGGAACTATATACTAATTCGATTTAAAAAAAGTGTCTCATAAATAGAATACTACGTTATCATTTTCACTGTGGGGCATAGGCCATTTTTTATCCCAATAAAGTGTAGTTCCACAAGAGGCAGGCGAAGTTGCAAGCAACAGCTTGGTCAAAACATTTGCGAAGTGCCGGCAAAGTTCTTGAGCTGGGCGACGTCTGTTTGGTAGAGACAGATGGTCGAATGATCATTCGGTGTAAACAGAATTTATACTGAAACCATCGACTTTTCTGAAAAACGTAAACCTAACCCAACCTATTCTAAATTGCATAATGTATGTTAAAAAAACCGGCCAAGTGCGAGTCGGACTCGCGCACGAAGGGTTCCGTACCAGAAATACTCTGTTGTATGGGAGCCCCCCTTAATTATTATTATTTTGATTTTAGTATTTGTTATTGTAGCCACAATAAAAATACATAATCTGTGCAAATTTCAACTGTCTAGCTATTACGGTTCTTGAGCTCTAGCTCGGCGAGTGGTAGCTATGAAAAAGGGCTAAAATATCACGGTTTTTGTATTATTTTGTTTTTAGTATTTGTTGTTATAGCGGCAACAAAAATACACAATCTGTGAAAATTTCAACTATCTAGCTATTACGGTTCTTGAGATACAGCCTGGTGACGGACGGACGGACGGACGGACAGCGAAGTCTAAGTAATAGGGTCCCGTTTTTACCCTTTGGGTACGGAACCCTAAAAATCAGCTGAAACTTTTTAGACCAAACGAGAATTCGACCAAACAATAGTCAAGTACCTATAGTAGATGAGACAAAAAAAACCACCGGCGAAGGACACTCAAAGACGCCAAATCTGGTCCTGCAAATTCGATGTCATTTAGTCAAGAAGTTTGTCGATACCAATAGCCACCCACTCCTCCTCCACCACTTAAGCTTTTTACTTCGTAGAAAAATACGTCAAACTACGTGAAAAGATAACAAGCAAACAAAAAGCTTTTCAGTGTGTTGTAAAATAAGCCAACTTAAATCAGTTTGTTTACGTACAACTCTGGCTAATAATTAGGTATTTTCAACTCTTTGTTGAGGGACTGTAGGACTGAATAGGAGCTACTAAAAAGGCTAGGTATATGGACAAGGGCGGCAGGTACGGCAGTAGAACGCTCTCGCTTTGAGCAAACACAATCACTTAATCTATACGTATGCGGAAGGAAGCAGAAAGATTTCATTTCCATTCATTCAATTTCAACTTTCATAAGCGAACATGTTTAGCATAATTTCCCTGTATTTTCTTTTGACAGTATGGCCGTGCGCCGATACACTGGGCGGCCAGCAGGGGCAACGTCGAGATTGTCAATTTACTCATCGAAGCGAAATGCGACATTGAAGCAGCCGACAAGGTAATTTTATTTATCGTTTATCTATGTCACATTTATTTTATTTGAATGCGTAATAGCCGATTCATTTCGCAGTATTCTGTATTGTACCCGGAAATTGATTGCGACGTTATTTGTTTATTGTTTGATTTGCGGTGTTCGGGTTGGGGCCCAAATTTTTGAAAGCTCATACGAGTAATATGAAAAGACCACTGGAAAATAATGAAAAATTGTGCTGAATTTGATATACGGGTGTAATATTTCATAGATCCGTTGCAACGTTTAATGAATCACTTATTACTTGCTTTACCCAAAGCCTTATGAACCATAATGCACCGTTACGATACGAGACATCCAAAAAAACAGGACGAGTTAGGCGAAGATTCAATTTCTCAATTCTCAGCTTCATCTTCAGTCTAAGAATCCTAGATTATACCTACCAGGAGTACATAAAATTCAGGCTGTTTGTTCCTCAGTTCGGCATGCGGCCTCTGCTGATGGCAGCGTGGCACGGTCACCTGGATGCGGTTAAGACGCTCGTGGCCGCTGGGGCGTGCTTAGCTGCTACTAATAAGGTAGGCAACCTCTTTTAGTGCTCATCATCGTCATTATCTCCAGCCCATATACGTCCCACTAATAGGCACTGGCCTCCTCTCAGAAGGAGAGGGCTTGGGCTACAGTTCCCACTTCTTTTACTCGTAATGTTACCATTAAATTATTTTTTATTGTTAAGTTATCATCGGGAATGTTTCTAAGTCTATGCATTTCATCCAATATTTCATTTTTTTGCTTTCCGTTTCTGTAAAAAAAAACATTTCTTATACAAGCTTTTTTCGCTGAGTGTACTTGTATTGTTATCCGTCCTACATAATATAATACGTACCGAATTTCAAGTCCATCGGACCAAACGTCGTGCGGAGACGGTCCTGACCGACCATGCAGCCAGAATTTCAGAATCAGATTGCTACACAAGTATGCAAAGTTTCAGCTCAATCTGTTGAATATATTTGCTTCAAAATTGAGCTGCAAGATTCCACTCGGTCAAACAATTATACATTCATTAATTATGAGCCTATTGTGTCCCACTGCTGAGCAAAGGCCTCTCCCCAACTCTTCCACTGCTCCCGGTCCGCTGCGGTAAGTATCCAGTCGTTCAAGAAAGCGCCCAACTCGTCCCGCCATCGCCGTCTAGGTCTACCGGGCCGCCGGTTTGAGTTAGTGGGGGTTATCTTGGCCCATAACTCATCCGGCATACGTAATTATACATACTTAGTTACAAATATACATTCATGCATTGCATGTTAAATAAAAGCTTGTAATAAAAACCAGCTAAATTCATTACAAGTTACAAACTTGTTCAAGGAAAAGTCGTTTTTTGTCTCAGTTTGGCAAGTAAATAAAGATAAGGAAGTTTAGGTTAACATTAGCTTACAAACGTTTAGATTTAGAGGGTCCGGTTAGGGTAGGCACAAGCAATACTTCTTTACGTATGTGATTCAGAGTAGATTCCATATTTCATAAAAAATTAAGCCTTTGTTATCAGTTCTCTTTGAAGCTACTACAGCCAAAGTATACAGAAGGCGGCGGCTGCCGGCGGATATTTGTTCGTATCAGTTTACATCAAAGTGACTACGAAATGCGGCTTCTGCTTAGATGGAGAATAAAGCGTGCCATATTTAATGTACCTATAATAAGACATACCATGACGATAAACTTAAATAACTTAAGTCGGTCATTGAACCAACAAGTTACACCTTTGACCTGCGCTTTCCATCAGGTGAGATTAATGTAGTACCTACTTCTTATAATTTTTAGCAACGTGTTAATCAAACGCATAAATCTGGAAAATGACCGAAGTAGTGAAAACTTGGAGAATGATTTTAATAGAATAATACAAATATAAGTCAATTCTTTAAAAAGCCGTGGTAGCCTAGTGGTTTGACCTGTCGCCTCTCAAGCAGAGGGTCGCGGGTTCGAATCCCGGGCTCGCACCTCTGAGTTTTTCGGAATTTATGTGCGATATCTCATTTGAAATTTACCATGAGCTTTTCGGTGAAGGAAAACATCGTGAGGAAACCTGCACACAACTGCGAAGCAATTCAATGGTGTGTGTGAAGTTCCCAATCCGCAGTGGGCCCGCGGGGGAACTATAGCCCAAGCCCTCTCATTCTGAGAGGAGGCCTGTGCCCAGCAGTGGGACGTGTATAGGCTGATGATGATGATGATGATGAAGTCACTTCTTTATCCCTAACGGGGCAGACAGAGCCTAAAGTAACGAGATCTAAGGGTCTAACTAACGTGAGTTTGTGTAATTCTGAGTGAGTTGAAAGTTACTTTACTTTGCTTACTTATATCTTTTATCTCGAAACACGGAAGTCCGCTTTTTAAATTAGTCTAAACTATAAACACATGGCATCACTGGAAGGATGGCATCTCTAATCCCAAACCACACGAAAGGGAAGCACGTAGCCCTGTTTCACACCTAACCGATAAGCTTTTGATAGTGTGAAGCCGCCCGTAAAGATTTGCTTCAGAGTTCAGTAAACTGCGTAGATTAGACTTCGAGAACGGGTCCATTTCAGCGGGAATGCCGAACGGTTTTGCTATTGTGCTGGATATATTTGTTACTTTTGTATGTTTCTGTTGTAAATTCTACTTTCACCTATTTTCGCTTTGTCCCTTTCGGTGTAGAGACGCTTGGCTCGTGGTCCTAGCGCTATAAGCCTCTTCAAAGATATTTTGAGGAGACGCTACGGGCAGAGCTAATAGTTTCCTTGGACAACGTAATTTTATTAGTATCGCTGTCTAAACGGGAAATGCTGCCAGCATCTGTGGTACAGTCGCCATCAGATATATCGTAGCGGGCGAGGTCCTCAAATACTTCGTAGCAGCCTTAAATTTCAATAAATTCATTACAACTGTAAGGTTAATAACATCAGAACACGCAATTAGTCATAAATATAGTAGCAGCGACTTTTCAATAAAATCGGGACGTCACAGATCGTCAAAGATATCGATGCAGACAGGCTGACCATAAAGATCGGAACATTTTTGGATAATATACCTCAACTTTGTGACAAACAGTTTAAATTACAGTGTGTTTATAATAAAACTAGTTTTATAAAATAGAACTACATGTTTTGACTTATAAAAGCAGAAGAAGAAAAAATGTATTCTTAAAAAAAGTATATTGGCAATTTAGTGGCCAGTAACAATTTACACTTTATACAACAAAAAGGTTTTATGTTACTAACACAGTGAATTATGCATGCAGACACGTACACTATATAGGGGACATATCTTTCATTTTGGCATGTCTGACGTTTGAGCCTTATTTGTATTTTGTTTGGAATTCGAATCTATTATTATATACGTAAAGTTTATTTTCCACATATGTTCCGATATTTATGATCAGCCTGACTGCATCGATACCTTTGACGATTATGTGCTTCCTCATATTTTTAGCTCATTGAACGTCCCGAATTTATTGAAAAGTCGCTGCTCTTATATTTATGACGGATTTCGTGTTCCGATGTTATTAACCATATCTGGTGTAACGAATTTATTGAAATTTAATGCTGCTCCGAAATATTTGAGGACCTCGCCCGCTACGATATATCTGATGGCGACTGTACCTACTATGCTATAGGCATCTCTCCTTCTTCAATTGTTTTATTTTAAGATTAGTTTTAGTTTAGTTTTTAATTCAGTTACAGTTTGATTTGTTTTTCTTTCTATTTATAACGTCCCTAAGGATATTCATATTAAGTTATGTGTTGTACGTTATGTGTACTACTTACTATGCTTATATTTTATCAGTGCCTATAGGCCGAACTTTCTGACGCGGAAACTCGACAATATCCCCCGAGGGAGGAAAAAGAACAGTTTCTATCAGCATTTCTGAATATCTATGTTTAAGTCATATATAAAAAGTTAAGCATAATCTTGCTCAGATTTGTGACGTATTTGAAGCACCTATTCCATTTTGTGTTTACTTAAACCTTTTCTACGCCATTGACTTGACATGAAGTGCAGTGTAAAATGCACCTTCATTAGACAAGATAAAGTTGACAGTTGCGAGTGACACTAGAGCGGCTTGGCGGTGAAAATGTTAAATACTTTTTAAAGAAAAGTAGAGTAATTATTTTTTCACACCACTTGCTCGACAATGGCTAATTATATAGCATGTAAACTTTACTCAAAGTAACTCATTATAGCCCTTGGCTCTAGCCGGGTAATAATATTGTACTGAATTTCATTATAACCCGCCGGTTAGTAATATGAATCTCACTTGTCTTAGTTCTTATTGTTATACACTTAAAGTCTAATTTCGTAAAAATCCCACGGCTCCGAAAATCGAGATGGCCATGGCACCCGACCCGCCGCAGCGCCACCACCGAAACAAATTTCAAATAAAACAAAAGCCGCGAGCCTTTGCTGACGCTGGAATTACAGTTAGGTACGCATTAGAACTGCTAAGATTCCAAATAAAAATATTACTTATCATTACACAACTGGACCGATGTCTCAAATATAATTTTTTACTTTTAATTCTGTTTTACTGTTGTTTTAATTAAATTCTTTTTCTAGTTGCCTTGGTTTTTATTGTCTCGCAAAAGGTGAGAAAAGTAGAGTATACTCCTCGGGGATAAAACTGTTTATGTCTTGGGTGCGCTTAAATTCTTCGCTCCTCTCAGGACTCATCTTAATTCCCTCGCTACGCTCAGGAATTAACTCATAACACCCTCGCTTCGCTCGGGAGTTAAATTTAGAGTCCTTCGCTGCGCTCAGTATTCAATATCGCGCCCGTGACATAATACAGTGCTTTATCCCCTCGGTGTAAAATCTACTATTTCACACCACTTGCTCGACAATGGCTAATTATATAGCATGTAAACCTTACTCAAAGTAACTCATTATAGCCCTTGGCTCTAGCCGGGTAATAATATTGTACTGAATTTCATTATAACCCGCCGGTTAGTAATATGAATCTCACTTGTCTTAGTTCTTATTGTTATACACTTAAAGTCTAATTTCGTAAAAATCGCACGGCTCCGAAAATCGAGATGGCCATGGCACCCGACCCGCCGCAGCGCCACCACCGAAACAAATTTCAAATAAAACAAAAGCCGCGAGCCTTTGCTGACGCTGGAATTACAGTTAGGTACGCATTAGAACTGCTAAGATTCCAAATAAAAATATTACTTATCATTACACAACTGGACCAATGTCTCAAATATAATTTTTTACTTTTAGTTCTGTTTTACTGTTGTTTTAATTAAATTCTTTTTCTAGTTGCCTTGGTTTTTATTGTCTCGCAAAAGGTGAGAAAAGTAGATTATACTCCTCGGGGATAAAACTGTTTATGTCTTGGGTGCGCTTAAATTCTTCGCTCCTCTCAGGACTCATCTTAATTCCCTCGCTACGCTCAGGAATTAACTCATAACACCCTCGCTTCGCTCGGGAGTTAAATTTAGAGTCCTTCGCTGCGCTCAGGATTCAATATCGCGCCCGTGACATAATACAGTGCTTTATCCCCTCGGTGTACAATCTACTATTAAAAACAGTCCCTCTTGTATTTGACGACCGAGTAGCCTAGCGTTTAGAGTAGCTTGAGGTCCAGGGTTTGAACCCCAGTCGGGGCAGATATTATGTATGAATAATACGAATCTTTATTCTTGAGTCTTGGCTGTTTGATATGTAGAGTAATAATTATTGATCCATTGCCTAGTAGGTGCTCATAGCACAAGCAAGCAAACGAGATATTGTTTCAGTCTCTTAAGTATTTTATCCTTGATAGTAACCGGGGCCGAACTCCCCGCTAACTTAGCAACTAACAAACGCACAGGCAAACATTTGCCCGAGGCATGGCCTTGGTTGGCTTGGTTAGATATCGTAAATGTAAATTACTCTGCCTCAAATAGTTATGACATAACATTCGAGCAACATCAACATAAATTGTTCGGTACCTTAATAATAAAACTATTATTGTCTCTATTACGAGTAAACTTAGGTACTGCCGTGTAATAACAAGAAAGTGAAACTGTAATATTTCCGCCTATACATTAAAAAAACACAGGAATTCGCAGAATTTAGAACTAACTTGCTCTATTGTAAGAGATAAATAGTTAAATAATACACGTTTTCTACGGAATATAGACCGCGATTACCTTTCGTCCGACAATGCATTCGCAGCCGATAAGTGATAAAACTCGGTCTACACAACATTAAACCACACTTATGCGTCCTGTACTGTGTCCTGTAAATTACTAAAAGAAAAGATATCGTTGTAATGCAAACTCAACAACAAAGACATACAGACAGACAATAGGAGTCTTTGTAATGGTGTCCTTTCTAACCCTTTGGACACGGAACCCTAAAAAGATATTATTTTCCAGAAAAACAACGACGTGCTTCAATGTGCGTGCACCAGGGGAGCATCAGACGTCGCAGCTTATGCGATATCCCTGGGCGCTCGGGTGCAGGTTGAGGACACGGCTGGCGACGCACCGCTGGCGCTGGCGGCGCGCGCGGGCCACTCCACCACGGTAGAGCTGCTGCTCGACAGCGGAGCCGATATCGACGCCGTCAATAAGGCAAGCCTCTCGTGTTGCTGTGATCCTGGTAGCAGCTTGACTGTTGAACAAATCTAAACGCCTTTTATAAACCGATTAATTAATTGATTAATTGATTGACTTGGTACCCAGAATATTGCCAAGTAAGACGATTTATTAATTTTGCCACCTTAATCTAAACTTTATAGAACCAGTCTTACTCGTAACTGGACATCTATTCCAACAAAACAGCAGCAGCACTGACAACAAACAACATACAGCCTAAAATACTGCAGCTAGAGGCTCGAAATATAACGTTACTCTAGTTTTTTTTATTCATCCACGGGAGTCACTAAAACTCCAAACAGCACGAAAAAAACCTTCTCTCTCTCGCAAATCATAATAATATACGATTCTAAATTGAATGCGGCGAATAACCAATAAAGCGACCATAAATTTAGGTTATAGGTACCTGAAGTAGGTATTCCTAACGGGAGCGCCGCGCCCGCCTCCATTGTTTGTCGTCGATTACTCTCTTATAAATACTGTCAGCCACGTACATAAATTCGGTAAACAACAAAATGTTTAAAACCCCATGAGAGGTCTTCGTTTCATTTTGTGACATTAAAAACATCCATCTATTAATTAAATATTCAAATAGAATTTACATGCATCGAACTTGTGACTCAATGTTTTTACGCAACTGCGGCCGAAACGACACGAAAAGGTGGGCTATGATTTTCACCGTCACTAAACTTATATCGTCACTTACTCGTTCCTCCTCAATCTCAAGTGAGATTATTAAACATTATTATATGTACAATACAATACAATACAATACAATAACTCTAGATAGATATGTATAGATGTGTATTACACTTACGTATTTGCTTCGATCTCCCCGCCGCCAAAACCCCTCACGTGAAAAAGGAATGCTATCAATCGGCTCGGACGATTAAGATAAGGCATTAGTTTTCGCAGTGCGAGTATGTACCACTTCCACACCACTTTCTAATAGACGCCCATATCAACAGATATCAATATCATTACATAATATTAAATTAAGTATGTAACTGATATATTGGCTACAGTCACAACTCTCCTATAAATAAGTATATTATATATTTTATGTGCAAAAAAGCTTACTTTCTAAGCTTTAATTCCTAAAAATCTGAAAAACCATAGGTGCCCGGTTTTTCCGTATTGGCTTTTGGTTAAAAATTCTCACTTGCTAAGCGTAATTTTAGTGTAGGACGTCCACTATCGAGGTGGACCGATGACCTGGTTAAAGTCGCGGGTTCACGGTGGATGCAAGCCTCTTCCAACCGAGGCAACTGGGGGTCTGTGGGGGAGGCCTATGTCCAACCGTAGACGTCCTATGGCTTATATGATGATGATGATGACGATGATGAAGCGTAAGTAATTATTTCAAATACAAATTTCAAAGGGCAACTAACACTAATGGATCAAAGCTTTAATAATTAATTAAACAACAGTGTCTTCACTAGGATTAAGTGACAATAATAATTATGTAGGTGAAAATGTCGTGTATGTACTACGTAAATACATATGTATGTTGTGAAATGATTATAAACCCTAATTGTACCGTGAGTCTATGATTAGACCTACTAGCTGACATAAGGCACAGCCAAGTGAGTGGAGGTGGAGAGTTGAAATTTGCCAGTAGGTATTCTACTCTATCATATTTATCTTTAGCATACCTCTTTAAATATGTACTTACTTTACTTTAAAGGGTTTTATCGACATTCTCACGGGGTAAGAAAGTACCAAAATAATCCCAGGGACAATATTGCAACCAACAAGAAGACAGGTAGCCCATCACAGTTCAGAAGTCTCAAAATACTTGTCAGATCGTAGCTTCCTCGGCGAAAACACCTTTTAACATTTAAAATCGAATTAGCATGACGTGACAGATGCCTCTCGTAAACTTCGTTAATATTCATGAGCCCTCCATGACACCACTCCAATACAAAACGCTTAATGATTCACGCCACCGACAAAAACCGGAGCCACCTGAAACCCTATTAAGAGATTGTCAACGATCACCAGAATTACTCGGCCAAATGAGCTGAAAATCAAATTTAATCGTAAAGTTCATTAATTTGCACTGTCATACCAGATTGGATTCCATTTATTTTAAGAGAGGGCACGACTATTTTATCATTATCAGAAATCACCAATCACCAACAATTCAGCTCTCAATTGAAAACATGCCTCTGTAATTTTCTAAACGAACCTCTTCTGTGGATCACTGTAGTAGGGAAACAATCATAACTTGTCACAAACAAACACAAACTACGTAAAGACCAAGGAATTAAATCAGACACAGTGGTTAAAGTCCAAGCCGTGGGCGCCTTCCGCGACATGCAATCGCAGCCGATCGTATGCTGCGTCGCGACGCGCGCTCGACTCCTTTCGTCTTTTGCAATGGGAGCCGTTTGGAGGAAATTCAACATCCTGCCGAACGCGATCGGCTGTCCGATGTATGTACGTTTAGTGGAAATTATCCTTTAAGCTATGAATGTCAGCGATCCCTTCAGAGCGAGGTTCGTTTATAAAATCACAAAATCACAGAGCGGAGCTCTCATACTGTCAAGCTGTCGCTATCGAATAAGCGAGATCGTACTAATTAACCAACCAGCTATTTGAATATTTTATTGCCGACTTTATTACTTAATTAACAGATACCTACTTATTTATTAAATGGAGTAATTAGTAAATTGAAATGCTCTTTACTCGCTGTGCCTCGATTGCGAGTTTGTAACAATTGTGACACAGCGAAACGTATTCATGATGACGTCAGTCGATTTTAATTCTTAAGCGGAGTTTAGACTAGATATAAAACGACAACAATTATCGTAATCTAAACAACCAAGGAAGAACTCGCTGGCAATATCTTGTGGAAGACTTCTGTACGCGACACAAGTATTGCACAAAACAGAACTAACTACAAGATTCGGTCGAGAAGTAACGAGAATTTCTTGCTGATCTGAACACCCCGGAAAAACATGATGGCGAGATCTTTGCTTGTAACTTTCGCAGTGGACATGTGCCACAAATATTGAATTTGCATTTAGTGTAAACGCAAAGGCAAGAAGTTGTTCAAGACATTGCAAAATGTTTTCGTTTAGACTAACACCCCGCTTTAATCTTGTGTGTGGTTATCACTGAGAAATTGACACTATAGATACGAGTATGACAGTGATCAAAACTGTGTATACATACAGCGACAACTATGTAGATGCTATGTTAAAAAAGAAATAAATTCATAAACTGGGTTATCATTGAATAGGCCTTTGAATGTCAACTAATTCCAAAAAAAAAAAAAATGAATGTCAACTTTTACTTTCTTTTGTCATTTTTCAATTTTGAATTAAGTACTATTTGGAATCTATGTAACGGTACCTATCAGCGAAAGGGAAGTTCTTACTATTTATGCAAAAGGAAAAATTAAAGGAAGTTATATGAAACAGCATTATTCTCGCGTCCGCGTTGGAGACAGTATTTAATATAGGGACATCACTGGGCGGAAAACACGTAATAAATTGAATCCATTCGCGTTGCTTCTACCCTGGTACCTCCCTGGTACTGTTGGAAGTAGGAAGTACTAAATAAGGCAACTTCCTTCTGATAACCAGAGTTCATTTGTAAGACAGCTTAAAAAAGAATATACTTATCTATATTTATAAAGGTTTCGACGAGAAAGGAAAAATCGGAAGCGTACACTTTGTCGTCTGTCTGCCTTTCAAGCTATCAGATGGAATCTACGAAAAAGGACGCTCCGGTTGGAACCAACATTAATTTTGATTCCCCGACTGTACCAACGTTCATAAAAAAAACAGTTTCCAACTCTTAATGATACGTCGTACATTATTGTCCAAATGTTCATCGTATTCCGGAAACAAATCTGAATTCCCGATAACTTGTACCGTTCATTTAGAATTTTAATTGGAAACGAAATTGATCAATTTATTACTGGGATCGAAACAAACGTAGGTCTGTCATGTCAACCCATGTTTGGTTCATGATCTATAGCTCTGAACACGAATCCTATACATACATATTTAGGGTGCGACCAAACCGCCGCGTATACGCAGTGACGTGTCGTATCCGTCACGTTTTCTCACCGTTTCTTCATACATTTTGTTGCGATTCCGTAACGTCACCGTTTTTTAAGCGGCGGTGTGGTCGCACCCTTATGGATGATGTAATTCGATCTAGTTTTCGTGTCATGAAAACGTCACAGTTTATTTTTAACCCTAGTATCGTTTGCCTAAACCAGTCATTCTGCGATGTTGGCCATTCAGGCGGTTACGTTAAATAGAAGTAAAAACGGAAAACTGAGAAAGCTCTTTCATATTACATGGTTATTAATGCTCATAAGCTTACGTCATTAAGTCATCAACTATATAGGTCCGTGGGCTTGAATAAAACGTTACTGAAAATCTGTTCTTACGAGTATACTCGTATTGATCAAGTTTAAAGCAAACAAAATAATACTGTTTTGTCTATTCTACACCAATTCTACAAAAACATATAATATGTACATTACCTTTATTACGGGTACCTAATGCTAAACGTGGCCTTTAGGTCTTGTTACCTTAGGCCCTGTCTACCCCGTAAGGGATAAAGACGTGATTTATGTACCTATGTATGTATTTTGTAAATGTGGTTTTTGTTTTATCTATTGCTACGGTATAAATAACGTACCTAATAGATATAAACGCGTATCGGAGGAGCGTGGGAAGTTGGGGGTTAGTCGGTGACTCAGGGCCCCACTCGGGGGACTAATATAAATCTAGATTATGTATGACAATTCTAGTCGTAGGTGTCCATCATACATTCCTGTTCTTGCCTCCGCAGGGTTGCCAGTTGGCTTCAGCTAAATTATGTTTTACTTTTTAGCTCATCTTGTCTGTATTGTAAACCATGTTATGCCATATTAGTATTCTCGACCTCCACATCTCCCTAGGTACCTTCTCGTAAATCGACGTCTTGGGCCCCGATTTTTGAAAGCACATCACTCGAAAGTGGTATTAAATCTGTTTATATCTTCACAACTACGGCTGTAATCAAATTTTTGACTAGTCCACATGTTTAATGAGAGCCATAAGTATCTTCTAAGCTACTAGCACAATTTTTCACCACTTTCGAGTGGTATTTTCGTTTATCGTTTATCGGTCCCTGGTGAATTCCCCGTCTAGGCCATCCCGTTATCTCCGCCTTGGCCTGCCTTGCCGCCGGTAGCCGTTGGATGGTACCCTCACCCACCATGCTACCACCATTTAAGCCAGGCCCCTATTTCACCAAAGCGACAATTGTCGGTGACAAGTGTCAATTTTGTTTACATTACAAAATCAACGAGAATCCCGGCCGAAGAACGCCGGTCGGGAGAAGCCGGTTGGCTTCATATTGAATAAGCATTGCATTTCGAATTGTCACATGTCGCCGACAATTGTCGAGTTGGGGAAATAGTTTGGCGATCGCTTTCCCAGTATCGGTGATTCGAGTTTTGAAGCACATTGTGATGTTCCGGATTCGTTAGACCCTTTTACGCCAGAGTATAAAATATACAATCTTCCAACAACTCGCTCGAGACGCCCGTTCATTTTCGCTTCCATTTAAGAAATATTTAATCAAAATCAAAATAAAAAGTTTATTCATTCAAATAGACACAAAAGGCCCACATGTCTTCTTATACATAATACTATCGTTGCTGGAACGATCATCATCCGCTATTACGGCCAGTATCTACTATAAGCACATTAAGTCTAAGTTTTATCTTATGTCTGGCCTAAGTAACAAATCTGTTTTATTCGGCTGTGGTATTTCAGGGGCTCAACCCTGTAATGGCATTGTGGGTGGGTTGTCCACTCGCGTGGACATTGAAATGATTGATCACCGAGCGTTTGTCTGTCAATCAGTCACATTTCAATACCGAGTTTAATTCAAACAACGTTATTTACTGAAGCAACGAAGCTACGATTTTAGGGGAAATTAATTGGAACGCTCCAGCTCATTAGTGTTTGTAGAAATCCATTTGTTTCTCAGCTCTGTATTTTAGAAATTGGCTTTTCACTATAAACTGCCTACGTACGGCACTGGCATCCTCTCCGAATCAGAAACAAAATTGTTTCCTAATGTGCGTAAGTTAGGTACGTTATTAGTGACCACTGACAGACTTTTGGAATAGAATGACCGTTTACCTCATATGCCTCACTCAATGTTACCATTCGTTCCCAAACACTATTTTGCGTTTCCCAGCCGTAAACAGCGGCCAAGTGTTGTTAATAGGTACTAGGGGCACATAAATACGGAGAAGTAATCACGGCCATTAAGCTCTCGGCCCGCGATCCGAGGCCCGCGCCGACAGAACAGGGCTCAAGAGCCGCTTTAGGAATGCAAAAAAGTAGGGCAGCCGGGTTCTGTTGTTCTCCTTTACTGTCTCATTTTCAGGTCTGACAGCAAGGCTCATTTTTTAACGAAACGTAAAGTATAATTATATCCAGTAGCGTATATTCGCGAATGACATGCGGGAGATAACACCAGAATTAGCGATGCCCTAGCGATGGGTAAAGCTAATTTGTTATTCGGCGTAGCAAAAAGTGACAGCTCCGTGAAAGAGCGACTCAAACGCGTTGCCTTTTGGTTTGCCATTCGGGTCGCTACGTCATTATGGTTGGACGCTTTGAGGATTGCCATCGTTAGCAACCTAAATGTTTCAGAAAAATAACGAATTTTCATCTCATTTAACGAGGAAAAGTCAAAAGTATCACAATTGAAGCTAGTTATTGTTATTTGGGTCAAAAGTCGTTTCTAACGGCAAAATGGCATGAAAACGTGATAGTCGATAGTCAAGCACGCTACTCGTAGGTGTGGTTTATACCCCCTAAGTTATAAATGGAAATTCCATTCTTTCTTCGTCTGCAGGTGGGTCGCACGGCGCTGCACGTAGCCTGCGAAGGCGGCCACTCCTCGACGGCTGTTCTCCTGGTATCTCGAGGTGCTGACCGGGAATATAGGGACCACTCGGGACGAACACCACTGCACCTCGCAGCCGTGCACAGACACACGGAACTCGTGAGAGCACTGCTGGACACAGGCTGCAACGTGGACGCTACAGACAATGTGAGTTAATAATCCCTGGTACTTGTAATTTCTTTTGGCAGCCTGGCCTGGTAAGCCATTGACATCTCGACATTTTTAAATGCTTTGTAAGGGCCCGTGTCACCATTCTCTGTTAAGTTCCAGTTATCTTATGTGTCAGTTATCTATGATGATGTCTCTGTTTCGCAGTAATCAATAGAGACGAAGTCATAGATAACTGACACTTAACATAACTGGAGGTTAACAGAGAGTGGTGAAATAGCCCCAAGTGTAAAGGCGATGCCCCACTGCAGCAGCGCACGGTTACGCTACGCACGTGGGTATGTACATTTCGCTATATATCAAAATGTAGGCGGTAGTTTCCACAGCAGTGCTCGCACACGCTACGCACGAAATGACCAATGGACCCACGTGAGTTATATGTATAGCGTGTCCGTGCACAGGGCCGCAGCAGTAGGCAGTGGAGGCCTAAGTGAACGCATGCAGCGTGGCGAGCAGCGGCAAAGGGCTCTGTGCAGCGTCGACTCAGAACACCAGTCCAGTATGAGATTCATTTGTTTAATACGCCCCGCCCCGCCGCATGCCCAACTCGAGCGTCCACTCAGATCTTACCCTAAGTATCGACATTATTATGTCTGGCCGTCCACTGAACCAAATTTGGTCGTCAACGAGCGGTCTTCAGTTTTATGGGGTCCTAAATCCCGACCGGAATGGCCGTAAACGAATCTCTGCCCGTCTTCTCTTTTATGTAAATTAGAATGTAGAATTCATAAAATATCCTAAGCTTTTCACTTTGGAAAGATTACCGCTGAACTTCGAAACGTTCCTTAGATAATTTATAAGTTGAAATAAAGCCGAATTAATTCATAATTCGAACCTAAATGCTCATATTTTTAACGAGAATATATCTCCTTTGTGTTTTCCATGTTTTCCCGACCCTTGAGGGCTCCGGACCATACCCGTATAATTTTTGTGTCTGACATGCCTTTGAATTTGTTGTGCCATCCCTACCCTAATCATGTGAAGTGTATTGAAAAAACCATAACAACCTCGGATTATATATTACGACATAAATTTTATTGTTGCGGAAGTTATTCAGCTGTAATTAATATGGCTAAGCGAGATTAATGACGTTTACGCCACACTTGAGATGACGCAAAATGTAACCAACGACGAATTCGCAATCGTAAAATGTTACAAATTTCTTCAGTGCTATCGTAGGCCATACACTAGTTCTGGAGAATAACGGATCCGTGGTAGACCTTTGGTCTCTCAAGCACCACTCACGCTCACGCTTGAGTTTTTCGGAAACACGAGTATTGTTTTATTGAATCAGGCGTTACTTTGCGGAGGTCCATTTTAATGAACACGAAATATTTACCTTGCTACTCCGCTACTTACGTACACGATAACCAACGAGTATTGTGTTAAATTAGTTGCGTACGAAATTTACCACGACAATTTCGGTGATATCATCCATCTATGAATCGTAAAGTGCGTAAAGTTGCCAAATAATTGTTGTCTTGTTGTTGTGTGTCGTGCAAAAAGGAATAAATATGTCTTCTTTTCTTTTCTTTTTTTTTCTTTTTAAATCGTTTTGAAAGTACTATTTATAGTAAGTATAGAGAGGGCGTGTTCTGAGACGGAACCTGGGACCTTACCATGACGTCTTAATGCGTTTCAGTTTAGGTTCGCTCGCTGTCAGATTCATACTAAAAGTGACAGCTAAAACTAGAACTGAGTCGGAATTAAGACGTCATGGTAAGGCCCCTGATCCAACAGTAGGATGTAGGTACATAAATAAGCTAGACACCAGTTTAAAGGTGAAGTTTTTATGGTGCCTTTAACTTTACTGTTTATACGTAATTAGTTACGCAATTTGTATCACAATATTCACAATCTGAGAGAATATTAGAATAAATACTTCGCATGTTTACCCAGTTTTTCACTCAGAGTATTTAATTATTTTACTCCACTAAACAATGTACGCCGTTTCTAATTTGTAGCAACCCACGTCTCATTTAAACTGATTTTAGTACCTACGTCAATAAAAGTAGCGTAACAGAAAATTCTGTAATGTTTCTAAACAGAATATTAAATTTCGCAAAAAATAAAACTCATGAATTACCTACTCTCAAGGTTGATGGTAACAAACAAAATATTTGCTGGAACAAGGAAAATTTACGGGTTTCCCTAAAATGCGGTTAATTCAAGTATTTCGCTCCATGTTACATAACGAAGCTCCACCGCCTAACAGAGCTCCAAGCTCCAATTAAAACAATTGTTCTAAATTAACTAACCTTGCCTTTGGAAAATTAAACGTTTTTCCCGCACTTGGAAGTTTCTCGATTGTTCTAGAACGAGGTTACGGCGCTGCAAATGGCCTGCGCGCAGGGCTGCCGCGGCATTGTAGAGCATTTGCTCGCGTTCGGCGCCGACGTGCATTTACAGAATAACGTGAGTAGCCTCTTCAATTTTATGCTCACCTGGTACCTGAAAATGAATGCCCCTAAATGGTTCATGAAACTTTTCTTGGAAATTTGAAATCATTATGCTTTTCATATATAACTATGTTAGTCCGGGTGGAATTTTGCGATTCAGTTTTGAAGCAGATATCTTCATTCGATTGAGCTGAAATTTTGCATACTTGTGTAAGTCAGATGACAATACAATAATTTGGTAATAAAATTCCGGTGGTCCAGCCAGGACCGTCTCCGCAGAAAACTCTTAAAAGGTTGGTCCGATTGACTAGAAATTTGGTACACATAA
Source organism: Pandemis heparana (assembly GCA_963854515.1). Lineage (NCBI taxonomy): Eukaryota > Metazoa > Arthropoda > Insecta > Lepidoptera > Tortricidae > Pandemis > Pandemis heparana. The sequence goes on along the minus strand of OY978020.1, from coordinate 1,993,558 downwards.
TGTAAGACGGATGACAATGCTAGCACAGTCAACAAAAAGTACAGTCAGCAAAAAAGATTGTATCTAAAATGAAATTTTTAGGTTAGGTTATTATTTAAATACTGATGTGCTTATGTTTGTAACATCTGTTCTGTGTATTTATAATGTAGCGTGGAGTTCCGCTCGCGACAGGCTCGTGAGTCACTAGGGTTTTTGGTTACTGTAACGTCAAGTTCGCTCTTGCATGGAATACTGTTCCCATATCTGGGATGGGTCTGCTAGAGGTCAGCTGGATGCCTTGGACTCGTTAGAGCGCTGAGCGAAGAGGATCATAGGCAGAGACTCACTCGTGGAGGCAAATCTTCCGAGCCTTGAACACCGTAGACAAGTGGCCTGCCTCTCGGCTTTTTATCGGTTACATTTCGGTGAGTGTGCGGAGATAACCTAATACCCCCTTCCCCTTTCTGTCACCTAACGACTAGGCGCGGCGAGCAGTTTCACCCTTATGTTGTAGACATTTCTCCATTACGCACAAAGCGGTTTGCCTCCTCTTTCATTATGCGGACAGCTAAGGAGTGAAACTCTCTGCCGAAGTCAGTTTTTCCGGAACGCTTAATCTGGACATCTTTAAGGCCAAAGTGAACAGACACCTTCTAGGCAAACGTGTACCATCTTAGGCCTCATCTTCGCCTTCCATCAAGCGAGATTGAGGTCAAACGTAAGCCTATTTTATGTAAAAAAAAAAAACGTTGAGTACCCGGCTTAAGAAGATATTTGGTCGCAGGTGGGTTCATCGGCGCTACACGCCGCGTGCGCAGCGGACGCGACAGACATCGTGGAACTGCTGCTGGCGCACGGCGCAGACCCCACGCTCACCGACCAGGTACCAGGACAACATGAACCGAAACAGGCCATATTAACAAAACGAAGCTTTACTCTGTACTGGTCTTTACCCGTGCCTTCGTTCGCCTGAACCCAACCTAAACCATCAGCATCATCTGATTGGTCAGTCGAAATTACGTGATATTACTCTGTACTCATGGGTATTAGGTATAAGTACAAATATATCATGGGTATTCCCAAAAATCCTGTAATATAAAATTATATTACATTTTGTGCTTAATTTTAGTGTCTCAGACCTTCGAAATTTCGCGTTTTGCATGGGTAAATCCCGAGCTGGTCATAAAAATAGCCTACAGGCTTTTCCCAAAATCCATCAAAATCCAAAAACACGCAGACAGACAGCCATACTCGGCATATTCATAAACTTAAAATATTGGCAGAAAATAGGCTAAAAAGAGTTCACACACCTTTTTAGGGTTCCGTACCCAGGGGTAAAAACGGGACCCTATTACTAAGACTTCGCTGTTCGTCCGTCTGTCTGTCACCAGACTGTACTGTAACTCATGAGCCGAAATGACCGTGCCAAGTCTAACTCCCTTATTCATAAACGCTCTATAGGCTTCTGCTAACTTAACAATCGTTTGTCCTTATCCGTTAAAGGTAAATGTCAGAGTGACAGATAAGGACAAACGATTACTAAGTTAGCAGAGGTCTATAAAGCGTTTATGAATAAGGGGGTCAATCATTACTATGTCAATTCGACAACGAACTATTTCAGTGCAATGCTAGTCTGGAAACTGAACGGAAATAACTCAGTCTGCTGTAATGTTGGAACATCTAGCGAAGCGGAGGTGAAAGAGGTCACACATTTAAAAAAGAAGAGGTTCTAAAATCAGACGTTTTTAGGTTTTTAGTTTTAAAAAACAGAACCCTATGGATTCGTCATGTCTGCCTGTCTGTCCGTCCGTTATGTCGGAGCCACTTTTGTCCGAAACTACAAGAACTATACTGTTGAAACTTGGTAAGTAGATGTATTCTATAATCCGCATTAAGATTTTCACACAAAAATAGAAAAAAATATATATTTTTTTTTAATTAAGTATACAGGCACTAGCTGTTGCTTATGTTTAATGTATAACGAATCCAGGCAGTAGTGCTTGCGCTGCTGTGTTTCGGCGAGGAGAGTGAGACAACCGGTGAAATTACTGGCACAAGAGGTATTCTAACCTAGCCCTCTAGGCTGACAACGTATTTACAATCTTCTAAAAAGATTAAAAAAACCTTTCCTTCTTTGTTGCGTAAAAAGTCAGCTACAGGTACAGGCAACAAAGTAAATTGTATTAAACTCAGTGTTTCGCTTTTTGACGAAAACTTATTTGACGTCAGGCGTCTCCAGTTGGTTTGGCTCTACGCACCAACATAATCGAATACCGCCCGCATATGTTGGGAGATATTTACATAGTTCCAAAGTTTAGCCGATCGACATCCATACTAATATCACAAAATATGACAACAAAACAGTGGGAAAGGAAAAGTTAATGCACTAGAGCTTGCAGTGGGAGCTGGAGGCCCTTCATATCCTTAAATTAGAGCCCCGTGCTTACCCTTATATTTGTGCAGTATTATTATTACGTATCCCCGGGCTGTAACTGTAAGTAGCATTTTACCACCCGCTACGCGGGCGGAAATTTCTACTTCCTGGCCAGGAGTCGAAAAATTGTGTACACACCTCGGGCAGTGATAATGAAAGCCTCATGTCGCACGTTTATCGCCCTCGCCTTTGGCTCGTGCGACAAGTTCCTGTGACTTTCGCCACCCTCGGAATGTAATACTATTAGGCATATTTGTAGATCTATGAGCGTCGCCAGCTGATCACTTATATATAGTCTGGCAGATAAATCACTGCAGCCAGATGACACTTTCAGTGTTGTCAGTTTTTGGCGAATATTAAGTAGTGATGTGACTTAGTGAGTGAATGAAAGATAATGAACGATGTAATGAAATTGATTTGCGTCATTTATCTTGAAATAGAGAATTTTCAAAGCGTATTTTAATGAAATTATTTGTTCAATAAGATTTTTTGTATGTTTTCTACTTAGTAGCGCGATTTTCAACACATTTCCCATTTTGCCATAAATAAAACAACAATTATCACAATAATATTTTTTTCTACCTCTGTACTTTACTTAAAAACTTAAATTATTCCGAATCTGCGGACCAAGCCTTTATATTTTTGAGTTTGGTTGCAGTTCGGAGTGGAAATGGAAAAGTCGTTTTTGTTCATTAATATGAACCTTGAAACCCTCAAAAGTATCGCGCTTAATTTAAAATATACTAAACTAAGAATGTGACATTCATAAAATATTTCGTTCGTTCAGTAATCAAATTATTCATTACGTGACCTTAGTCGAGCACTAGTGAAATAAATGTGGTATCATTATTTCGTAAAATGACATTTGGAAGTGTCATCTGGCTGCAGTGATTTAGCTGCCAGACTATAGATAGCGTTTATCGGTGGGTCAAACAGTATAACATTGTCAAAAAATAAAGGCTACCTACATTTTTAGATCCCCTAGGAGGGGCCTCCCCCCCTTGGCGACGCCCTTGTGTAAATCCGCTCTACCTCATTCCGCTTCCGCTCCTCACTAGCCGCAGCCTTAAGTCGTCTCCCGGCTGCCCCGCTCAGTACGAACAATATTTACATTTCTCTTTATCCAGGCCTTCGGGAGTTCTTAATTCCACCTGGAGGTTGCCTGCCGAAAGTTATTAGATAACGCAACGAAGTTTGCCAACGTTTTTGCGAAGCGATTACTGCGTTCTTTAGTAATGGATAAACAATATGACAGGGTATATACCCTTCCATGCTGGGCTGGGATCGAATAAAAGACAAGTATGTAACAGTTTTGGTGTACTCATCTATAAGGGTGCGACCACACACCCGCTTAAAAAACGGTGACGTTACGGAATCGCAACAAAATGTATGAAGTAAACGTTGTGAAAACGTGGCGCATACGACACGTCTGCGTATACGAGGCGCTGTGGTCGGACCTTAACTTCGTCATAAATTACGTGAAATGGCCAGTCGCAAAATGTCTAAATCGTTATAATAAAAGTGTAACCGCCGCAGGTCATGTCCTTTTTATGAACTGTCACGGGTAATACTCTTTGTGCTCTTGTCCAAATATGATACGTTATTATCCCTTCTTACAATGCTTACTTCCGGCGTGGAGGGTGGGAAAATAGGGTACAATTAGGTACTAACATGAGCTTTGCATGTTCATTCTTTAGTGCCTTCGTTGTTGCGGGTTTGTTGTGGCTGTGTAATGAACGTGATGTATGTCTAACTTGCTCGTTTACTTTTGCCTTCCTCTTCTGTAAAAAAGTCTTCCCTCATTATACTTTTCTCTAAAAAAGAACGAGTAAGCAGCCAGTAGTAAATAAAATAAAAAAATCTTAATTTCAAACCAGACTGATCCATAGAATGTTAGTAGTAATGTTAAGTAGCTTTGCAAAATGTAATCCGGCAACTGAAGATCTTTGAAGTAGTTATAACTATCAAGTATTCAAGGGTTTGAATAAATAATTTCAGAGATCAGTCCGCTGTTTGAGGGCTTCGTAGTAAACCTGAGCAATTGCATAATTTAGTAGCCAACCGCAGATTTTCTCTAAATTTCCTTTAGCTACCTAAATCGCGCCATTATTTCATACTTTAGCAGCGTTCGGTCGAAACAGGGTTACGGGACTGTACTTAAGATTTAATAGAATCTACGTAATATTTCTGCTAACCAAGGAATAATATTGTTATTGTGTGTGAGGCACAAATCGGTGGTCAGATTGCGATTCGTATAATGATGATATTTTTTTCATGATTTTTCGAATTTAATTTCAAAAGCTGCATTTTATTTCATCTCATTACATTTTCTATAATTATTTCATTGGATCTCAGCCTGGACTTTTTATATATGATTATGACCCATAGCTACTACGCTGATAATGTTTTGTAACAGATATTTATTTCGTTCAGATAATTAATTTAATAATTTCTTTGTCTTACGTAGCCCTGGGGCGACCGTACCGAGGCTCGGCAGGTACCACACGAATTATGATATTAAAACAACTTTACATGGTTAGTTTATTATTAAGAGGTTTTGCGCTGAAATTGTTCGTGGAAGTTGAGAAGTATTGAACGCGTTGAAACCGCGGTTAAGGTGTACACGGGCGGCATGTTGCCAGCGAAACCATCTCTTTCTCTCTCTTTAAGCTAGCACGAACAAACGCACAGTCAAACAGCCACTAATTCTAAAAAATATTGTTTTGGGTTTTACCTTAGTCATTGGGTTACCCGAACCTGACACTTCTGGAGTTTGAAGAGCCGAATATGCAAGGAAAGTAAAGCTGTCCACTCTGCTACACCATTTGTAGCACAGTGACACATCCATCGATGAGGTCTCCTAAACTGCCTGCTGCAAGGCTTCGTGCTTCTTTAGGGATGTGAGGTCTTTTCATTGTGGCCAAACTTGAAATACTTTTGTCATGCGGCAGTGTCTGCTGCGACGCCACTCCGAAAACATTTTTGTGTTCAACACTTTTTCATGTACCTTAGAGACAGACCAATCAGTTATAATTTTACAGTATGTGTACCTGCCAACCTACAATAGATTGCGTTGGTATTAATTAAGTTGGTATGTTCATACATGAGCCAAATATATTATTATGGTCTGCCACCCAAAGGTTGGAAATCCTTTGCACGTCATAAAGTATGATAAGACGTGGAGCGATTGTACGTCTTCTTGCGTACAAAGCTGTATATTTTTAGAATCAGAAATTTAATATACTTCGTGCCAATCATAATTTATTTTTATCTAAAAATAGCAAAAGCACAAAATGTCGACGTAACACCGAGGGGACACCCGGGTTTGAACCGGGGACCATTCGATCTGCAGTCGAATGCTCTACCACTGAGCTATATCCCCACATGCAGGCTTTGCGAAAAAGCGCATCACGATCCTTAAAGAGGTCAGACGACTGCGTGACGTCATTGCGTGCACCAACGCGGCAAAGCCTGTTGATAGCAAAAATACTAATAACATGCTGGTGGAATAATTTGTTAATTTACCAAGAATCCCGCAGTTTCGGAATTAGGACTTCATTAACAAATGGACGAAATGCAAATAGAATTGTGGTCAGGCCCCTCTTCTCCACTGGGCACTATGGGCACGTGCCCAGGGCCCCGCGATCGAATGGGGCCCCCTAGTTCCTGCCAGATAACCAAATGATAACCGATATTTAGGTCATAGGGGCCCCATGATCCTAATGTGCCCAGGGCCTCAAATAGTTTAAAGACGGCCCTGATTGTGGTTGAAAATAACCTTAGCTACCACGGACGCTGCATCGCGTCGCGGCCGAAACGTCTAGCTACCTAATTTTAAAATTACAAATTATGCTATTAAGACACGTACATAGTATAGTGGTATTAGTTGTTATGAACCTTAACGCGTTCACTGCCAGCTTACACGCTTACACGGCACGTCTTCAGATGCTGAAAACGCACATGTGCGTTCGGATGATTGTTAGTGGCTGAACGCAGATCAGTTATGCCGGCAGTGAATGTGTTAACGACGCTTTAATCAGTGATGTATTTACAACGTGAATGACGTAAATAACTGACGATGAATTTAACCAATCTCGTGCACTTATGAGGATACCGTCAGAAGACAATAGAATACTATTACATATATTTTGCCTTTGGTTTTATCTCCTGCAAACAAATCAGTAATATCTCGGCAAAATTACACCTCGGCGCTTGAATTGCGGTTTCATTATCCCTCTCCTTGCAGTGCAGGTTCATTACATGACTAATAAATTTCGCACGATGAGATGTTTCCTCCAGAGAGAGCCCCGACCATGCGCTGTAATAATCTTGCGTAGGTAGGTACCAGGGAAACATAACATGCAGACACGTTAGCGTGCGCCATGGGCATGCAAGCATCTCTCTGTAATTACATCATCATTGTCTCCAGCCTTCACTTCCCACTGCTGGGCACAAGCCTACTCTAAGAATGAGAGGGCGTGCATTAGGAACTTCACACACCATTGAATGAATTATGCATCGCGGGTATGTGTAGGTTCCCGGTGTTTTCCTTCAATGAAAATGTCAAGATTTTCTAAATGATCTATTTCGCACAGAACTATTCCGAAAAAGTCAGACGTGTCCTGTAGGAGTTCGTGGCTGTAGGTCAAACCACTAGCCACTAGGCTACGAAGGCTTTTTCGGGTTTGTAATTGAATGCGACAAATTTGTGTTTTCATATTGCTTGACCCGAGTTACAGTTGTCGTTTCCTTAAATTTGTAAGAGGAAACCACGAAATTGTATGGGGAATTGGGAATTATCTACCTTTGCAAAGTACCGTTGCAAAAGTCAAACTGTATCAATAATTGATCTCGCCTCAGTAGCAATAGTTCGATAATCCGGTCGACAGGATTAGTAGGTACAACTTCTCAGTGGCAATAATCCTATAATAAGTACATATAGAGTGCATCAAGAAAGTCCTTTTCACCTCACTTGCTCGAAAAGGCTCTTTCTCCTTCAAAATCTGCGTTTTTAAATTCGAACGTGACGATGACCACCATTGTCCACCTCTTGTACTCAGAAATTAAAAAATTTAAATTCATGTTGGCGTCCCGCTTATGTAAGGTGAATATTACGTGAGTGAGATGAACGGAATAACACGGACTTCAAATGTAGCACTTGTTATCAGAACCCCTAACTTTTTCATTCGATAAAAAAAACATAATGTTACTTTCAGAATTGTGATCCAATACCTATTATTAATTTATTTGCTAACATTCGTTGCTAAATAAAAAAACAATTTACTATTAGTTCAACTATTTTTTTTCCGTCCACCATTTATCTCGCTGTAGTGAGGTAAAAATTATGTGTTTCACTTGGCAGCAAAGTTGTTTAGTGTCTCGTGCCTTAAAACCCTCGCGACGCGAATTCTTCTGTTGAACCACGAGCGACGCGAGTCAAATCTTAGACTCCTTCGCTTACTCGGGTTTCAATACAGGCACTCGCGCCAAACAAAAACTTTGCAGCCTTGCATAACAAATAACGTATCATCTTGGTATCATCCTAAGGTTTAATGTCATTTAAAATTTGAAAATGTGCAAGGCATTTAAACGTCAGTCTATTTTCACTTGCTAGATAATGTGATATTGAGCTTTGTTTTTTTGTTGATGAAGGAACTGTCATTAAAAATGCCCAATTACTTTCTTGGCCGACAATACAAAAAAGTGTCAAAGAAGGAACATGAAGATTAGAATTTAACTTTCATTCCCGCTCATGCACATCCCACTCTTGTTAACATGTACATGTATAATACTCGCATGTATTATGCAATACATACATAAGGAATGTGCGTAAATTAAAATTTCACGGTTCGCGTTCCCAAGAGGCTGGCAGCCATTACTGGGATATCGTGTCGCTTCACACCCGTGGCGAGGACACGTCCGGTGATAATGTGTCCCTGGTGAAACAAATAAACTTACACATACTCGAATTTGTGAAAAGTACCATTAGACCTATACAAAGTTACCCCACCCACTAAAAACGTCACAACAGTTTGTTCAGAATCATGAAATTGATTACACATTATGCAAATACATAATTTACCTGCAAAATTGCAGGTAAATTTATAAATGCGTGCTGCATTTTATACACACTAAAGGTTGATTTAGACGAGGACTATTTTCAGGCGTCTAAATTTCGGCGCCTAAAAAAGGCACCGTCACATCCTCAGACCGTTTACACAACGACTATTTTCAGGCGCCTAAATTTCGCCGCCAGTGAACCGCAAACCGTTTACACGCTGCCTTTTTAGTGCCAGTCGTTAGCACGCCGCCACAACCGACGGTCCTTGTTTACGCGCCAGTCTTTCTACGCTAAGGTCACCATCATTTAAAATGAATTCAGGACTTCTGAAGTTAAAAAGGCAATGTATAACCAAACTATCCGCGTTATTACGAGAGGAGCTGATTAATATATTGGAGGTAGAATGAAATTCTTCGAACCAACTTGCCCTCGGCTTATAAACATTTCCTCCAGTACCCGATCTTGTCGATTTCTCAATTTTATTCACTTCTAAATAGTACGTACTCCTGATAGTTTTAATTTTCGCCTTTATTTCATTGATATCCAATGCTTCTATATAGACATTCCTAATGTAATTGTTTACAACGCTGTTAGGCGCTTTTCCTTGTTTCGATAGTCGAAGCATCTATTGTCACAAAGACATTCTTGTTCTCTATACAGTTGAACAAGCTTTAATATTTCGTTTTCACTGAGTTTCGGCGCCATTTTACCCGAAGAATGTACACCCTATTTACTTTACGGCACGGAGCCGTGCCTGCGACTGGCAGCGACGTGTTTACACGAGGCCGAAAAATAGTCGCGGGGGTAGCGAGAGACGCGGGCGGAGGTCACTGGCGCCGAAAAATAGACTCGTGTTCTATTCCGTGCCAGCGCTGGCATGCCGCGAAAAAATGGCGCCGTAAGTGTTTACACGGTGCCTTTTCCAGGCGACGTGATTTAGGCGCCTGAAAATAGTCCTCGTCTAAATCGACCTTAATACCCTTGACAATATTACGCTTATACGGATTTGCCATCCATGCTGCTCTGGGAGCAAAGAAAAAACAGAATGTGCCAGTTGCCTCTCTTCCCGGCGCACAGATGGTAAAAGCCCATTGTGGGAATGGGCGAAAATCTTACAATACAATACAATAACTCTTTATGATGAACACCACATATACCAACAATCAAAACAGAAAAAAGGTATACAGAAGTAATAAGGTAACAATAGGCGCCAATAGGCCATAGTCATATTGGGGGGCAATAGGTGGGTGGTCTTACGAATCAGATATAGACGATGTGGCTAGCAATCCTTCACTATTTCATTCCCCTTTCCACCTATACTTACTATTGTTTATTCTGTGCCTTATACGCCCACAATCATGCTAAACGTGGCCTAAATCTTGTTACTCCGTAAAGGGATAAAGACGTGATTATTATGTATGTATGTCATGTATGTGCCGATTATAAATTAAACACTAGACTAATATTCAGAATAATAATTATAAACCAGTTGGGGTGTTAGAGGTTTTTAGTTGGAGTGCTGTGTAGCAAGTTATAATGAAATGGATGACAAAAGTGACTCTACATTTCAGTCGCCTTCAGTATCCAGTCACTTACAATGAAGAAAATTCGAAATATTATAAACGGGATATGAACCGCGATGACCTTTATTGAGCTCCCAATATTCTTACCTACCGATATTCTTATTCGATTTAAGATAAAAGATAAGATAAGATAAAAGATGATTTATTGCCACAAACAACAATTACAAAAAACAATTATATTATGTAAGTACAACTTTAACCTTATTTTTACTACATAATAATATTAATTTAATGTTTCTTTCAACATAAAACAAATGTGGCAAAGGGGATGCACTCAGCATTTGCTGTGGGTTAGAGCTCGCACAGGAGCCTCCAACTGACACAGCGCTGATTTAGTCTACCCGTGATCATGATGCATGCATCTGCGTCGAAATATCGGGAGCTCAATAAAGGTAATCGCGGTTCATATCCCGTTTATAATATTTCGAATGAACTTAACCGTGAATCATTGAAAACTCTTAATGAAGAAAAGATTTGCTGTACATCTAATTCTGTGAAACTATTATTTATTAACTTTGTTTTGGTGCTCAATCACGCCCGGGGCGAAAAACGGTGCAATATATCAGTATTCTTAGTAAAAGAAGCGTGGGTTTTGGTTAAGCCAGGGCCTATTTCACAAGGGCTTCCCCGTTATGGGTAAATTAGGAATAAAAAATACCTAGGTACTTATTAAAACTACTTGAGGTATCATGCGCACTGGAGCTCAATTTTAGAGACACATTCAGGGGAAAATAGCATTCGAAAGAGGCAAATCGACGCATTGCCAAAAACTACGGCTTATTTTTTGTTGACATGATTGATTAAAGTTGTACTTTTACTTAAATTTGTATTTTGTAGTGGTTAGTTTCAAAAGGCCGCTATGAGCCTCTAGTCACTTCCACACGAACAAAGTCGCGGACTGACGCCAGTGCTCTAAATAAGCGGGAAACACTCACTTGTAGCCCTCGTGTGCAAAGTGAGGCTCGAGTAGCTTCATATCCCGTAGCGCTCTCTTAAACAGGCTTATTTGCATGATGAACCTTAATTTTGCACTTGAAAAAATCTGTCTATTAAATTACGAGAAGTTACGGCAAGTAAGTAACTTAGCAAGTTTAGCAATGCAATTTCTTGTGTCGAATTGAAAATTATTGAGACGGGAGGACCGGAGAAAATATTGGTTGGATTGGAATATTCGTTCGTTTTTTTGACATTTTAAGAAAGGTATGTAAACAATCTTGACATTGCTTTTTATCGAAAAACAGTTTTTAAAAATAAATAACAGCAAGTGACAATTTTAAATCCCTTAGATTTGTTTTGTATGGTCTTGTATATTTCTGTAAGACTCTGAGAGTTGTTTTTAAGCAGTTATGTATTAAACACTGCACTGTGTCGAAACTGTCTCAAAAAATTAAAAACAACTGATTACGTTTAGTACCAAAATGAAAACTGCATTAGTAACTGGAATACGAAAGTTAAGTGAAGTTATAATCAGGTCATGTTGACCATGGCGTACCAGGCGTAGCAGCTTTTCAGTAACAGCTGTAAGCTTTAGAAATACTAGGAAAACAAACGTAACGTACGTTCGCTAAAAGTTTAATGCAAGCGAGGCTGGTGAAAATGAATCCTTGGCCCGGCCGGCTCGCAGCTGCTGAATTATTGAAACCTCCGCACGCCGCCTGCTCTCCTGGTAAAATAATCTTTTGCATAATAAAATAAACATCGCAGGTCAATTGCAAACAAAATTCAGAAGAAAATGTGTGTGCTGAGTGAAATTTATTCGTGCCCGGAAGAAAATGCTTTTCTCGGATTTTTCATATCACCTTTCGACTGAGTTATTGCTTTGTTTAGGACTTAGCAATGCTTATGGTTAAGTGCTCGTTTTGGAGTTTTTCATTCATAGTAGGTAGGTACAGTGCCCGGCCATAAAGATTACACTTCGGTCTTTGGAAAGAGACAATTGGCGTCACGTCGTAAGTTAGAGCGTGGTAGCCTGGTGGTTTGACCTCAAACAGATGGTCGTGGGTTTGAGCCCGGGCTCGCACCTTTGAGTTTTTCGGAATTCATGTGCGATATTATGTTTATGTTTATGTTTAATTGATCATTCAATATAAAATTACATCATCACTTAAAATTAGGTACATTTACACTTGAAATTTACCATGAGCTTTTCGGTGAAAGAAAACATCGTGAGGAAACCCGCACACATCTGCGAAGCGGTGTGTGTGAAATTTTCAATCCGCACCCGCGTGTGAACTATAGCCTAAGCCCTCTCATTGTAAGAGAAAGCCTGTGTCCAGCAGTGGGACGTATATAGGCTGGAGATGATGATGAAGTTAGAGCGAGACAGCGCTCTACGAAGCCGAAATTAGTCGGGAAGACCGTCGTGCAATCTTTATGGCCGGGCACTGTAGCTTAGTTTGTACTAGCGTCTCAAGAGCGATAAGCATACCTACACCTACACTCCTAAATAATTCGCCATTTAAATACAAATTTTGCTAAAAGGATCTTGAGAAAACAAGCACAATCGCACACTCCTGCGAATAAAGAGCCTGTCTAAATACCGAATAAACAATTTACAAACAAGATCCGCTACTTTACTGCTTTCCTACACGGTCGCGTAAAAGGACGAATTGAACGACGCCTACTCCCAATTTACACGCTCGGCCGCGTTGACTCTCGGCGTGTTATTCCCCCCTGGATCACGTAGACGTAATCTATTTAACATCATGTCGACCGAGACAAGCCTCGCAACTATTGGCGATAAAGGTCAGCGACCACTTGTTTGCTTTAGCGGAAGAACTTCAAAAAGACCTTTATAAACGCTCAAGTAAATATTGTTTCATAAATAACAGAAGACGGAGCCGGTACTAAGGTGATCTGATTGCGGGTAGACGATGGATTGTACATACATGTAGTCCGTGACTTCCGTGAGCTCTTCGAATACCATTTGGATTTGTTATGCTGTCTCCCTCACTCGGCCGATTGCATTGCCGAGATTGCAACACAATCTAAGAGCTCACGGACTGTACAACGTGGCTATTTGGCGGCGAGATGTTGGAGAATGAGGGACGACTCTTTGTAGCTGTGGATATCGGATATATCTTTGCCAGTATGATGATGCATGATTGATTCGAAACATGATTCAAAATTCCAATCGAATCCAATTCGAAGATCCAGATTGTAATGCAGTAAAGTAACGTAGGTACTTAGCGCCAAGCAAAGCAATAGGTAACCAGTACCTACTTACCCAGCCAATCGTATTGTACTAGCTTCTGCCCGCGACTTCGTCTGCGTAGAATTATACATTAAAAACCTTCCCCTTGAATCACTCTATCTATTAAAAAATACGCATCAAAATCCGTTGCGTAGTTTTAAATATCTAAGCATACATAGGGACAGACAGCGGAAAGCGACTTTGTTTTATACTAAGTATGTAGTCATGATACATGATTAAGGGTGCGCGACCAAACCGCCGCGTATACGCAGTGACGTGTCGTATGCGTCACGTTTTCTCACCGTTTCTTCATACATTTTGTTGCGATTCCGTAACGTCACCGTTTTTTAAGCGGCGGTGTGGTCGCACCCTAACAGATGATTATATCGAATCATATTTTTTCTTCTAAAATTACATTATGCTCTTTGAGACAGGTAAAATTCTCTTAGAGAATTCTTCGTAATTATTCATTAGAACATAAGTACAAGCTCTCCTAAGTGCCATATTACTTTGCTTTGAAGCCCGCTAGAGATCTCTGCACTTAGTGATGCACTTCGCAGTTAATTCTCTCCATCTTCCACTGTAATTAAAAGATGTAGTGCAGATGCACCACTTTAGACTAACTACACACGCATTCATTGCTTTAAAAAGAAGTTAAACTCAACATCAGATATAATGTGAAGGCAAACTTCTTGGAATCCAATTTGTTAGTTCCAAAAACTATAATTAAGGCAGAAAGTCATAAAACTACTGCATTTAAACAAACATTAGCTTCTTATTGTAGAGCCATTATAACACCCATCAAAGTATAATAAGTACCTTGCTTCGACTGAAGTGAACAAAACAAATTAAAAGTAAATAAATAACTTTCAGACGTCCAAACCCACAAGTGGGTATATAGATATTAAAACCATGGGCGAGTTCTTTTGTTCAAAGTTATGCGCTCGCGGCAAGATGTTTTCCAAAAAGCCTTTGCATAATTAAACAATCTTTTCTGAGATAAGTTCGAAAGGTATTCTTATTAGTTAATAGGTACTGTTAATATCAGTACCTTTCAAGCTATGTTTTTGAAATACTTAATTAAGTACTGAAGTAACCAGCTTTCAGTATAACTTTGTCAAAGCTAGGTAGCTTCAGTACGAGTAGGTACTCGTTTTTATAAAAGTTAAAAACGGAACCCTTACTAAGACTCCATTGCCTGTCAAAACAAGATTTTAGAGAGCACTTAAGTAGGTATGTGAAAATGCATCTCCAAAGCGGGGAAATTGTATTTGTAGCGGTGCGGTCGAACAGAACTCAAATTAAAATGCGTTCACTTGTTAAACTGAATTGTCTTTTAATTGACAACATTTCATATTTCTGAGCCTATAATTTTAATGGTTCTCTATATTTTGTTTGAAAAGATGAACATGCTGACAGTTTAATTTTTTCGCTAGGGTTTGTATTTAAATTATAATTAATTTATTAATTTTTGCTTATTCTAAAAGGGCGTAACTCCGATACTATCGCAGAATAGACACTTATCCTTTTGTCTTTTCTCTATAGAAAAAAAACTGACGTCAATTTCAAATTGTCAATGTCAGGCCCTATTCTCCAATATTCGATTTTCTAGGTTGGCTTCGTGCTGTTCCGCTCATACTAATAGTCATTATCTTGAGAGTGAGAGAGAAGGTATGCAACGAACTTCGAAAACAGAATTTCAGAGTCGCCCCCCTTGTACTTTGAAGTTGTCAGAAATACAAAATTATGATCGCTTATTTTTTCTCGTGAAAAAAGCAAAGGCGTTTCACCTATCCTGTGGTAGTTTTGGTAAAATTAGGACATATTTTTAATTATTTTTTATTTTTTATAATAAGCGATATTAAAATTATATATAAACATATTGCAGTGATCAGGAGGCAAAATCCTTTCGAACCATATATACATTTTCAGGTGTTATAAAAATGAAATGTTGTCAATTCTCTTATTCACATGTAACAGTTATACAGTAGATTAAACAGATTTTAACAGACTAAAAGTCAGATTTTAGTTAGATTCAGATGAGGTACAAAATATGCGTCTAACAAGAACAAAGATGGCTGAAGCAAGAAAGGGGGGAGGGGAAAGGAAAAACTATTCTATTGGATGGCGCGTAGGCGCGCGAATTTGGCGCGCGCAGCGAGAGCGCGCCACAAAACCGTCACTTAAACCTAATTTGATTTGACAGTCTGTCAACTGCTGCCTAGCTGAGCCACTAGATGGCGCTATATTATTGATTTTTTTTAGGTAAGTTTGTATGTAGTCTAGTCAACTATTCGAAAATTGCATTGTGCTGTATTTTCTTGCACTTTCGAGCGGACTATTGTTTAAATCTCGACTAGCGCGACCCAAAAACCTTGTTGTGGGTTTGAAATTGCAGGCGTCCGTACAGAGAGCATCATATTGTTGCAGTGGTCCCAGTCTCCGGTAAGCGTGGCGGGAGGAGCCGCGGAGGTGCCGCCGGAGGGTTTCCGTCGCGCCGCGCGGGGCTCCTTTTCCGCTATCCTTGGATTACTCACTGCTACCGCCAACCTCGACCACCATCAGGTTAGTAAGGAGAGACTCTCCCCTTATTCATAGACGCTCTATAGGCTTCCAAATAGCAATCATTTATCCTTATACAATACAATACAATACAATAACTCTTTATTGAACACCACATTTAACAATCAAAACAGAAAAAATCCTTCCTTATCTGTCACTTTGACATTTACCTTTACAGATTCTTCGGTTTTTCAGATCTTTAGGCATTAAAGCTTAGAAAGTAAGCTTTTATGCACATACAATACAAAAAGGGGGTGTAAGTGAACCAAATTTCAAGTCAATTGGACCAACCGTTGAAGAATTCTGCAGATACGGCCTGGCTGGACCGCCAGAATTCTACTACCATATTGTTGTATTGTCATGACTTACACAAGTAGGTATGCAAAATTTCAGCTCAATCGGATGAAAAAAACTGCTTCAAAATTGAGTCACAAGATTCCACCCGGACAAACATACATACCTACATACATTGCAAGTTAATATAAAGCTTGTAATAACAATAAAAACGATTCGCACGCGTTCACGGTCCCAATTATACTATGGGAAAATTACCAGCGTGACTAGCGGAACGAAATGACAGCTCATCGCGGTCGAGACGTATCTTCGATCTTGTGACCCAAAACTTACATTAAGCATACCTACTGCTAAGGGCAAGCCCTACAAGTCCTTAATAATAAATATACTGAAAGGACATTAAGGTATATGTAAGTACCTACCTAATTACATTTAACGTTCGAGTTTCTTGTGTAGGATAAAGTGGCTGAACATTTGCTCTAATAAGGAAAACTCGGCACGTTACGAATCCGACAAAAAAGCTTTCAGAGTGAAATGCCTGGCGTTCAAAAAGCATTTATAATTTCACCTTATTCGTTAGCCCTTAAAGGAATTCTTTAGCCAAAATCTAGCTCGATAGGTAATACATAATTATAGGTATCTTAATCAGCGAGTCGCACGGGTGCAATGTACCTAGATATTACGAGTATATAGATTAGATACTAACGGGTACGTATTCAAATACATAAAGTTAAAATACCTATCTACCTAATAGTTCAAAACACCTAATGGTTCAAAATACCTAAATGCGATTTTCTCAGAATTAACAGATTTTTTTTAAACTTAACCTAACCTAACCTATACTTAGATTGGTTTAAGTTCTATCTATATATTTAGGTTAGGTTAGGTTAAGTTTATAAAATTCTGAGAAAATTGCATTAAGGTATTTTGAACCAGTAGGTATTTTGAACTATTAGGTATTTTAACTTTATGTATTTTAATACGTACCCATACTAACACATTGCTGCCACATTTATCGTGATATTTCAACCAATTTACAAAAAAACCCTTACGAGGGTGCATCCGTGCTGAGCTCGCAACGTCGCATTTTTGGTGATTTTTTGCGATTATTTCACAGAAATTGAATGAAAGTATCAAATATCCGTCTGTAGTGCACTTCGTTTTTAGTGTATTAATATGTCCAATGCAGTGATTAATGGTGATGGACTTTTATTTTCGTATTAAAGAGATAAAATACTATATCTCGTTTAATAAGAAAATAAAAGTCCATCACGATGAATTATTGCATTAGACACATTATTACACTAAAAACGAAGTGCACTACAGACGGATATTTGATACTTTCATTCAATTTCCGTGAAATAATCGCAAAAAAACACCAAAAATGCGACGTTGCGCAGGCCCCTCTTCTCCACTGGGCAGTATGGGCACATGCCCAGGGCCCCGCAATCGAATGGGGCCCCCTAGTTCCTGCCAGATTACCAAATGATAACCGATATTTAGGTCATAGGGGCCCCATGATCCTAATGTGCCCAGGGCCTCAAATAGTTTAAAGACGGCCCTGACGTTGCGAGCTCAGCACGGATGCACCCTCTTAACAAATTACACCTGAACCTTCCTCATGAATACTCTACCTAAAGGTGAAAACCGCATGAAAATAAATCCGTTCACTCGTTTTTGAGATTACCGCGACCAGACAGACACTCTGTAACGAGAATGGTTCAATAACCATGCACTGAGTTTGTTTGTGGTAGGTACACAGTCACTATTTAGCTACTTAAACAAGGTAGATCTCGCTAGTCTCACCCCTAAAAGCAAGTGACTGGTAGTGGAATCAGCAAAAGCATGTGCGCGCGTTTGGGACTGTAAATTGGGTGCGTTGTTTGCAGACTACCTACATAATTTGTTTAGAACTAGGCACGTAGCTACTGTTATGTAGTAACTAGCTGGTAATAGTATCGGGACTTATTCCCGAACCGAGAGGCCGGAAGCGGTCATCCGACGGCAAATTATTCAATTTGCTCTGCCGCCGAAGCCGATAAGTTTCCGACCGATCGGTCGTCCGCTAGTTAAATCGGGTTTACTACGTTAACTCCAATTTTCGAGGGAAACTACCGCAAATTCGTGCGTATGATTAGAGGAATTCAGGTGTTTATAAATAGGTTATCACTGGTGC
Organism: Pandemis heparana; assembly: GCA_963854515.1. Lineage (NCBI taxonomy): Eukaryota > Metazoa > Arthropoda > Insecta > Lepidoptera > Tortricidae > Pandemis > Pandemis heparana. Next base: position 1,975,276 of record OY978020.1, on the reverse strand, counting down.
GGTGGGATAGCCACGTATCAATATTTTTGTGTTATCAAGTATCTAAGGGGGCATCGGGATGTGTAAAAAGTCACTTGATATTTTACGTCGTCCCGGGCCGTAAGTAGCAACGATAGATACGAGTAGATAGAACTTCCTCGTCAGGGGAGGATGATGGGGATTGCGTACAGTACTTTGGAAAGAGACAATTGGCGTCACGTAACGCTCTACGAAGCCGAAATCAGCCGAGAAGACCGAATACGCAATCTTTACGGCCGGCTATTGTAGGTACACACACACCTCGGGTGGTGATAAAGTAAGCCTCAGGTCGCATTTCTATCGTCCTCGCCTTTGGCTCGTGCGAACGGTCCTGCGATCTGAGACGTTCTTTATTGCACCATTCTCGGAGTGTATGTACTATTCTTTTGATGTTATAACACAATGTTGCTTTCATCTCCGCTGCATTAGTCGAAATACGATTAAAGTTAAGTAGGTCCCTACTTAGGGCCTTGAGTGACTCGCGGCCTTTGGCGTCCTAACACGTTTAGGAGCGAGCTTTTTAGGCCTTTTTAGGGTTCCGTACCCAAAGGGTGAAAACGGGACCCTATTACTAAGACTTCGCTGTCCGTCCGTCCGTCTGTCACCAGGCTGTATCTCAAGAACCGTAATAGCTACAGTTGAAATTTGCACAGATTGTGTATTTCTGTTGCCGCTATAACAACAAATACTAAAAACAAAATAATAATAATAATTAAGGGGGGCTCCCATACAACATAGTTTTAGGCGTTTTAACAGAGTAACGTTAACAGAGTAGTTGTTAGCCTTTTTTCTGGTACGGAACCCTTCGTGCGCGAGTCCGACTCGCACTTGGCCGGTTTCTTATTTTACCCCGCTGAACATGATGCGGCTATGGATCGTGGTCCACCTACAGTTTGTCCACCTGGTTTACGACGAAGCTCCGCCCAAGGGTGGAGCCCCTTTTTCTGGGTATTTTGCCCTTCGGGAAAATGTAAGAGACCTCACTATATGCGTTCCTAGCAGTGAATACGCCAACGAAGATCCTCATATCGATTGAAATTATAAGTAAATATTATAAAAATTTTAATGAACTGTGCCTACCGGGTGCTGTGCGCTTTATGGTACCTAATTATTGCTCTGACGACGCGGTTGACCTAGTTGGTAGTGACCCTGCCTGCGAAGCAAGCGTCCTGGGTTCGAATCCTGGTAAGGGCATATATTTGTGTGATGAGCATGAATATTTGTTCCTGAGTTATGGATGTGTTCTATTTATATAAGTATGTATTTCTCTATATAAGTATGTATATCGTTGTCTAGTACCCATAACACAAGCCTTATTAGTGCTTACTTTGGGACTAGGTCAATTTGTGTGAATTGTTCCCTAATATTTATTATTTATTTATTTATTATTTATTGCTACTTAAATCATGCAGGAGCACTCGGACGGCTCTACCACGCCGCGCAACGAGGACAAATCCGGCGGACACTCGCCCGCTGCGAGTGAAGGTATGTAAAGATACCCTTAGTCCTCTATATCAAAGCAAATCGATCACTGAAACTTGCAAATTTCCGTTATAAACACCGTTTTCATGTGTCAAAAACTTATCGTGTCGTAGCTATTAACGTCACCAAGTCATCGACGCACAGGGGGTAACCATGACGTCTTAATGCGATTCAGTTTAGGTTCGCTCGCTGTCAGATCCATACTAAAAATGACAGCTAAATCCTGAACTGAGTCTGAATTGAATCGCATTATGACGTAACATAATGGTAAGGCCCCTATCGCGCTGTCATAGTTTCTGACCCGGCAAACATCTCGAGTTCGACTTTTGAGTTCGAATTTAACATCTCTTTAGTACAAAAGCACGTGTTCGAACTTATAGGTACCGTCCACGTCGCCCAAGCTCAAGAAGTTTACCGTAATCTGTTATGCTTATAATGCTACTTCCAACACTCTTCCTTTGGTCTTCGCTCCCAGTGGCTCGTTTTTCGAAGTTTGAAGTTACAATTTTACATGTTACCTACTAGCAGCAATAGCCCAATCATTCAATCAATGGTTGTCATTAGAGGAATGTTGCAATTTGAACTAACTTGTAAAATTGAAACTGTAAAGGAGCCAAACAGAAACTAAAACCCACAGACCTAATTATGTTTGGCTTACGCGTCAGTCGGACCGCAGGCGTAGAGGGCGACGGTGAGCGGTGATGGTCGGCCACCGTGCTCCTGGACCGCCTGGCGCAGCGAGGGTTCGCTGCGGACACCAGGCTCGCGCTGCCTCCCACTGGTATGAAGAACAATAGGTACACTCCATCTCAACCAGTACCAGCAAAAATATTGAGTACTTAATTGTAGTGGCCCAGAATTTTTTACTGTGCACCTACCCGACAATATTTACGACCTCTTGCTTATTCGAATAACAATTGATAAAGGCTACCCGGAAGAAGCAGTAGACTAGCCGACTTGCGGCCCCTCAGGCCTACGAGTCTACCGGCCACTCTACCTATCTAGTAGGTACTTAGTCAACCTATGAGTTTTTCGGAATTTAAGTGCGAAAGCTTTCGGTGAAGGAAAACATCATGAGGCAGTCCACAGACGAATGTAAGAGCCCACTGTCTATGCCTCCTTTCCTCTGCATACTCATTAGTCTGTAGCACCAACATCTGTTTGGCAGGTTGTGCGCGCTACCGCGAGCTGTGTTACCGTGCGGCGCAGGCGCACCTGCCGGACGAGGCTGCGCCGGCGCCGTGCGCGTGCTTCAACTGCGCGCGCCGCCGCAGCCCGCCCTGACACGCCGCCGGCGCTCGGCCCGCCACCGCTTGCGTCACTGTCGTCGGACCCATCGCCTCTATCAAGTGGAACGTATAAACGTGGTGGCCAACTTCTTGAGCGTTGAGCCCTTTATTGCCCGTGGCACTACTGTCCAAAGATTTCTATTTTAAAATCAAGTTTAACAAAGTCGACGGAGCATGACGGAGCCCCGCTTTCGCGGAGCTATTTCTGGGTATGTTGGCGCTTCGGGCCTGCTGAAAATCTAACCTAACCTACCTCCCATTTATGATATTTATTTTAGTCAGTAGTGCCACGTAGTAGCCATGCGTATGACGCCCATTGAGCGGCGTGGAGGGTCAGCTAGTGCCATCCTCAGTACTTTACTACCACTTATACCGATACTTTCGCATAGGTATAATTCAAGTTTATTCTGAATATAGCTGAATTTCATATTACCTCTAAGTATACTTACCTACCTATACTTTAATAAATCCGTGTTGTAGTATTTTAGTCAAAAAAATTTCACAAATATGGCTTCAAAATTGCGAGTTTTATTAAATAATGAAACCGCAGCCGATTGCTATTAATAAAAGTAACATCCTGATAAAATTATGCTCATAGTAGTAAATCCTCAACTATACTAAACGGCATATTTAGCGGAACACAAAAAAAAAGTTAGCAAAAGGCATACTTAATGCTTGACCAGAAAAAAATAAAAATAGTTAGGTACCTACAAAGTGTGTCGTGCCCTATTTAAATAATTATGTCCGTCTCACTGTAACTACCTACTATTATATCAGATTGACATCGTTAAATTTGTAGAAGTAGTTTAATTCAAATTTAATTCCGCCGCTAGTGCCAACAGTAGCGATATTTCCAGATCTGTAGACGATAACCATCGTAGAGCCCAATTCTAAAGGAGTCTGGGACAGTCAATTTCCTTGATCCCTTCTCAAACACGAATGCTGGTTGTGATTGGACCATCTCGATATAGGTCATAGACCCTGCGATACCTACCTAACGATTGCGACAGGGACCGCTCTCAGACTGGCGTAATTAAAGCAAAATTACAAAGGCTAAGTACCTATTATTAGTAGGAAAGGGCGTGTATTTAGGTTTCTTATGTTTAGGAGAACGACTTATTCGGGAACTAAGTTCTCGAATTAGAATGCTACAGGCGTTAACAGTTAAGTACCTAGTTATTGATATTTATTAAAGAATAAAGAACCCGCACCTATTTTTAAATACTCAATTCTCACATCTTGTGTAACATTTCGCACATCCAAAATCGCTTTTATAATTAAGGAAGTAGCGCGCAATTTGTGTGTCAATAAATATATGTAACTTAGTATTAAAATAATTGTCAAATTCGATTTGTGTGTCCATTATGAATTTATCATAATTCAAAGTACCTAGATTAAGCTTATCGTAAACAAACAATGCGGGAATTCTCTTTACATAATTTATTAGACGATTATTAAATACATAAGAATTTTCCGTATATTAAACACTAATCTATTGCAAGAACATGTTGTTAATATAAAAATCTAGCCAAAGTAGATTAGGTACTTAGATATAAAGGAAATAAAGATAATGTGTAGATGGCTAAAGTAACTACGGTCCAGGTAAATGAACTGCTAACTAAAATAAATCCTGTGTGCTAATTATTAAAACCTCTTAATTTTAGTGCCTAATATTAAAGTAGGTATATCTAGAATGATTTCTATATTTATAAAGTTTCGGCAATCTCTATGCCTTTCGCCTGGGTCCGAACTTTATTCGATTAATTATGAACTTTAAAATAATGTACATTAAAATCTATTTTATATTACAGTGTTATAAATATAAACATTAATTTTAATTACATTTCTTACATGCTTACCGATGTTTTAAAATTTTAATCGTACATTATTTAAATATATTTAACAAGGCCTATCTAATCGCGTTGTATAAAATGTAATTTAAAATCATTCAAAAATAAAATGTTTATTATAAAAAAATATAGTTTCGTTATATACCCAATCTAGTGCCAGCATAGCGCGGCGCGGCTTGCCAATAGAGCGTTCGGGGAGGCAGTCCGGAGAGACAGTCTTAGTCAGTGACTTCAAATAAAACTTAAAATTACTTGGTACTTTTATTGTTAATAAAAGAAATACACATGTCGATAGAACCGAAGCTTTATCACAAGAGAGGTTACCACAGCACATCGAGAAGCTTTGCTCCGGTTCGGAATGGTGACGCATAATCAACATCGAGATATGCTATTGATGATATTTTATGTATCAGACGCCGGTCAAATTTTACAATAAGTAAATGCAGCTCTACAGCTCGACCAGTTTGTTTAGACATGATTCTAAGAATGTATTTGACTTACCCTAAAGCATTACGAAAAACTTTTGTAAAAATCTCAGACAGATGCAACAGTGACAAATAATTTATAAACCATGGGATATGGTTACCACATCTATTTATAACCAACTGTAACCTATATCAATATTGATATAAAAAGTACAGATACGCTCAACTTTTCTGGCGGCATCCTTAGTCTGTGTTATTGTTAAGGTTCGACACTTACGGAGACTCCTACTTGGAATTACCTTAATCACTGTTTTGAAAAATTAAGCGTTTTATTTAGTTACCTACTTAGAGGAAAGATCTTCAGACACTGAAAAACTCCAATCTAACCAGATTCAGTATCTATATGATCCACTAGATCGAGACGTCCACTCTACACAAATATATCCAAAAGAAACTAATCTACGAACTTAAAATGTACAGGACATAAGCATATAAGAATGTATGTCAGCCGAAATTCATATTAATAAGAATAGGATGAGAATAAGTTACTTACATAACATAATTATAGCTCCTCGTGTTAAAAAGCGGTCAAAAATAAATATAGCTTAAATTTACATCATGGTAGCAGCCAGATATCGTCAATCGAGAGGAAAATTGTGAATACTGATACACCTCTTATATGCTCTTGTCCACTAAACAACATTTACAAACTCAATGATTGCTTTTATAGAAAAGAAGGTACATTAATATTTTACAAGATTGCAAATTGACAACTGCTTATCAAAAAGAAAATTTTATAGCGTCCTTTTACTAATGGCAATTCGTGCCCAGCATCACTCGCTCTATCTGTCCGTAAACCTGCACGTCACTAGGCACACCAAAAAGGATAAAGTTTATTAGAATAATGAGGTAGGTCAATTTATTCAATAATGGCACACTTCATACGAAGTGGCTCATCTTGTAGTATCTTGCTATTTTCAATAATGCACACTTGACGTCCAAAACTATTGTTTTGAATACAAATACATTATTACAAATAACTGATTCTATTTTAAGATCCTTACTTTACAAAATTGTTATAATTAGTATAAAAGCAGTTGTCAAATTGTAGGTAGGCGCTTGTTGCGACCAGGGGCGCACGAGCCGCGTGCGGTCACTCGTTAACGCCGATAGGGATGGTAAGACGATGCAGATGCAGCCCCGCCCGAACTAGATCCGTGGTAACTGCGCTTGGAAGACCGTTGGTAGCCATCGCCTGAGCCCCCAGTATACTCGTAATCGTCACCTACACGAAATACAATGTTAACACGTGTCCGCAGGTCGATACCGACAGCAATCGAGATAAGCTTTTAAACTTAAGTAACTAGGAAAATAATAATGAAAAACTTACCCGCACCACGCACCTTTCCACCACGAGCCTTTTAGCCTTAGTTCCAGTTTTCCATCGAGACTAACATTATAATTAAATTACAAACAAAATAGCTACCATATGACTTAGGACCATAACCAAACTACATGGATCTATCTACTTCCTGAGTTCGTGAACCGATATGGGAATAAGGTAACCTGAGGCGGATGGCGATATGTCAGACACGTTACAAAACGATGGTTGAGGCGAGACTATGGCACCACAGTATATCATTGGCACCTGAGAAAATAAATAGATTACGAATGCTTTTAGCGCTCTACTTTGCTCTTTCAATCTCCTTTATATAGTTGTAACTGTTGAACTTCTAACATTTCAAGTATTTAATGCTAACAAATTTTCAATCAGTCAGAAACACGCAGTGGAAAAATATCTCAACTTAGGTAACAGAGCTGCTTAGATGATAGCTCCATTTTGTTTCTTGATATTCCTAACATTTTCAAAGGTGAGATTTTTTAGGTATTAAATGACAACGAACCAAATCAAGTCTTGCGAACTAGCGTCTTGTCGATGTCACGTTATTTGGTTCGAGTTTTTAACACCCAAAACCATGGAATATCTACTGATACCTACAAGATATGAAACTGCATATAACCTGCGGCGGCGTGCCGACGGCATCGTTCATTTGCGGGACACTCATGAACTTGGGACTGCCATTGGAGCCCACACCATCACCCTCTGTTATACAACAACTGGTTAGTATGTTAGCGCTAACGTCTACGGTGCAATTAGACTGTGATAAGTTTCTAACGTGTCAAAAACGAGGGAAGTTTTCGAGGCTCGTGAATATCGAGATGAGGGAGAATTTAGAATTAGAAACCTTCATACTACCAAATGGAGAATTACACGCAATGCCTTTTCCGTGCAGTAGGTATTCCAAATTATAATCAGCAATAATACATACAAAGGTATTTCGGTATTAGCACGTGCGTGATATTCTCTAAACTAAGATACTTCCTCATTGTGAAAAAAAAGTTTAATTTAGACTTGGTAGTCTCTTGAATATGAGCGGTCACAACATTTAGCGAAGTAGAGGAGTGCGTAGTGCCAGCTGTTTAAATAAATTTGACAACACATGTCCGCCATGTCACGAAATGCCATGCCTATAAAAGCCAGAAGACTGTGTGCCAATGGAAATCTACATTACTCCTGCCTGATGGTGTAGTAAACCTATTTTTTGAAGTGTTGTTACTGCTATGAAAAGTATGAATATGAAATATTAGGTGTATCTAAATAAAATAAATAGATTTATGGAAGAATAAGAAGCAAATACACCGAATACATATTCGAGGAAATTAGTGTTTCCATAGTAAGGAATTTGTATATCTGAATCGACAAACGACAATATTTACGTTATTGGCACTCCGTTGTTAATTATTTTAGTAGTGTAAGACTATTATGGGATCGCGGTTCGAAGTATTTTATGCCCAAATACAAAAACAAAAATTATGATAACCAGCAGCAGCCCTGGAGGTGTTTATTCTAAGGGGTGGGGGGAGGCAAACATTAAAAATGCCAGTATTATTTTGAATTTTTTGATTTCTTTTAATTATCTACGTTTTATAATGTCCTTAAAGTAGATATATATTTCATCATAAGATATCTCAAATATTTGCAGTGGTAGATAATATTAATATTTTAATTAATCAACCAGTAGTATTATTTAATTCATTAAGATAGAAGAAGCTTAATAATAGGAAACTACGACAAAACTGTTTTTTTTTTCATTACAATTACAAACTACTTAATTACCAGTTAAATCTAACACTAGTATACCCAAAATACCTAATATGAATAATGCATAATTTCTACTTCAAACGATCAGTGTTATATTCTGTGATAGCACTTGTAATCATTACATCAAATACTTATTCGCTTACAAGCTTTTCGTCTTAATATTTTAAGAGTTTCCGTTAAATTAATAATTAGAACCGTAATTAACTAATTATCATTAGGTAATGTAAAATGAAATAATAAGGACGCCCTCGTTAAAGACTATCATAATTTTTCTTTTTATATAACGAACACAAAGTAGCTTATAGCCGCCGGCCGGAGGCGCCAGGCCTAGGTATCGCTATGCACGCGTAGGGCTAGCTATAGTTTACACATCATAAGATTATAACAAATCTAGATAATAGTCTTACAGTCGTAACATGCTAGTTGTGGCTCGGTCGCGGTGCCGCTTGCACTTGCAATATACACTTTAGGAAAGGAATACAGTGGTACGGCGCGCCGAGAGAGCCGCGTCAGCAACTTATATACTGCCGTAAGTAAACATTACTTTAAATATTGTACATCAGTCGATAACTTCACCTAATAATTTTGTATTCTAATCAATCGAGAATTATGTACTTTAATCCACTATTAAGAAATCATAGTTTAAAAATAATCAACATCCATTTTTTTTAATTAAAACAGAAATAAATAACAACTTGCCCTAAGTTTTTTATAATAATTAATGTTACAATTAACTGTAAAGCCCGTGCATATTATTTTACGATAAAATGTGTCTCATAATTACAGTTATATTTAAATTCTAGTATAAATATGAGGTTGTATATTAATAATACCTGCATTGTTTTAAAATAAGTTTAGAAAAGACTACAGTAAAGTCGACTCGTGGCGGTCGACAACTCGACACATTAAATGCAAACGAACTAAATAGTAGAGTAGAAGGTGAACTCAAGTCGTCGCTAACCTAAAGTTAACACTAGGGTCTCTTGTATAATTAGTCAATTACGATCATAAATATAGTATAATGAACGTCCGCAGTCGCCGAACGAGTGCGAGATATCAAATACCAAAATACACTTTTACACAAACATGTTTCCTTTATATTATACTACAGAATAAACATACACATATAAAAACCGCGTACACTATTATATAAAGTAATACAAACAAGTCGAAAGGTTAACTACACAACAGTACTACAGTTAAGCCATGATTAAAATATGATTAGATAATAATTATTGAATAAGAGCAGTGCGTGCACTGCGGCGCGGGAGCAGACGACACTTTTGACAGACGAGCCTCTTAACGAGTCTTACCGTATTTTGTATTTCGCTAACTATTTTTAATTAATAAATTCATCCAATATTTTATGCTCATCTCCTATATAATAATAATTAAAAACCCATATAAATAGTCTCAATTGATTTCCACAATAATTTGCACTAAGTTTAATGTTGAGTAAATCTAAAATTTCTAGTACATATTATTCCTTTACTTTAAATAAATTATATTCTTTATGTTAATTAGAAGATTGCCACGACGGTTCATTACAAACTAAGTTCTTAAATTGTTCCGAAGGTTTGTGAGTGTGGGCCCCGAGCCCGTCTAACGCCTTAGTGCTAATCGTTATCACTGAAATCAACACAATATAAAACATCTCTATAATCACTTAACTTTTTGTAAGGCATCGTTTCCTAATATTAGACAGATGTGAACATTTTAATCGTATCATATCGGTGGATGTACATTAACCTACGGAGTCGTGCGTCGGAGTCGAGCGCGCGCGGACAAATGCGAATAAAAGCGACGTGAGGGTACGACCGGAACGCCGGAATGAGGGAACACAAATTAATCTAACTAACATAGGAACAAAGTAGACGTAGAGCGAACGAAACGATACCAAGCAGACTATATACGTAACCTAGTGGGCAGTTTAGGCACCGACGTCGATTAGTTAACATTATTTCATTATTGTTATTAAGGTACGAGTGTCGATCGGCTAACTGATCGAGTGTCAGTCGAGTATGTACTATATAGAGCTATAAGAATGTACCAATATGCGCGTTACCTATGAACATCACAATGTAAGGCTTCTCTATGTTTAACCGTTAATTTGGGACTCCGCACCCCTCGCCGCTACCCGCATTACTTATAATTTGTTTATACATCTCACAATACTTCTCATAGATAAATTATAATTTACTTACGGAGCGATCTTACATAACCCTATTCTAACGATCAAATTATGCGTTCGATATAGACCACGAGTGGTTGGTCGCGTCGTGTCTTCAGCCTGCGCGGGACATGATGGCGGCGGCCCACGGTCGCGTCGCTCCACGTTATTACTTAGCTTACCACTAAAATTTTAATCAGTCGATCGGTCAAATGATTGAGCGATATAATACAGTAAAGGACTAACATTAAATTTAATCTAACAATGTTATTTTAAATTATAACTCACGTTTGTAAGGAGCTGTGCGACCGCGCGACGGGCCTCCTCTATATACTTTTAAAAATATTTGGCAATCACATAAATTAAAACTTTAAAACTATGTGACGAGAGACTTGATTAAAATTATGCTTTACACACAAGTAAGTATATATATGTACAGCGCGGGCGGCGAGGGGCGCGGGCCGAGCCTCTATCCTAAAGTGCTTGAGCTTCGATACTTAACAAATACGTCATATTTATCCTTTACTTTTTTGCTCATTTTAACAATTTGGCAGGTAAATTTAATTCATTAAAGTATAAAATCAGTATTATCAACTTAAGTGCGTTAAAAAACTAAAATGCGTACTAGAAAACGAATTAAAATTACGAATATTTATACAGAATTGATCCCTTTACAAAAAATCGGGAAAATTAAATATTAAAATCACGTTCAGTCATACTATGTTTTGTTAAATATTAACACATAATTATTTCATTACATCCCTACCTTTGCCTAAGTCTAGTGGGTGGTAAATAACCAAAATTCTAATATTAAACATACATACCGATATATATATACCATATTTATACATAGTATTAGCTTAAGTTAAGTTGTTTTAGGTCATTTCCCTAAATTGGCCTTGTTTTTGAGCGTCTGTCAAACGTGCGTCCGCGGGCGCGCCTGCGCCGGCCGCTGCACCGATACTGAGATCCTACCGAATCATCATTATGACAAATATTAAAAGAAATCATTTTACAAACTACTAAAAAATAAACGACCGAAAAAGTGTGAAGGTAAACCCTTCACGAAAATCCCGCATCCAAAAGAATAATAAAAGCAAAGTGATAAAAAACTGTGTACACACAGAGTGTACACGAGGGGTCGCGAAATCATCGGGGCGAAGCGAGACGAAGGATGCGCGTGCGGCCGTCCTCGCCTTGCAACGTCGTGCGGCGTAACCACTATCAAATTAGTAGACAAGCTTATTTTTAAACACCTAATAGCCTGATTATTTTGTTTTAACTATTTTAGATTTTAATATTAAAATTAACGTCCTTACTTACGCGTGTGGGTTTGTGTTAATGCAGTCGTTGGTGACTAACAATAATTAAATCGCCGTAAAGGGCTCTATAAGATCGAATGCATTGCATCTAACAGTCAACAAGAATTATTTTGATATCGATTACGTTGCATTGGTAAACTTACTCTTTTAAATTTATTGATAGTTCGCTCTTTACATTATTTTATAAGTCAAGTCGCGAGATTTCCAAAAAAATTGACGTTCGAAACGGTTACTAGTGCCGCGACTCGAAAATTGTATAAAAAATTAACTATCGAATCGTTAAACTTCTAACTCATTAAATTACACCTACAATGTCGTGTTATCAGTTATCAGGCATACTTGGTCATTGCGGTTACCGTTTGTGTTTTTAAGAGCTCTTATCGAAACGTGTCCGAGTAAATTCGACAACGCTATGGTGTCGGCACTCCCGGGCGCTCTCGGGATAGAGTGTGTCAATGTGTGTCTGTAGCGTCGTGTCGTGGGCGGGTGTTAGCGCGGCGCCTATGCGGCGGGCCACTCCTTGTTAAAGTCGTTGGCGTTGAAGTGTTTGGGCGCGTGGTGCGGGTGCGAGTGCACACCTGGCGGCTGGCCCTGCGGCGCGGACGCGTGGTAGTCAGCGCCGCCGTAGCCGCGCGACGCGCCGCCGCCGTACGACGAGCCCTAGCGAGCCCACCAATGTTAGCCGTCATGGAGGATCGAAATGAGGCCATCGAGACTATCGTACTCAAACTTTATTCAAAAATATCAATGAGGCCGCATTCTGTGATGCCCCATGATGATTATATTTAAACATAATTTCGTAAGTTAACGTTACATAAAAAAGGAATAGTCGAATTTCATCTCTGAACACTTAAAGTACAGCTCTTAAAATTATCATTATCGATTACAATTAACTGTTAATGAACCTGTAACAATATGAGAAAATTCAAAATTTTACTAATTTGTACTTTAAATGCCAATTTACAAGTGTTGAGATGAAACAAAGAGCTTGATCCATCTCGCACGGCTATATAAATGCATTACGATAACGAATGGAACTAGGGGTAACATTATACATAGTGCGATGCGATGCCTTTTTGATGAGCGCGCGATATGGTCGCAAGAACCGAACCGTCCACAGTGAGAAATCCCTTTAGTTTCGCGACTTTCCCTCATCCGAGACCCGCCCTTATCTCTAATTGTCTTTCTGGAGAAGCCACTCTTGTGGGCCCTGATCGACCAACTGGAAAAGAAGAATTACACGACATAAAGTCCCAGTCGCCACTGTCCAGCCGAGCCTTAGCAGTTAGGGAGCGTGACATGACGCAAGCGTGATACCGCGGGAAAGGACGGGGAGGGCGCGGTGATGAGAGACCTTCAGCGAAACTTGATACTTGACACAACACTAGTCTTGTCGGTTTATCACTACGGATAGCGGGGCGACTGTTCGAGTCGACAGAGTGCCTCCAGTCGGGCCGCGCTGTGGCAACAGGCCGCAGCATAGCTCGGCAAATCAAAAAGACATCGCACGTTAACCGGCCACTGAAAACATGCAGAGAAGTGGCGTCGTCGACTCCGCCGCGGAACTCGCACTCTGAACACGGCACACGGATGCAAGGAGGCAAACTATTGGCTCTACAACTCATGCTGCATTCTGCCTGCGCCGACTCTTTGTTCGCTGAATTTCACTCGCTCACCATCTTAACCTTTCACAGCACACCGTTCATTCAAATAAGAAAACTACGCTTGACGGAAGTACAACCAAACGGCAGCTATTTAAAGGAAATACTTTCAGACGCTTCTTACACAATGCCATTCACATTCGACTCATGATGGGTAGAGAAAGATGATGACAAGATAACTCTTCATTCATGCACTTCATACATACCAAAAATCACGCCAAATAAATGAGGTAGATGCAGGATAAATCAATGAGTAAGCGAGGGAACGAATGGATACTATGGGAAAGGATGCAAGCCCCGAGGTATTCAGCAAATAATATTGTAACGAGTAAAGCTGTTCCAACTTGGCTGTACTTTCGTAAAGAAGCATTATCACCATTGCCACCTTATGTTACGTTGAAACTCTGTCTTGAATATCCAACACGTAGTAAAACGATAATTTAACCAATATGGCAATTCTAATTTTTGTATCAAGAAAAAATTCCAGCATAACGTTATTTATAAATTACCCAAGTACAGTTTAAAATCAATTATTTGTGTTAAAAAAAACTAAATCTGAACTTCAAAATTCGTTTAAGATTTCACATTTTGAATTTCCAATATACAAAAAGGTAAAAAAAAAAAAAACCACCATTCCCAGTCTCATTTCAACTAACGGGAGTGTACAGGTTGAAATGAGATTTTGTGCATTTCATGAGAACATTTAAAGGAAGCATTACACTCTGGGGGCAAAACATAACATGTCTCTTCTGTAAAATCAAGTGAAAAGAGAAATGCGTTAGGTAACAATTGCAACGTCCATTCTTTTTTTTTGGATGAACACCACAATATCAAAAACCAACACCGGGTAACGCTATCACTCGTTAATAATAGCACTGACCTCGCACAAGCCGTGATATCAGAATGTCACACGATCCACAAGACGTGTCAAGAGTTGCTTGCGTTAGGTCAGGCTAAAGTTTCATGCTAGGTGGCAAAATTCTCACAAGGTATGCTGCGTTTGAATATGTCTCGTAATTAAAGTTTATAAAATTTAATTTGTCACTGTTCATTTTACGAGACAAATCAAAGCGGTGGGAGCCGACGACGGCAACAAAGCCAACATTATAAAAAACTATTATAATTCACTTAGTTTTAAACCGACCATAAAATTAATTTATGTATTTTTATAGTCAGTTTTAGCCATTAGTATGCTAGATAAGGAATATCTAATTTAATCGATATTTTTCATCACAGCATTGCATCTCGCATGATCGCAATTAAGTTATAAAAACATAATTTCCAACGTTCGCAAGCTTAATTGCAACCATGAATATATTTATTAAAAATTATACATTTTTATTATTTGTCTTGTAGTAAAGTTCTTAAACCGGTGTCTTTACTAAAAGCTGTTTTTACTACAAAAACTTAAGGTACGCAGACTAAATAAATATGTATTGTAAGTCTCGAATGATGTAATTATGACGCAAAATTTGCATTCAAAAGGTCACCTATAGCCGGCATTCTAACGACTGTTCTGACCCCAAAAAAGAGATAGCGTATTCGCCATTTACAAGCTTAACTAATAAGAAAAACCCACCATCAGATCGCTCATGTCAGTTGCAGGAGACGCTATCAGCTCAGCTCTGAGTAAAGACGTTGTATGTGTCGTGTAAGCGGTGTAGGTGGTGTGCGGGTACCTGGTCCTGCTGGTAGGCGGGCGGGTACTGCTGGTACGAGGAGTAGTCCGCGGACGAGGACTTGGAGAGCGCGGCCGACGACAGCGCGCCGGTCAGCGCGGGCGCGCCGCCGCCGCCCGCGCCGCCCGCGCCGCGCCCGTACATCTCGCCGCCCTCGGACAGCGGCACGTACGAACCTGAGTCACCCCACACAGTAAGTATACAACAATATTATTAACCAAACGACCTACAGATATTTTATTGAATCAGGAGTTGCTTTGCGGAGGTCCATTTTAATGAACATAAAATATTTACCTTGCTACTCCGCTACTCAACGCGAGCGCAGCGATTGAGTAGCGGAGTAGCAAGGTAAATATTTTATGTTCATTGACCTACAGATATATAAAAAAACGCTAGCTGCCCGCGGCGTAAGAAAACGGTACGCTAGGAATTTTGAATTTACCATGTCGTGTCGGATCTAGGACTTGAGGTGTCGCCTAAGGAACTCGCACACTGTTCGATGTATCGAGTCACGTGTGGGAGGACATTTTGTTCTCAGTGCATGACACGTGACTTTTTGACACTTCAAACAGTGTGGGAGCGTCATTTTGGATATTAAGCCCATTCTCTATTGAAAACCTAGTAGTCGCCGTATGGTATATCGGAGCTACGTCTAGGTAATCGTTGCATTACTTTGAGCACCGACTACTCGAGTAATACTTACTTTAATGGTAAAATAACTGATTAATTAGGCCCCACAAACTCACGGTCAACTGTTAGCCGCGTTCTTACTGGGTGAAATCGCATGAAGCTTTATACAGTGCAGTGTTCAAAATTCGAGTGAAAGTAACTTCATCACTGCGTGGCAAGGTTCACAATTCACATACACACCATACAACATTCTAACACCACGGGCAGCTGTTTGATTAAATTAGTTAAGAAAATGTGTCTGCCGATTCGATACAAATGCTTAGATTTCCGGTGTCTGCATTTATTTCTATCAGCTAAACAGGGGTAGCTTAAATTTAATAGCAAATCGTCAAATCCAGAACGCATACTGCAATTTTAAATGCTTTTTGGTTTTGATGGTGGTTAGCTTAAAAAATTTCACTTACGCAAGTAATGGCCCAGACTACTACACTTTGTTCCTGTACTGTATATATATTCGAAGTTAGCGTAAAGGCAGTGTTGTAGTCAGAACATTACACTAATAACATGAAAGCTCAAGTTCATCAGACGTATGCGAAGATTAGGTATAAAGGTCCGACACACATCGCCGCGTATACGTAGTAACATGCGTAGGAGTCACGTTTTCTCATCGTTTCTTCATAAATTATGTTGCGTATACGCACCGTCAACGTCTCTTACGCACCAGTGCGGTCAGACCTTTAAGATCGATTTAGACGAGGACTATTTTCAGGCGCCTAAATCACGGCGCCTGGAAAATGCACCGTGTAAACACTTTCGGCGCCATTTTTTCGCGGCATGCCAGCGCTGGCACGGAATAAAACACGAGTGTATTTTTCGGCGCCAGTGACCTCCGCCCGCGTCCCTCGCTACCCCCGCGACTATTTTTCGGCCTCGTGTAAACACGTCGCTGCCAGTCGCAGGCACGGCTCCGTGCCGTAAAGTAAATAGGGTGTACATTCTTCGGGTAAAATGGCGCCGAAACTCAGTGAAAACTAAATATTAAAGCTTGTTTAACTGTATAGAGAAGAATGTCTTTGTGACAATAGATGCGTCGACTATCGAAACAAGGAAAAGCGCCTAACAGCGTTGTAAACAATTACATTAGGAATGTCTATATAGAAGGATTGGATATCAATGAAATAAAGGCGAAAATTAAAACTATCAGGAGTACGTACTATTTAGAAGTGAATAAAATTGAGAAATCGACAAGATCGGGTACTGGAGGAAATGTTTATAAGCCGAGGGCAAGTTGGTTCGAAGAATTTCATTGCATTCTTCCTCCAACATATTAATCAGCTCCTCTCGTAATAACGCGGATAGTTTGGTTATACATTGCCTTTTTAACTTCAGAAGTCCTGAATTCATTTTAAATGATGGTGACCTTAGCGTAGAAAGACTGGCGCGTAAACAAAGACCGTGGGTTGTGGCGGCGTGCTAACGACTGGCACTAAAAAGGCACCGTGTAAACGGTTTGCGGTTCACTGGCGGCGAAATTTAGGCGCCTGAAAATAGTCGTCGTGTAAACGGTCTGAGGATGTGACGGTGCCTTTTTAGGCGCCGAAATTTAGACGCCTGAAAATAGTCCTCGTCTAAATCAACCTTAAGGGTGCGACCTAACCGCCGCGTATACGCAGTGACGTGTCGTATGCGTCACGTTTTCTCACCGTTTCTTCATAAATTATGTTGCGTATACGTACCGTCAACGTCTCTTACGCACCGGCGTGGTCGGACCTTAATATGGTGATGACGGCGTTTATCTCACGAACTTGAGCCCTAAGTCCTTAAATACGTTCCTAAGCCCATGAAAATACGCTAAAGCACGCCTAAATGCCCTTGGCATGACTGTCGACTCTTTTCAACGTGGAACCGTGTGGACAAGCGAGTATATTGCCGTGAACTACCGATTCGAGCCGCGCCTCCTTCTAAATCTCTTTATCTCCGGTCCGTTCGCAAAACCATCCGAGAGGGATGTACTCGTAACACAGCCGCTTCCCGGACCACCCTCCGTGCAAACGCGTCCCTCTTGGCCTGACAGCCTAACGGACCGTAGGTGAGGTTTGATTACGGACATCGATCTAATAATCCCTAGATTTTGCGCTACTGAATAGACACGTACGCAACGGCTATTGACGATTCGAGAGCGTCCCCGCGGGGGCGTTATCCGGTGGAATCTAGGGATTATCAGAGGGTGGAGTGTACGCGAGCCTACTACGCCTAAGGAGCCGGCCGGCACTCACCGGATCCCGTCGAGTTAGAGTTTTGCGGCATGTTCCAGTTGTTGTTCCAAGTAGCGCCAGCCGACGCGCCCGCCGGTGCCGAGCTGTAGTTGGCTGTACAAACACCTTCCGTTAGTCCGATAGCCTTAGCCTTGCGCGAGGCTGACCTAGGTTGGCGAGCGGCGCTATGCTCGGCGGAAACGCCACACTTGTCGCAAATCTTGTAGACTTTTAAGTTCAATGGAACACAAAGTATATGCTGACTTGCGTCGCTGTACCACAAACATGTGAACGTGCCGACGGCGACTGACCGGGGGCACTGCCTGGATGTGGATTAGGATTAATGACAATGTTAATGATCCACTAACTACGGGTTATGCGCAGTGAACATTGTAACATTGATTGTTCTTTGACTGTATTAAAATTAAAAAGTAAAGCGCAACTATTTTACGCTCCATCCAATATAATATTTACGAATAACCAAATTTTACGTAAATGCCTTCATGTACAGTCGCGACGCAAATTAGATCATTGACTTAGCGGGCGCGCGGTGCAGCTATGGAACGCTGGTACAACCTCAACCTCAAACCCCTTCCCTTTCCTTAATATTAAGAGCCCATTATCTTAACGCGTTTTTCTAACCTGACAATATTAATTCCGCATTTCCTTCAAGCCTACACGCTGACGTAGAGACGAGTAGAGTAAAGAAAGATCTATAAATTTTATTACTAAGTGCAAAAACTTCACCCACCTATTAAATGAAACTACTTACCAGAAAAAAAGGACGCAAAACCAATGAAACAATGACCGCTAATATCAAACGCATATGATGATTTAAATGTATAACATAGTATAGACGCAACGTGATCGGTTAAATTGGTGATATGAGTATGGATTATTTTAAGACAGATCAGGGACACATGTATACAATTCTATCTAACATGATATAAAGACAACTTTTTTTTCATAAATATATTCTATGAATAAATCGCTTCTTGGAACATTAGTAAAATAACAGTGGTAAAAAAATTGCTATAAGGGATCGGCTCCTTAAAGTTGTACCGCTTGGTTGGTAATTAATTTATGAGTTTAAATATATAAAGAAACGAAACTCAATCCCCGCCAATCCGACCTGCCCGGCCCTTCCGCGGCGGTCGGCTGTCAAACGTCGTTTGACATGGCACCATGCCAACTAACACAGCTTGTAATTGCCACATTATTCACACACAGGTTTGATAAACCTAAAACCCAAAATAGATATATTTCCATGTACCTATCTAAACAAAAATAACTTTCCGAATCTCATTAGTTATTTCTGTCGTGACCATAGTGTAGCCCTTTTCGGGCAGCGTGCTGTTTCGTGCAGTAAATTAAAACAGCAATATTTTTGTTACTTTAGAAAAGTAATAAGACGTCTAAATCGTTGAGAACCATCCTCAATTTTTGCATTTTAAAGATCGTGCGGCGCGGTCTGCATTAACTTTCGAGGTCTTAGGCAAGATGGCTGCTAGCTTAAATTCTACACGCCGTAAGCGAAATTCTACACATGTTTCTACACGTTTTAACCTACGGTTTCACCAAAAACGGACGTTTCGATTACACTGCTTCTTGGCACCACGCAAACGGCCTACAAAAGTTTCGAAGTCATAATATGAACGGCCTACGAAACCACTTATCTTTCGCTCGTTCTCACAGTACAAACTACCATGGTAACCACAACATTTTCTGTTTCAGAAGCGCGCAGATTTTGTTTCCGAATCCGTATCTACAATCGTTTCTCTGTGGATATTAAAACTAAACACCTCGCTAGTTCGCGACCAAGAACGGGTCACGATCACAATCAAGTACGAGTATGACCGTGATCCTCAAACCTCAGCAGCTAGCGTGTGTGCGCGTGTGTGGGTGCGGGTAGTTACCGTAGCTGCCGTAGCCCTGCGCGGGCGGCTGCGTGTGCTGCGTGTAGTTGTTGGAGGCGGGCCAGGCGGGCGCGTGCGGCGGCGCCTGCGGGGCGGGCGGCGCGCCCCAGCCCTGGTACGAGGCCGGCCCCGCGCCCGCGCCCGCCGCGCCGTAGCCCGCGTACGACGTCTGTCCCGGCGACGTGCCCCAGCCCTGGTACCTGGAATTGTCACGGGAATAGTTTTCATCTGGCTCGGGAGCGCTCGTCTTTGCGCCGGAGACGCGCCGATATCGAAACGCGACTACCCGAGCGGTCGGTTGAACCGTCGCTGCCGCTGACAGGAACGGTGGATGACCGAGCTCCGTAAAAATTAACTCGACGACTATCTATGTACAATGAAACGGAGGTGCGAATTTTACGATTTCAACATTATTATTGCTCTCACTTTTCAAGAAGACGCTTCCATCTTTCGATGCTTTAATACGCGACACAAAAAAGTTAAAATGTAAGACGAAAATATGAAATAAGACAACAAATTTAACTTCACTGGAAAATAGGTACAAAAAATATTATTATGCAAAATTGTTATACCTCGACCAAAAACAATAGGAGTCGTTTTAATTATTCGCAAATTTTCCTTGTAGCAAATCTTGTAGACTTTCGAGTACAAAGGTACGCAAAGTATATGCTAATTTGCATTAGTGTCCCACAAACATCTGAACGTACCAACAGCAAAACAAGCACGAGGCACTGCCTGGATGTGGATCTGTTAAATCTACAGTTCTATTGTAAAATATCTGTTTTAGCCTAATTAAAAATAAGTCTAAGATAGTGTAACATTAGATGCTATGCCTAACAGTATTCAATAATGGAGATATACCTCACCACCATCCATTCTTTTATTCAGTAACATTTGTTTTTTACAAACAAGAAATATTCCACTTGTCCTCAAAAGTACGCGTAGTTGGCTTTCCAAACATGTACAGAGACTTAGATCATGTTAAAGATGAAGTAGTAACTTACACAAGGTGTGTTGTTAGAATTGCTCTGCAATATTTTCAGTTGGTGGTCGAGGTATTTTTGGTTCAACCTCTTTCACGCTATACACTTTAAACATCGAGCAATGTTGCCAATCGCAATAAAAAAAAAACAAAGTAGGGCGAGCAGTCTAACTAAGCCGACCACCTTCTGAAGTATCCTGGAGACACACTCCCTTATTCATAAACGCTCTATAGGCGTCTGCTAACTTAGTAATCGTTTGTCCTTATCTGTGAAAGGTAGTCAAAGTGACAGATAAGGACAACGATTACTAAGTTAGCAGAAGCCTACAGAGCGTTTACGAATAAGGGGGACAGCGTAGTGTACTCTACTCACCCCTGCATGATGTTAGGGCCGGCCATGGGCATGTTGATGGGCGGGCCGCCCATCTGGCCGTTGTGGCCCTGGATCATGTTGATGGGCGCGGCGGCGGGCGGCCCCCACTGGCCGGCCTGCGGCGCGTCGCCGGGCGCGCCGCCCATGCCGCCGCCCATACCGCCGCCGGACCCCAGCTTGCCGGAGCCGTCGCGCGGCTCGGCGCGCTTGATCTCCACCTTACATGAAACGTCGCCATCAATGAGCCGCACCAGTAGCGTATCAGGATAGCGGGCGAGTAAAATATCACAAGCCTGAACTCTAAAGGAACTATCTGGGCCTAGAGCAGAGGGGCCAGTGGGATAACTATAAAATGGCAGGACTCGCAAAATGCCACGGGCCCTTATAGAGGGTATATTCCTACTGAGCTAGCAACGTCGCAATTTTACTGTTCTTTTACGATTATTTCACAAAAATTGAATGAAAGTTTGAAATGTGCGTCTGTTGTGCTCTTCTTGTTTAGTGTATTAATGTGTCTAATGCAATAATTAATCGTGATGGGACTTTTATTTTCTATCTTTTATATTCTTGTATCCCTTTAATACGAAAATAAAAGTCTATCGCGATTAATTATTGCATTGGACACATTGATATACTAAAAACGAAGCTTTCGTATAGACATTTAAACTTTACTTTCATTCAATTTCTGTGAAATAATCGTAAAAAAAAACACCAAAAAATGCGACGTTGCCAGCTCAGTAGAGATAAACGCTCCTAACTCTATGGGGCCCGAACTGGCTAGGCCTAGAGTACAGAAGACACGATGATGCACTTCTTTATATTGGGGAAGCACCTCCATCTGATGAATTAGCTACGGTCCCCAAACGTTAGTACGACTGGATGAGACATTAATACTTCTAACTTCTAAGGTATTGAGGAAGGACGTTGAAAAATGTAGAATGATGTGGTTTACCCCTTAGAAACAAGTATAGTGTGATGAGATAACTCCATTCGCGTACCAACTGTGTCCCAAGTCTCTTGCTAAAAACTTTTAACCCCCCCAAGTCTGGAATCAATGAACTAAGGGTGCGACCACACCGCCGCTTAAAAAACGGTGTCGTTACGGAATCGCAACAAAATGTACGAAGAAACAGTGAGAAAACGTGACGCATACCACACGTCACTGCGTATACGCGGCGGTTGTGTCGCCTTAGACCTTGTTCACGTCAGACAGCGTATTCTGTATTTAATTTACGTTTGGAGTACGCCCGCTTGCTTCACACAAAATCGCGTTAATCTGTTTACTGAGCGGCAACGGCGCACTAACCTAACCTTGGAATCGAAGACTAGGTTTAATTTGGCTCGTTATCTTTTAATTGTTAAAGTATAAATGCCCTTAGTTTATGTAGCTAACAAATACTAGTCATAATAAACAGTTGGAACAACAGAGACCGGAAAAGTTATGAAGTAATATATCGATAATGGTAACAACTCCTGATAAACAACATTGTATTATTTTATCGTATTCCTTAATCAAATCAATATATCAATTAATGCAAGAGTAACCACAATTATAATATGCATAATGTGAAATCAAAATTAAGTAGGTTTTTGACAGCACAATCTGATTCTATAACTTGATTCGGAACAATTAAAATCATTAATAGTACTGTTAATAGACATGCTCACTAGACGTGACGAACCAGACCAGTAGAGACTTTATACATCTCTACTATAGACCAATGTAATTTAATGTACGGACTTAACTTAGGGACCTTTTACATCCCTTTTTATAAAATGTATTAATTGTATTAGGTAAGTTAAGTAGAATTTAAGTACTATTGTAAATCTATTTAGCCATAGCTTTACGTTTCGGATTTTTCTATGTGTTCTAATTTTCAGTGTCGTTTAGAAATTAAATTTCTAACGGTAAAACCGTAAAAGTAAACATAAAAATTAAGAAATAAAAAATTTCTTGATTCATTTGATATTTCCTATCATTTGAAAAACAGCGCCATCTCTCGTCCCTGGTGAGCAGTAGATGTTCCACGGGAGTTTGTAATTGTGTCGTACAGACACATCATTCAAATAGATGACGCTTCGCGACAAATAATCGCATAGTAACAAGGTCACGTGACAGTTAGTAATAGATAGAAAAATTCGAACGCTTACTCACCTGCTATGGGTGGTGTAGGGGTATAGCACGCGTCACGGAATGACGAGGACCCGGGTTCGATTCCCGGCCATAGCTTTACGTTTCGGATTTTTCTATGTGTTCTAATTTTCAGTGTCGTTTAGAAATTAAATCTATTTTATTTTGAAAAAATGACTTTCTGCCAAGTTTCTTGCGGCGCATTCTTCTTGGCAATGATGGTCTTTCCGAATGCGCTGGTAGATTCAAAAAAAGACATGTAAAAGAGCCCTCGGCGGCCTATTTGCAAAATAAACTTTTGACTTTTGACTTTTGACTTTTGAACAAGCTATTAAATACAAAATTAGTAAACAAGCACAAGTTGCAAAATAAGTAAAAACCTGATCACAACAATAATAATAGTAATTACTAATTAGCAAAACGATGAAACGTGACAAGTATAATACATGTAATATTTGGTCTGGCAAAGGCAAATGCCAAAGTGACAAACAAAATGTTAATTAAATAAACACGTATAACAAAAATGTTTGGATAAAAGTGAGAAAGCACATTAGAAATAGATTTAATTCCTCACTTGCTCGATTTAGTGCGGAGCATCCTAGGGCTTTTCGATCAACCCGATTTTTTAATTTGTGAAATAATCTAACAAATGGCAGACCGTAATTGCAACTCAATATATTTGTATTTCAAGAACAACTATTAAGACAAAACTCACGTGCAATTAAAAGATGTTTGAATATTAGAAAACAAATTCGCAGATTACTGCAATCTTCACATGATTATTCTCTTATCACTTTACATTTTACAGTGGAAAATTACAAGACATTATATTTTTACTGTCCGAGTTTAAAATACATTATTGCGTTGCAAAACTACTATTTTGATTAGTGTCGGTATAAAAAAACTCGTACCTAAACTCTACATAAAACTAACATATTACGCGATGGTAATACTCATTTGAAACTTCAAGCATTGCATAAAAGTAAGACCAGTGCTAATAGCAAAAGTTTAGAGAACAGAGAAATACCAACAAGCTTTTAAAACGTGGAAAAAACGGTCGAGATATTGACGTACTCGTATTAAGTAAGTACTAACTAACCATTTTTTAATATGAATAAGAAATAATGAAATAAAATATATTTACCTGCTTTCCGTTGAGGTTGATGAAGTGCTCCTGAGTCACCCTCTCAACGGAGATCTCTTCCTCAAAGGACAAGAATCCGAAACCTAAGAAAAACAAAACATCCTTCTATGTTTATTCTGTCTAAACAATAATTTTTAAATATTTGCGTTTAATTTACTCCTAAATTTGGAACTGTCGCAAATCTTGTAGACACTTATGTTCAATGGAACAAAAGGTATATGCTAATCTGCTTCTTGCTGTCCCACAAACATCTGAACGTACCAATGGCGAGTGTGGCCGGAGGCACTGCCTGGATGTGGATATCGATTCAACAAAAACTATATACAATTCAGTATCAAAACCGCACGTATTCATTGAAAATGAAAGATAATTGTCTCATTTAAGAGGCTGACAACACCTAATTTTGTTGAAATTAATGTTATTTAAGCACTTTTTTAAGAAAAACTACACACAAAAAAAATACAAAAAAATTATATTGATAATTTTCGTCATATTTCAAACACGATAGACGGACTCGATACATAATTGAGCAAAATCGGCTCGATAGAAAATAATTGCAAAGATTGGTCTTATAATAATCATTAAACGGTTCTATGTCTATATTTTTTCGACGTATGGGTCTGCAATTAAAAACATGAAGCCAACATATTCATACCTACACGGGTAACGAGTCATATTTCACAAATAATCCATATTTTTTTTTATTTCTTCTTATTTGTGTCTTATTTGCAAGATTTTAGACGCGCGCCAAGCTGCCGAAATAGTTTCTTCTCTTTCACTCACAGGCACGCGAACCGTATGTGCGAAGAGTAGCGCTGCACAAGGTCATTTGCTGTTGACAGCGGCTTAAAATCACGGACTGCAAGACCGATTATGGATAATTCTCATTTGTTGTAATGCTAAAAGAGCTAGACGAATTTGGATGAGATAGTATGTACTTTAATAGCTTATCTCCCCGAATCCCCACGGAGTCCGGCCGGATTTACGCATGTAAAATAATTGAGTCTCTAACTGGGCCACGCGATCGGAGCCTCGTGTAAAAGTAATAACTTAATATATTTCTTTTATTTATCATTGAAACAATTACTACGATTAATTGCCAGGATTTACTAATCACCTATGAAAATAGATTTGCTAATGGGATCTTTATTAGCAAATGAGTGTCGAAACACTCGCTTGAACCCCAGTTCGCATCAGTCAGTATCATGTTACCAATTGATCTAGCTAGAACCAAAAAGTACAAGCTGCAAAAGAGTTATTTCCATAGTTTCATAGCTTTGCCGACTTTGCCGTGCTTGGTGAGTCTAGTGAGAAAAGTAATTATGCACGCGTCGGCCTCGCGTGGGATTTCTATACACTTGTGAGAAACTGCGTCCAGCAGAGGTAAGTAAATCTAATAACCTGGATTAGAAACCGTTAAATAAGTTTTACTAATCTGTTGCCTTGGAAAGTTTCATTTACGCACATGCAGCACACTATTGAAAGCAGCTGTCGATAATGTAAGAATTTCAAGATCGCCAAACCTTCGGTAAGGGATGGTATCGAAGTTAAAGATCAATAGGTACATATTGTCTTCAGATACGACACTATTTTGGTGACAACAGTATGAGTTAGTATCGTATTTACTACGCAAAGCCGGATTACAATTTATCAGACGTGTCTTGTCTTGTCGTGACGTGTCTAACAATATATTGGTTGCATAAATTCAACATGGTGTTTTTTTTATGCGTTCAGTCTCTCTCAAATGAAATCTATACAGTTTTGTCGCGTCTGGTCAGACATATGTATGTAGCTTATTAATGACAATTAGAATTTAGTTCAGTGACCATTCACTCACCTCTAGACTTCTTCTTCTCCTGGTCATACATGATGACGACCTCCATGACCTTCCCGTAGCGTCCGAAGAACACGCGAAGATCGGTCTCGGTGATGTTGGAAGGCAGCCCGCCAAGGAAGACCTTCGGGTAGCCCCCGCCGCGCTTTGGCTTCTGCAGCGTGCGAGGATTGCACGGTTTCGGGTCGATGGTTCTGTGGGGAGTGTCGTTGCGTCGTAGATTTGAAAAAATAACTAAACGACCCCGGCTCAACACGGGAGATACAGACAAATAGTTACTGGAGAGAAAATTACAGTTATCTATTATTATGCGAAGCGTTTACATGTCAAGATCGATCGGATTTCATCCAAAGGATTCTGGCATTCCGTATGGTTTTGTCGTAAGTGCGTTCTATGTTCCGCGTCAGACCGCCGGCGGTTTTTCCATACAAACTTTCTGATCGGTTACGTCTTATCTATTTCGACGCGAACCTATGGACGCTCAGCAACAAAAAACTAGGTACTTTACTTTGTCATCAGCTCTTGCTTGAATAATAATTCTAACTACCTATTGAATCTTCAATCATCGAGAAAGCAACTACGCGTTTCATTGATGGCAAACAACAAAATTCGATACGGTTCACGATAAGCTACTGTGCGACCGACATATCGAACACCTGGAAAGAAGTCCATAACTCGTAATTTACCGTAATTATTTATTGAACGAAGAAAAACTTCAAGTTGCTTGTAAGTATAAACCAGTGGAAAGAAGTTTATAAAATTCCGGCACTGATAATCAATTCCTGTGACCTCAGACAACCGCTTGACGATAATTACGTACTTACTATCATAATTGCGTTGTTTCAATTTCAATAAACGCAGAGCTATTTCAATTTGATAAAAAATTCCCACGATTTCAAATAGGTATCGCGGCCGACAACTTGTAGGTTAGATAGCGATTGATAAATCTTGCAGTTATTCAGTTAAAAATTCCTTACGCGTTATGCAACAAAAACACCATAGGTAGTTAATGTTTCCGCATCAATCGTGGGGGCATAACAAAGCGTTAATAAATTTTACGCCACGCGATTATCACCGGAAAGATAAGGGCAAAGAACGGATAAAAACAAAAATATCTACTGATGCGAGACAAGATTCTAGACAGGAATACACGCTAGAAAGTTCTTCCAAATAGTTGAAACAGGAATTAATACAACTTCCCCATTGACTTACGATAAACAACTAGACTCCCAATCACGCTCAAAAACTGTCGGAAGCAAAAGTCGGCACGACGCGTCTATTGTGCAGTTTTGGTTCAGTCGTGTTTCGACCGCGCTTCGATAACAATGTACACGTCTCTTTCGCACCGTAATCTCAAACGCTTGAGTACAAGAGACAGACAGGTTTCCAGCGCGTGGCGTCGTGTTATTACTTCTCACGATCGTATACAATTGACATTAAACATTACTGCCACGAAATAAGGTGTAATTTGAACGAATATGTTAATGTTATCTGTGTAAGTTGATGTGTTGACACACACAATACATAGACAACGCCGCTCGGACGGTTCTTGAGGCACTTTTGTTTGCGATTGGGAGTCTAGTTGTTTATCGTAAGTCAATGAACTTCCCACAGTGACCATTTCCTATAATCACCGTGAATATCAATATAATTAAATTAACTTCTCAACAGGAGGAATCGTTGAAGAAATGGTCATTGGAAATGGTAAATTTCAGAAGTGAACAAAGTGGGTATTGTAGGACGACGGTGAAATAAACAGGTAGCTGTACATTAGAGATCACGAATATCACATTATATACTCTGCTTGATTTCATAAAAATTGGTGTCAGCGAATTTCATTATGGTGGGAGTTGGATTGGGATTGGGAACTAGTGATTGAACTTAAGATTCCTTAGTCATTGCGCTTGCTTGGTAACCGCAATAAAAGGCCACAGAACAGACTGAACGACGTTAATTTGAGAAAAAAAGTGCAAGTCACAAGATTGACTTTCACCTTTCACCACTCGGCTTCGCAAACTTATGAAGGTCGCGAAGTCTCAGAAAAGGATATGCAATCAAAATGAGGCTATTACGGTCTCGAATTAAAACATCCCTATCTCTTGAAGCGATATCTGTTAAACCATACCCTCTTAAAGCAAGTAGGTACTGTTATTGATAGTAAAACCATAAAAAGAATTTAATGGGCACATTCAACCATTAATGGCTGAAGACACTGTAAAGCTCACGACACAAGTACATTCGAGATACACACTAAAATTGTTATAAAAGTGAAATCAAAAAGTCGTCCTAAATATATTCGTTAGACTAACTAGCAATGGTGATTTTGACACAAGTTATTAAAATCTTTGTATTCTGTCCGCACTAGCACAAGTGCCTTAAGAATTCCCATCCTACTCACACGTTTGGAATTTTCTCAGCAAGATAACTGTACAGTACAGAGAGATGCAAGTCGGTTCCATTGATAGTATATTAGTATATCAACATGCGATGTTTAATTTGGTAAGTCAAGGGTGCTCATAGTTTATTTTAGTGAGACTTCTTTTTGAATTGGGTCACATTGAATTCGGGTTGACACTGGAATCTATTTTAGATGAAAGAATAATAATATGGTTTACTTATTGATTTACATTTTCATAATTTTGACAACGTTTTTTGATCAACGGAACACAAACAGTTTTATGGTGTAAAATAAAACATTTAATATGAATGAAGACTGCAAAATTAAGCTGTATGGGGCCCACCTGAGTAAATAAAACACAAAGACGTTTTAATAATTTCAATATCAACATTGTCTTACTCTTACAGCATGATTCATGGCCGACCTAAAATAGATGTTGCTTCTCGCTCTTACGCGTAATACTCAATAGATATATAGGTACCTATACTGTATTTTTTTTGGCCCGTAGAATTCTGACATTTCTCGGTATTACCAGACATAAAAACGTTCCTTAAATCCGTGGTAAGAAAAGATAAATAAAATAAAATGTAGAACATTATGTTGAAGTTGAAATACTTAAACTAACAATCATTATTACATATTAGTAATCAACAGATATTTGGTTTAATTTTAAATTGCATAATTTAGACATAATTAATAAACTTTTTTTTTTTTTTTGGGAGAATATAAATTGTTTGGGGTATCACTTTGAGTATTGTCATACCTATATTACAAACCTTCGGTCTACGATTATAATACATATATTGATTTATTTCGTAATATTTAATAAAAAGAAAAAAGAATGAACAGAACGTAAAACTTCAGCAGTCAACTGTCATTCTTCCGGCAAAGTATAGGAAAATATTTTAATTGCTCCTCCCCCAATATCAAAATTACATTAAACCAAACAATCTCCTCACGTGTGTAATGTTATGTCACTACGTCGACATGGCAAAATATGCCTTGCTAAAATAAAGACGTGATTTATGTATGTACGTATGTATATGTATGTGATAATAAGGATGACTTTTAAAGTTTTCAACTTAGATCTTCTGTACTCTAATTGGCCAATTGTCGTTAAAATAAAAGCTGCCATTAATTTTTAGATCCATTATTTAAGTACCTAATTTTAGAACGTCACCGTATTTTAACATTTTTATTTGTTAGTTAAAATAACGAAAGCTTAGTGTGACAATTTATTTGTTCAGCAGAAAAAATGTTGGTGGCCCCTGAAACGTCTAATTCTGACAGCTGTCAGAATTCTACGGGCCAAAAAAATACACTATAGCATCTGTAGGCTTATTGTCTAACTCGCTCGCAATCGCCATCGTGTTCATTTTGACAGTTCTTGTATGAATGTGACAGCTGGCTGATTCCGATGCCAATTGTCAGCCCATACATGAACTGTAAAAATGAAGACGATGGCGATTGCGAGCGAGTTAGACAATAAGCCTACTGGTTTTTACTTCGCAACTGTATCACCTGGACAGTAACATCCAGTTCCTGACCCTATACCACAAACTATCAGCACTGCAAGATACGGAGCTTTATACCTACCTTCTCCTCATATCCTACTAATATTATAAATCAAAGATAAATTTCAATCGATTTTACTATGTATTTTAATTTTAGTTAACTGCAGGTATTTTTTCTTATTACATACATATAGGTAGATAAATTGAAATGGCACTTAAAGATGTTAATTTGCCGATTTTCTATCTATCTGTAAGTCTCTGTAGGTCTGTTGAACTTTCAGAAAATCTTATAATAGAAGTCACGATTGCGATTACGAAAGTACCTACTTTTGCTTAAACCCTTACTCGTACTGTCAACTTACGTAAATCGCTACCGCAAGTTAGTCGCATTTGTCACTGAAACTAAAACAGGCGCCCCTCAAGCAAGATTCCCTCAACTCCCCTTTCTTGCACCTACTTATAGTTGCCGGCGAACATCTTGAGCATGACCTTGAATGCGCAAAAGTGAATTCAGCTTCTCTTTGCTACAAAAGTACATGCGCGAACTTACCCCTTCCACGTCGTTCTTGCTCAAGTTTGCCGGCAACTATACTAAAAAATCATTTGAGAACTTGTCAAGTCGAAGTAACCGATTCCTCACCTGCCATCGAGCTGATGCGGCCCGTTCTGCAGCACCACGTTCACCAGCGAGGGCTCCGCGAAGGTCACGAAGCCGAAGCCGCGGGAGCGACCGGACTCGCTGTTCTTCATAACGACGCAGTCGATCACGTCGCCGTAGCGGGAGAAGTAGCGCTGCAGGTTCTCCTGCGACGTCTCCCATGATAGCCCACCCACGAACAGTTTTCTGTACCAATACATACACAAATTACAGGTGGCGGCACGTAAGTCGAACGTGGAGTACGCCCGCCCGTGACTCCCGCACTCCCCCGCGATACATTATTTTCGACTACCCCGCATCAACGGTCATCGCTAGACTTACGTGCCGGCTCATAAGTACGTCCACGTAAGTGCCGGCACGTAAGTCTAGCGATGACCTTGTATGCGCAGAAGTATAAAATACGGTATCCGTGGGTGCGCAGATCCTGTCCACGTGACTCTTCATCGTTAGACTTACGTGCCGGCACGTATACCTTACGAGGTAACAAGAACTAAAGATCACGTTTAGCATGTTTGTGAGCATTTGGAAAGGAGATTCAAGAAATAATGATGGGCTGCTAGACATATCGCCTACCTACCTAGGTATAATGATTCCTAAAATCTTCGCCCATTCCCTCAATGGGCTTGTATACAAGCATGGAAGGCCACCACGTTCTGTACCGACCATTTACGAGGGATAAATAAGTTCGTGTGTAGATATAAAACCGTGACCACAGGATAGGGTCAGTTCGTTTCGTAGTAAGATAGGTACGATACTTTATTACTCGGTAACTTGTGAACCGTCGTGGGAAGGGAAGTGGTGGACTGGACACTAACAAAAATTCTACTTTAAAGCTTTATATTTCACAAATGAACCCCTAAATCAATAAATGGTTGTCAAAACTACCATAGGTAAGTACCTATACTTACCGTCCTAATATGAATTTATGTAAAAAATTACAGTTAACCAATTTAAATAAAAAGGCAAAAGAAGAAAGGGAAATAAGATGGGTGTTGATCTTTCCTGTAATATAAACAGGGCTATGGCGCTAATAGTGTTTCCAGAGACATGAATAATGAAAAAGGGTATTATAATGTTTGTTATTTGTACAAGTTGGAATATAATTTGAATTTATTAGCTGGAGTCATGAAGGTCCATTTTATTTTACATAATCTCTATCGCATCACAAATTATGCTATGCACATGGATTAGGAGTACCGACATTTCAAAAAGGATAGGTATTTCTGTTCAAGAATATGTTCTTAACAATTTTCGTACAAAAATAGTATGAACTATAAATTAGTCTTTAAACATATCTTGTACATAAGTCATTAAAATGTTAAAACAGACTTTACATAATCTACCTACCTATATCTATTGTGTGTAAAACAAAATAAAAACAGGTTTTAAAAATTTGCAAAAGATAGTTTTATATTTATTTTGAATGGGTCAGTGTTTTAAGCCTACAAGATGCCAACGAGTTGAATTTAATCCTCATATCCAACTTTTCCATTCAATTTAAAACAATGCACCACTAAACATACAGTTAGGATTAGTATCATATCCCTAAGGTTTTTATAGTTCGAGACCTTTAGTGTGGCACAGCAAGCTGTTAAGGGCAAGTTTGTTTACAGCGCAGGTAGAAAGTTGACAAAAAAAGGGGCAATGCTTTAAAAAAATGTCTAGTTTCAATTTACAGGACAGGTAGTGGAGTGCAAAAAAGGGCAACACATTTCCAGGAGATTTAGAGTTGAAAAAAAAGTATCAACAAGATTATAATAACATGTGGTTGGTTACTCTGTTATTGCATTTGGACTGTACCAATATCTTGTGTAAGAAAATAGATTTTATGTGGCACTTTTCATGACAAAGGGAGTGTTTCAATTAAATCAAATTAAGTTCATGTGATTACTAAAACCACATTGACTACCACATGGTGAAGTTCAGAGACTGATAAATGCAAGGGGAGTTGTCTATTTTAGGAACATACCAAATTTATTGCTCCTATTGAAGTAACTCTGGTTTTATCAAGTTGGTTTCTTAGATGGTTTACATTGCATGGTATTTTTGCCACATGGCATTTCTCATGAATAGAAGTTCTAAAATGTAAAAATTAAACAAACATAACCTACAAAAATTCAAGTGACTTCTAACAATGTTGAATATTTTTATTTTACTCAATCTGTTTAAAATGTCATGCAGGTTACAGTAAAATGCCTTTTATCACTAATATTAGGTGTTTAACTGTGTTTAGTTATCAATTATCTGACCTAATTGGCTGAACATAAAATGTAATCAGATGGTTAAAATACCTATTTGGAGTTGGTTTAACCCATGATAAGACTCAGTAAATAGTTTACTGCAACGCAAAGTTAGTTAAATATTGAATAATTAATCAGTACAAAATAAATAGGTACCTAATAATAATGATTCGAAGTAAAAATGACTCATTACATGTATTTGAAGTAATACTTGTTTTTCTAGGTATATAAAATTTTGTCTGAATGAAGACATTCAAACATTTGATATAAATTTGCTTATGGGTGATATCTTATCAATATTGGAACTGTCAGTATCAGGAGACAACATTAACTTGCAAATTGTAATATAATGTAACTGCAAGGTGGACTATATAACATTCAAATTCTAGTGCTCACAATGCCCAATAGCGCTCAGACTAAGTGAAAGTAACATTCACTTTAGTGTCAGAATGCACATAATTACAAAAACGTAATTAAGAATCTCTAATTATGGAGCAATCGAGAGTTTTATTACTAGAATCCACGTTTCTTCACGAAAAATCAATTGACTTTCGCGAAAACGTAAGTCCGGTAATTTTGTCGTTGGAGGTAAACACTCATGGACGTGGTAGCAATAGCAACGCGAAGGAAGTTTCCGAACACATTTCGTAGGTAACCATATGTAAATGAATCAGCACGTTTTGGCCGCCCGCTACGCTAGTATTGGGAGCGAGCAACGCGGCACTTTGAGCGACCGCGCTCGAGCTCTAATAACCTCGTTAACAAACGATCACTGTGATCGTACTGATTCCTCGCAAAATATGACACTCTAAATGCCCTGACGCGAAATAAGCGATTAGAGAAAGCTGTGAACGTCTGTATAAAGGTTAATTTCATAAATTACGACGTTCCCAAACCGGTAAAGATTTAGAACGGGATCTATTATATAAACATCCGCGAGCAATCTCTGCGCTGAAAGATGGTCGAATAGTCGAAAATGTAGACAAAATGCTATGGGAAAGTAATAGCTGCCATGATCGCATACACGCAAGTCACACGGCGAGGCTTGGGGTCGGTGGCCGCGAGCCGGTAGAAGGCCAATTGACCAAACGTGAACTTTAACCACGTCTAGACAGGAATCATACTTTAGAGCATAATATACCGTTCAAAATAAGGCATGTAGAAAACACAAGCGAATGAACGCTAACCCTACAAGCCTTGCTGGCTATTAGTGAAATGCGACTTACGAACCAAGCCAACATGCAGTTTGACCTATTATTGTTTGCATACTCTAGAATATCCTAAACTTAACTATAAAATAATCGAATTCAACTTACCCCTTCTCATCATCGTCCATGTCTGGATTCATACGCATAACTTACTACTAATTAAAAATAATGGTTGGCACCGGCAATACACCCCAACCACACAAGCACAGACCCACACGATTATGGCGGACCAACCATATCCGCTTTCTTAAAAAAGTCATGGAAAAGGGAAGTAGTCAGCTGTGAAACTATAAAGAATAGATATAATACATGAAAATATGCTTAGAAGTTACTATAGTAGTGTGGTTGTTTAATTCAAAATAAATTATTTTTTGTATTTTGAAATGAATTTACTGACTGAATTAAGGTTTAAAATATTAAAAGTACTTAAATGAAAGCTAGTTGTCATTATTCGTCAGTAGGTGGCAGCAGTATTGCACTTTAATGTTACCAGTTCAATAAATACGTTAAGCTGCCAGTAAAAATAAAAGTGCAAACATCCGTTTCAAAATAGTGCCATTCACTAAAAAACTAAAAAAACGTACGGCACTAGGAACACACGTTGTATATTGACCTGTTATTGTTTGCATATAATTATAATGCAATTATTGTTATTTATTTTTTTAGTATCATGTACTTTATCCGGTGTTCAAAATGGCGAGATAGCACCATGATAGCATAGTCAAAAATGAATAGGGAGAAACATTTTTTCCCCATTGTATAACTTATACACCTGCCTTTAAAATAACAAGACGTAAAAAGATCCTACATCGATTTTGATAGAATACGCAGGTACCTAATTCAAAGTGCATTTTTTTCAAGTACTGTCATCATCATAAATCATCTGTAGAAATAAAAAAAATAATGCCGACCTCATATTTTTATTAATTTATTAATTTTCCATGCATCACTGGCACTGTTGAAACAGTAACTGGCACATTTTTGAACAGTGTATAGTGATACGAAAACATTAACTCCACCTAAAATCCAATAATGTATAAATAATTTTAAAATGGTATATATCCAAATGATTAGTAGGTACACCTACAATTTTATAAATTTTATTTTTAAGTAAAGCCACAACTGTGAGATGATGATCATAAAAAATCTGTATGATTATGTTTTATGAATCAATTTTGAAGGTGTTTCATAAGGTACAGGCCTTATACTCCGAAATTCGATTTTCGAAGTTCGTTTCATGCCGTTCCGCTCACACTAATAGTAATTAATTTGAGAGTGAGAGGGGCGGTATGATACGAACTTCGAAAATCGAATTTCGGAGTAGCCCCCCAGGATAACTGGAGAGTTACTCCGAAATTAGATTTTCGAAGTTCGTATCATATCATACCGTCCTTTTCATTCTTAAATTAATGACTATGAGTGAGAGTGGAACGGCACGAAACGAACTTCGAAAATCGAATTTCGGAGTATAAGGCTGATCTACACACGCAACTCAAACTTTGTGTAAATCAAAGTTGTTCCAATTGCGCGACTAGAAGTGAATCAAATAACTATGCCTTACAAAATCGGTTTTAGCAAAAGGATACCTAACAAGCAATATAGTGCACAAGTTAAGTAGGTACCTATGACTTGGGTAGGTATGACAATAAATAACAGTGTGTAGTTAGCTAATTCGACTGAAGCATCAGAACTGTACTAATATTAACATAAATGATTAAACAACAAAAATATCGGTCTTACCAATAATTTATACTCGATTTTAATCATGGGATAATTACATGACGGCGGTGTTTGTGGTATTTTCATATCTAAATTACATATTTCCTTCGCTATATTTTTAAATTTTGCGTATGACACTGTGTGCACTTTTTTTTCTTTTTGTAGGTATCCCGAAGAAACATTGTATTCTATATGCTGCAAAGAAAGTTAAAATTTTAGTATAGTGTATCTATTTATTTCTCAAGAGAAGGGAAATTAAAGAAAAAAATATAGACAATAGTGCTGTGTGCTTACACATCTGGTAAACTTAATTTGTGAAAATTATGCTAAAATACTTACTTGTACTAATGAGATGTGAAGTTTAGATATTTTAACTTTATTTTCATTAAAAATAATCACTTCAAAAGATATAGTTTGACTTGGAGCAAACCCAGTGTGCGATTGTAATTGCATTGAAAGTTTGCCCGAGTTCCAAAAAACCTTATGCATTTCTGTAAAAGTCGGCATCTGCGAATAAAACAGTTGCAATAAATGTACCTGATACATTTGTGTCAGTAAAGAAACAGAGACCTATATTCCTATGACTTTGTAATAAAGAAGACCCACATCAAAGTGTAGATGCAATACATTATAAAGCATGCACTGGTTTTCATAAAATTTGTACAAAAATAACCGTGGGCGTATGGGGCAGGGTGGGGCGCTTGCCCCATCCTGGCTCTGTAATCTTCTTGTATGAGAAAAATTAACCGGGGTAAGACCGCGGAAATAGTTTGCTAGTTAGTTACATATTATTTTAGACTGCTGCCCCACCCTAAGCCCATGGCTGGCTACGCTGCTGAAAATAACTTACAAATTATGCTTCCCTACTAAAAAATAACGAGTTTCCAAATCGGATTCCAATTTTCAAAAACCAAACAAACACATACTTACAGAGCTATAAACTAAAGTATCTTTTCCTTTTTTATTGTCTGTTTAAAATAAAAGTCATAGTTACCCGAAATACTTCCAAATGGTTTAGGTCCAAATTTCTTGAAACATTAAACGGAATTGATGTTTTTTTTTTGAATTTGTATGCTGCTTTGCATCGCACTTTTATGCAATAGAACACTTTTGCAATAGAACTTTTGAATGTTGACGGAGAATCCGGAGGCAATGAAAAGTAAAATGGGTGTGTATAAATGCCGGGTGAGACGGTGTTCCCTGGAAAAAATTAAAGATACGAATTAAAATGTATACCCCTACACGAGGCGAATTTATACCAAATTCGTTTTTGGGTTAGTTTGAGCGTGTCTTACCTTGTAACTCTGGAAAAATACCAGTGTGAACGCTAAGAACGATTCTTGACTCCGAATACACTTTGATGTATGGGATTGTTGGCATAGGTCTAGTCCATGAGGCTTTACTTACGCCAGTTACATCTAGTTCAAAGTCTGAAAAATTTATACTTATTTTTAATAACTTAACTTAATTTATAACTTATTCATAATTATTACTTTATTTTGTCAATGGTATAAGGTGGATGTTTACGTTCGATTTTCTGTTTCTGCTGAAATTTTACTATTACAGTGCCAGTAACGATGTCGCCCGCGTAAAAACATCCGGTCGAACCACTATTCAAAATTATATTGCACGTGTCCCAGGGCATTTTGAGTTATTTCTTCAGTTTTAGTTCAAATTAAACAAATAAAATATTTGACACGTCCATTATCACACAAATCATTTAAATAAATATGTCAATTATCATGTGATTAAAAAATATCTGACGAAATAGATATCTAGCTTCGTTGACAAAGATTTGATAACGATAAAATGTCCGATTCATTTATTATTACTTAATAAATTACACGTGACATTACAAAATCTGATCAATTATTTTAGAAAGTATTAAATACTTACTTATTGTAAGAATTTCGTTGTTGACTGTACAAACATCACATCGCAGCATCACGCGCGTTACTAAAAGAAATTCATAAAAAATAAAAGTAAACCTTGATGACAGAGGCTTTTATATATTTTCATATTACTTTTTTATTTTATTAAAAATATCTTTGGATTAAGTATAATAACTTAAAGCGAATCACTAATGCACCCACACTTGATATTGACATTTTATTTTTTTGTTATTTACAAAACCGGTTAACAGTGGCAGTTTACCACAGGTGCCTCACCTCAGACTTCTCTAACAGGTAAAAAAAAAAAAAGATTTATTATTTGACATTGACAACCAGCGGATGGGCATTTTGTTCGGGTTTTCCTTTCCTTAACGCGAATACTTGGGAGCTTGTGCAGTGTTTACGATGATTTGTATTCTGATTTTCTCTATTTGGGTTCCTTAATTCACACATCTATTAATTTTGGAGTATAGAACATTCATGGTAGGCTGTGGGCGTGATGTGTAACAAACGTAAGCAGAGCTAGGTTATGTTATGTCCTCTACGTTTTTGCGGTGAAAAGTAAGTTTGTTATTTGCTGTAGTATGCTTTTTAGCTCTCTATAATATGTTACTTACAGTTGAATATTTCAACAAGGAAAGAAATTGCGGAATCCTAACCGGCGATTCGGCTCTTTTTTTGTCGCAAACACTACTGACGCAGAATTCCTACTTTTCCATATTACGTGTTTGATCGCTTTGATCTTTGCTTTTTCGTTTGGCGTTTTTGTGGTAGCAGTGTAATAAAGTTTAAATTACTGATTTGTGTCGTGGATGTGACTTTATGTTGACTCCTGATTATAAATAATCAATAAGTGATTTTGGCATCATTGATTTTCAATGTTTTTCCAAGTGTGGATTGCTATCAGTTAGTTCTTTGAATGTTTAAGAAAGATTTCATAGACATCAATCATTACATCTAAAGTTAAACTGCACTGAATGATGTTTTGATGACATAAGACATAATGCAAACAGTGATAGGTAAACA
The DNA here is from genome assembly GCA_963854515.1 of Pandemis heparana. Lineage (NCBI taxonomy): Eukaryota > Metazoa > Arthropoda > Insecta > Lepidoptera > Tortricidae > Pandemis > Pandemis heparana. The sequence goes on along the minus strand of OY978020.1, from coordinate 1,936,297 downwards.
CATTCATGTACTTATCTGTTTATTTGTTTGTGGCTAATAAGTCATCAAATACCGTTCATATCACATCATACTTATACTTAAATTGACCATGGTATTATTGAGGTTGTATTCTTACTTGTAGCTCCTTATATTTGTACAGCAAAAATGTTAAAACTGTGTTTTGCAATGAAATACATACCTATTACATTCCTTTTTTCTTTCAGAAATTCCCACATTCCCTGTATTCCTATTGTGTGACTAAAATACCACAAATAATCAATAATTCCTGCCCACCATCCCTCACAACCACAAACTTATTTATTGCCTTTCTTTGTCATGTATCATGTAAGTTAATGAATTGATTTTCATTAAATGGCTAAAGCTCAAAGCTCAAACATGCTTCATTCATCTTGTATTTTATGAAAATCAATGAATAATTTCTGTACACTAAAATTCAGTGACAACTTGACTTTTTTAACAGTGTGATTTGATAATTTATTTACTTTTAATAACTTTAGCTAACAATAACGAATACAAAAAGTGGGACCAGATTATGGAATCTACATTGAACACTCTAAAGACGTGGTCATCAAATTGCGGCCCGTGACCGTTATTTGTGCGGCCCGCGGCAAAGTAAATTGTTTCAAATGACGAAATAAGCTGAATATATATGTATAAGTGGGCAAAGGCTCTTGGAGCACCTTCACATAACTCTCTCTGTCGTATGTGGCCCTTAACCAGTACAGTGTGGCGACTGCTGCTCTAAAGGGCCCCATTATACACAGGGTAACATGAGAGAACAGAATAATGTCCGATTTCCTCATGTTACAACATATACAGTGTGATCCATTGTTGCAATCTGTTCTTCAGACTTGTTGAAAAATAACTGTTGCCCGCGACTCTGAGATAAATTCGCTTACCGCTTTCCTGCGGGAACTTTAAAATATATCAGGATAAAAACAACTATCCTATGTCATTTCCTGGTACTGTAACTATCACTTCACCAAATTTCAATAAAATTGGTTTAGCCGTTTTGCCATAAAAAAAAGCAACAAACATCTTACAAACTTACAAACTTTCGCCTTTATAATATTAGTAAGAAGTAAGATAAGAATAGTTCTTGATCACACGGACACAGATCAGACCTCACATTTTTACTATTCTTAATTTTTTACGAGGCTTAAGCTTAAGTGCATCAGTGTGATTATGCCAGCCTTAAGGCTGTTGGCCGTGCAATTTGTCTATTCTTCTTTTTAAGTGTCATTCTTTTTGTTGTAGCCTGTAACCATGGATCCAAATATCTACGCATTAGTGTTGGACACACTGAACCGCGCCACAAGCCAAGATGCCGAGGTGCTCAAACCAGCCGAGAAGAAATTACAGGAATGGGAGATAGAACCAGGCTTTTATTCTGTGCTCTTGGTAATAACATGACCATGAACAGTGATAATTTTAATCATGTCACATATGTTTTATTTTTTTGTCTAAAAAATACTAAATGCCATATTTGTTTATTATTAGGATATCCTGTCAAACCATTCCATAAACATCAATGTCCGATGGCTAGCGGTAATGTGCTTCAAAAACGGAGTAGACCGCTACTGGAGACAGAATGCGCCTAATGCTATAACGGATGATGAGAAACAGAAGTTAAGGCAAGGCCTGCTCACGACAAGTATACTGAGTGAGCCCGTTGCACAGATAGCAACACAGCAGGCTGTACTTATCTCCAAAATTGCCAGGTTAGTTAAAAAAGCAAACTAATTTATTTATGTACTTTGACTTTATGGCTGATGCCATACTACTACTAGTCCACCAGCAATACTAGGACTCTTAATACGTAAAATTGTTCTGAAATACTTCAGCAGGAAGTTGGATTAGTCTGGCTGTACTCCTGAAAAGGTTTTTTTATTCATTATAATTCTGGATTTAAAATTAAGTTACCTCTTTGACACCATACTCTTTGAAGATCAACTAATTTATGAAAACACTAGCTTCTGCCCGCGACTGCGTCCGCGTAGAATTAGCAATTGACATGTTTATCGCTATACCACGGAAACTGCAATTTTCCGGGATAAAAAGTAGCCTATGTTTTAATCTAGGGTACCAGCCATCTCCGTTCCAAATTTGAAATAAATCTATCCAGTCGTTTCAGCGTGAAGAAGGAACAAACATACACACTCACATTGTCACAAACTTTTGCATTTATAATATTAGTAGGATTAGTAGGATAGTAGGATTTTTTAACCAGAATTAACTAAAAAAAAAAAAAAAAAATTTCTAAACGACACTGAAAATTAGAACACATAGAAAAATCCGAAAAGTAAAGCTATGGCCGGGAATTAACTAACCTAACCTTCAGTTGGAATATTCCGGATTTTTTTTTGAGAGACGGATTTTTTGTAAAGAGTTATTAAGAGTATTGGTTGCATAAAATTGTGTTTGATTTATCAAGGTTTGATTGTCCGGCGAACTGGCCGAGTTTGGTGCCAGAGCTACTCGGAGCCCTAAAGGCGCCGCAGCCGCTGGTCCAGCACCGGTCCCTGCTGATATTCCACCATATTGTGAAGGCTTTGGCCTCTAAACGGTTGTCTGGCGATCGGAGAACCTTCCAGGTTTATAATTGCTTAGTATTATATACTAGAGGAACTAAACTAATGTTTTATTAATTTTTCTTAATTTGCAATGTTTGTTCTTTATAAATATTAACTAAAATAATGTGGCATTTAGTGGAATTACGGTGCTCTAGCCAGAATTGTCTACCCTTTGCTAACTGGTCCGATTTACTTAAAATTTGGTATGCATATCCAAGATGGATGACAGTGCAAGTACAGTCAACAAAAAATCCTTTTTTTATAAATAAATAAATGTCTTGGGACAAATTACACCAATTGTCCAAATCCCAAACTAAGCAAAGCTTGTACTATGAGTACCAGGCAACAGATAAACATATGTATATAATGTAGATTAAATACATACAACATCCATGACTCTGGTACAAACATTCGTATTCATCATACAAATGCATGCCACTACCGGGATTCGAACCCCAGACCTCTAGCTTCATAGTCAGGGTCACTAACCACTAGGCTATTCGGCCGTCAATTTATGTAGAAGTATGTTAAAATATGTCTGCTTCAACTTTTTATTTATTGCATCTAATTGCGTTACTATATTTCTGCTTTTCTGTCATCGTTGAGTTTGGTTTCATAGCAAAAATATGCTTGTATATACAAGTTATACAACTATTACGTTAATAAAGTAGCATTTAGAGATCAACTTGCTCTTTATTCACAGGATCTCACAAACACCGTCTATTCATTTATCCTGAATCTCTGGCATGAGAACACGGAGCTGTTCTTGCGCCACATCCAAGAAGGTGCAGCCACGGACCTGATCACCGAGCATTTGGAGAAGGCACTCCTCTGTCTGCGGATACTCAGGAAATTGACCGTGTTTGGATTCAAGAAGGCACATGACAGCCAAGATGCCATTGCTTTTCTTAACGTGGTCTTTGATAGGGCCAAGACTAGTTTGGAGTGCAGTAAGTTTTTTTTTCTGCATCTGTTTATAGACGGATCGCTTAACTGAGTCCTTGCCCGAGCGGCACAGGGGCGCATGGTAGGAGGACAAAGGGAACCGAGAGCGGTGCGGGAGAGTAGTGCGCAAGGACTCAGTAAAGGTGCGACCACATCGCCGCTTAAAAACGGTGATGTTACGGAATCGCAACAAAATGTATGAAGAAACGGTGAGAAAACGTGACGCATACGACACGTCATTACGTATACGCGGCGGTGTGGTCGCACCTTTAAGCGGTCGGTCTATAATGCTGAAAAAAGCGTCTGTTTGCCACGAGACTTTAGTTTGTGAGGCATAGTCATAATATAATGCTGAGTGGTTTAACTTTTTTGGTAGTTTGTTGGATTTTGTAATTGAGTTCATGTTTTTGTAATATAAAAGCTCCTTAAACAAAATATTAATAAAAATGACTATTTTACCCGACTGTGCCAGAAGGAGGATTATGTTTCTCGAGTGTATGTATGTATGTATGTATATTTTTTTGGTACGCGGGTACACCAAAATTATAAAAAAAATTGTTGCCTGCGACTTCGTCTGCAAAGAATTCGTTTATCGCTATCCCGCGGGAATTTTCCGAGATAAAAAGTAGCCTATGTCCTATTCCAGACTTTTCTCTATGTGCCGAATTTCATCCAGATTCATTGGGACGTTTTGGCGTGATTGTGTAACAAACAAACATTCATCCATCCATACATCCATACTTTCGCATTTATAATACATATTAGTTAGATAATATCTATTGGCGCAGTCGGTTTTTTTTTTAAATTTATTATAAGCTTTTTTTATTTATTTCGACACTTCTTTTCAGGAAAGCTGCTGAAAGGCCGGGGCATATACCCATTGGAGCTTTGTGAGAAATTTATAATACACCTTACCAAAGTGGCCCTGGGTGTGCTAGGCGTGCATCCATTCTCGTACGTGCCCCTGATCAGGCCCTCCCTCGAGTTCGCCATTTACTACTGTTTCACCGAGCAGGGCATGAGCCTCATATACGAAAGGTTCACTATACAGTGTTTGAACATTGTGAAGGGTATACTGCAGTGCTTGGACTTTAAGCCGCCTAAGGGACGAACCACCGATCCGGAGAAGGAAGCGTGTAAGTATCCCACGGGAACGCTGTTTTCCGGAATAAAAAGTATCCTATGTGCTATTTCAATACTCCAGGGACCGGAAACCGGTTAGTTTTTGAAACCGGTATTGTGCACTCGCCCGAGAACGAAAAGGATTTCGTTTCCGTTCCCGGTTACCGGTTAAAGAACTGTTTAATTGAGATATCTGTTTGTGCGCTTTTCGTTCGTCATTCGTTTTTGAGGGGCGAAATTAACCAGTTAAATTGAAAATTACGAAACAAGAGCAAGATAAAACTTGTATTGCTGTCTCTTTTACGCCACTACAGGAGCATTTGGCGTATGTCGACGGCGGCTGGGCTTAACCGGTATAATTTTGTTAAAGCGTACGTTAAAATTTCATTATCTGTACTTAACGTTAAGCAAGACCATTTCGATTTTATTTGTTCGTTTCATCGATTAACCGGTATATTATCGAACGAATTAAAATAACGATATTGGAACAATATTAACAGGTATATCAATAACGGTTCCGGTCCCTGCTATAATCTATCTTTGTTCAAAGTGAAGCGTCAAGGGCAGGACTAAATTTGGAATCAAAAATTTAAATGTAAAATGGGTGCTAACCAACCGCTGAAATATTCCGGAAAAATTCTAAGAGACCCATATAATTTTTCACCAAACTCATTTCTAGTGTCGCTGCAAGCGCACCAAATCAAGATGGAGGTGCTGGACTCTAGCACAGTGTGCCACATGTGCCGGCACCTGGTCACGCGGTACTTCCTGCTCAGCGCTGACGACCTGGCCCTGTGGGACGCCGAGCCAGAGAGCTTCGCCACCGACGAGGCCGGCGAGTCCTGGAAGTATAGCCTTCGGGTGAGTGTGCTGTCGCGTAGCTATGATCCCCTGGTATCTGAACATTTTAAAAGTGAGTTTTTAGATGGAATCACGGAGAAATAATTATTATCTGAAAAAGAAAACAGTTTTTGCTGATAGACGAAAAAAAAAACGCCTCAAAAAACGTTGAAAATATTGTGAAAAATTTAATTACTCAAGGAAAAGTCCAATATGTATAGCAGGATAGCCTAAGAAAAATTGCCCCTAGCGTTTTTGGGTCGAAATTATAATCAAACGATGCCTTTTGAGGAGGTAATACTCTGCACAAAGTTTCATCCCTCTGTTACCCCCTGGGGGTGAAAAACAACCGATTAACCCTAAAACTGTTTTTTTCCTGAACTATGAAAGTAAACGAATTTCAAATTTTGTACAATTATTAATGACACTAAAAGCTATATGTTAAAAAAATATGGCCCTCCTAAAGCTCCTAACCATATAAATTCTTGAAAAAAAAAATCCTGTATAACAATTTCGGCTCATGGTACACGCACCATTTTTTTCAAATATGAACCAATTTCTATTTATATTCTACATCATACAAAAGTAGTAGCCACTAATCCTGCTATACCCTTACTGGCATCCACACTCGCTTGCTTGGGTTGGATGCCAAAATATCTCGTGTGAAGATGCTTTTCTTCCGTTGATCAATCTACTATATTTTCCCCAGCCGTGCACAGAAGCCGTATTCATGGAGCTGTTCCATGTGTTCAGTGGCACCCTCGCTCCCGAGCTGGTGCGTCTTCTGGCCTCGCTGCAGCACTCGCCCGCCCAGCCCGGGGACCTCGACGCCATACTGAAGAAGGACGCCATTTACAACGCGGTCGCGCTCGCCGCCTTTGACCTTTACGACGACGTGAGTATCGAGTACACCTTGATGGTCTTGAGGGATTTGATTAAGAAATCTTTGTTTCTGTATTGTTTTGTACTGATTTGTGGTGTTCAATAAAGAGTATTTGTATTGTATTGTATTGTATTGTATTCATCGTCATATTTTTTTCAGGTGGATTTTGACGAATGGTTTACGAACGTGCTGAGTCAGGAACTAAAAATAAAAGATGACAATTACAGAATAATAAGAAGAAGAGTATGTCAGCTTATAGGTAAGTCATTTAACATTTTTTCGAGTTAATGTTTGATAAGTTTTTCCTCTCAACCGCCATTAGTAGTCTTATTATTATTAACTACCTATTAAGTGTTTGTTGCCAGCGACTTCGTATTATTATTATTATGTATCTGTGTCAAACTTCATCCAGATCCATCCATCTAAACTTGCAAATTTTTAAAAGTTGTTAAAGACATCATGAATGTTCATTACCAGTAGGAAACTTGTCAGTCATGAATTTTGACATCCATTGCAGGCCAATGGTGCGGCGTCCGAGCCTCCCAGTCCCTTAGGCCGTCAATGTACGCGGCGCTGTTGGAGCCACTCGCGCGGCCGCAAGAGGATGCCGCCGTCAAGCTGTCCGCCGCCGAAGCGTTGCGCAGCACCATAGACGACTTCAACTTCGATGTGGAACAGTTCGCGCCCTTCGCGCCTCATGTACTCGCCGCGCTTTATGAGCTCCTGGTACGCAATGAATGATCTTAAGGGCCTGTTTCACCAATCTCTGTTAAGTTCCAGTAATCTTAAGTGTCAGTTATCTATGATGACGTCTCTGTCGGTTTCGTAGTAATAAACAGTGAGCGAATCATAGATAACTGACACTTAAGATAGCTGGAATTTAACGGGGAGAGGTGAAAAAGGCCCTAAGAATAGTCTTGCAGCTTACCGATGTGGCAATGGGCAGGCCACATCGCTCGTAAAACAGACAACCATTGTAATTCAGTAAAAATAGCTCAAAACGTGGCAAAATATATGGAGAACATTTATCTATGGGGATGGATACCTTATGGGGTGAAGTCAAAATTTATCAACTCTCCCCCCTCCTCCGGGGTGCGCGTCCCCCCCCCCAGGCCCCCCAAATGTCCCGAAACGCGGTGTTTTGAACTTTTTGAAAAAACTGTTCGCGATACAGAAAAATTGTGTAGGAATGAAATAATGTACAATAAATTTACTATAAATCACATGAAAGCGGTATGTCTTATGGTTTTGACGCAAGAAGAAGCTGAAAATCATATTTTTTTGTTTTTTTACAATAAATTTTATTAAAACTTCAGTTTTCTCAGAAAATACTCATTTACAACTAAAAAATGTATGAGTTAAATAAACAATGGAATATTCCCTTTAAAAAGAGGTATAATTTATTTATATATTTGTTAAATTGACCATTTTATGATAGTTTAAATATTTAATTTGTCATGAACAATTTTTTTTACTTGAAGATTAGGTATGTTTAAAATGGTTTTTATATAGTTTAGAGTTAATTATAAACCACGCTAGTGTAATTATGTTTATTTTTTTCTCAGTTATCCGCAAATAATAAGTATATTCATTCATTTCCAAAAAGGTACTAAGATGTTTATTTAATATAATCAACTATTTATTTAAGTATACACTTTTATTTAAGTAACTTACATTGAAATTGAAGAGAGACATTGAAATAAACAATTGTTAACACTCTTATTATCTGGGGGCACGGTAGTGCCCCAGCTAAGATAGCCAAGTGAAGCGCAAGAAGGGCACTAGTTACCTTTTCTCGAACCGCTTTGTCGTTATTTTGTACCCTCATAACTTGGCTTTCGATTGTACGAGATAACTAAAATTCTCGGGATATGATGTGAATAGTGGACTTATTACAAGTGTAAAGTTTCAATTGCATAGCTCTTATATTTAAAATTTTATTGATATCTAAAAAACTAGTGGTCGTCATATTAAATTCCTTTTTCTAGAATGCTCAAATGGTTTGTAAGCTAGATTAGTATACAATCAACAGCAAAAATCTAAAATTAGGAACTTTAACTCTTCCTTCAATCGGTCAAACAAACTAGCGAATGGATATTTTGTACGAAACTTCGCAAATTTTGATGCCAGCGGTCTGAAAATTGATAAAGGGAGTTGTTAAAAATAATAAACTGTGTATTTCAGAATTTTCAGTAAATTAAACTGAATTAGTGGATGAAATTAAGCGCGTGCAAATGTGGTGTTTTCTGAAGGCACTTGTCATAATGAACAACTTACAAACTTTTTACGTTCTAACTCTACAAGTGTTAAAGAGTTTGTGAAGTCTAAAATTTAGTAAAAATAATGTCGTTGGCCGTTTTGCTACCGTCATATAGGCGTAAGTTTAAAAAAATAACTGTTCATTACTTTCCTGTTAATTACAATAGTTTTTTAAACATGAAATTACCGTGAGACTCAATCAATAATATGTGACAACAAATAATAATAATAATAATACTTTATTTGTAATATGTGATCGTTTCGCTGCCGCCGGGGCAAGCGGTCCAGGAATAAGGACTACGAACTAGTCTGGAATATGTCGAGCATCACTCGACTTTTATACGTGAGTTATTCATTTGTGTGACTATAATTGTAATTATCATTACAATAGTTCTTATAGTTACGAATTTCAACTTTCTAGGACGTAAATTTGTTGACCACCAGTGAGTGAGTCAGTGACGAAATCAGAGTTTTTTAGATATCTATAAAATTTAAAATATAAGAGCTTGTAATAAATCCACAATTCACATCATATCCCGAGAATTTTAGTTATCTGGTACAGCCCAAAACCAAGTTATGAGAGTACAAAATAACGACAAAGCGGTTCGAGGAAAGGTAACTAGTGCACTTCTTGCGCTTCACTTGGCTATCTTAGCTGGGGCACGCCAGATAATGAGAGTGCTAACATTGTTTATTTTAATGTAAGTACTTAAATAAAAGTGTATACTTAAATAAATAGTTGATTATATTAAATAAACATCTTAGTACCTTTTTGGAAATGAATGAATTTATTCACACTAATTATTTGCGGATAACTGAGAATAAATAAACAAAATTACACTAGCATGGTTTATAATTAACTCTAAACTATATAAAAAACATTTTAAACATACCTAATCTTCAAGTAAAAAAAATTGTTCATGACAAATTAAATATTTAAACTATCATAAAATGGTCAACTTAACTAATATATAAATAAGTGATACCTCTTTTTAAAGGGAGTATTCCATTGTTTATTTAAGTGATACATTTTTTAGGTGCAGGGGCGTGCAGTGGTTTCTGACAGAGGGTAGGCATATTGACAACAAAACCCGTATTGGTACGAAACGTGTCGGGCATAATATAATCATGGATCTTCTATATACAAATGGGTATGTTCCCTTAGATCTTTTAAAGTACACAATGGATTTTAATGCGTTTTTCAAGGGTTTTCGTCAATAAATAGAGCGATAGGTACAAGAGGTACTTATAGTTTAATAATTATATTTGTTTTGCATTAATTAGTTAAATGATGACCACAATTACCTAATACATCACACAATTTACATTAATTACCTATGAAATATGGTAAGATTAAAACTATCCACAAAACACACCACACCACACACATTAGTATAAATTCACATTACAGCCGTGCGAAGCCGGGGCGAGTCGCTAGTTTAAACTATAACATGAACTCCACAGTTTATGTTAACTACTGTTCTGTTGTAAATAAATTAAAACAAAAAAGGAAAAAGTCTGGTAAACTTAGGATTCGAACTCAGGTTCCAAGCTTGACAGGCGACTCCAGAACCGTCGAGCTACGGCGTTAGATAGCTAATGATGTGAAATTTTGCTATACAACTAACCTTCAACTAACCAACCATATGTATGTATACATGCAAAGGAAGGACAAATCAAATCAAGTTGGCAGTAAAAAAATATGAATATTTAACTAAGTGTAACGTGAAATTGTTGAGTTGCCTTTTGTTTAACCCAAGTAAAAGTTACGTACCGGTACTTATAATTAGTTAGGTACTTTTGTCGTTTTACTATATCACTTTCGTCGCGAATTAACTTTCACAACACTCACAACACAAGACCAAGGCCATCCCATAAGTTAGTTCACGTTTAATTATGTAGAACTAAACAAATAACTTAATAAGCCTTCACAGAATTACACAATTAAAATAACATCATTAATGTTTTTATTATGATCATGAAGGAAAACATCAAAAAACAACAAATCAGAGAGCCCGAACATTACGAGTTTTAGCAAATGAAATCACAAGATCTGCCTAATTTTACCCAATAAAACGAGGTCTTTTCGCGCATGCGTTTAAACGCTTCATGGTGATTGGCGCGAAACATCATAGCGCCACCTTGCATGCTTAGTTCAAGCGTCCGCAGTGCTGCCATTTTAGTGTTTTGGCAGCTAAATATGGCGGTATTTTGGGTTGTGATATTTTTATTTGTCGACTAATATTTCGTTCTGAATTTTACCGGGAAAGTTACAGGTACAGAAAAGTTGAGGGAAAATCAATAATTCAGTGTGGTATTTCTTTTAATTGCTATTTTTAAATAAATATTTTACTCCAATACAAACTAAAAACGTAAGTATAAAAGTTTATAATTTATTAATAAAACAAAGTCTCAGTATAATCTCGTGTATATATGATTGAATAAATAATAAAAAACGTTTATTTTGGGTTTTAGGGCATATAGATGAAATTAGTAACTTTTAACTAAAATATTTTGGCGACTGTTTGATGGACCTGGCATCACTGGGGAGTCAGGCGGTCTGACTTGGAATTTTATGAACCCGAACGCTGAAGGCTATCTTTGTGTGCGTAGCCACACACAACTCTAGGTTAGTCTTGTCTGGACGTAGTTCACGGACGATATTTACATATGCACGCTGTAGACATGTGTGCATTTTTGCAGGCAAGTCGGTTCGCTGCTTTTATAAGCAAAAGAGTGAAGTGAAGTAGTATCGTGTCGTCCATCGGTATGGCAAAATTCGAGCGCTCAGGGTACCGTAAGAAAGATTGAAGTTTTATAATAAATTTGGTTAGTAATAAAAAAATTTTTTATAAGTTTGGTTAGTAAAAAATAATAATTATGAAATATGAACATAATAGTAGTATGTAATGTACGTATGGTTATAACGCACTGCTTATGTGCTTCTAAGGAATACCCGCGTGTGTTTAGGTGTAAAATGAGTATTTTCTGAGAAAACTGAAGTTTTAATAAAATTTATTGTAAAAAACAAAAAATTATGATTTTCAGCGTCTTCTTGCGTCAAAACCATAAGAGATACCGCTTTTATGTGTATGGTAGATTTATAGTAAATTTATTGTATATTATTTCATTCCTAGGCACTTTTTCTGTATCGCGAACAGTTTTCTCAAAAACTTCAAAAAACCGTGTTTCGGGACACTTTGGGGGGCGTGGTGGGGGGACGCGCCCCCCGGAGGAGGGGGGAGAGTTGATAAATTTTGACTTCACCCCATAAGGTATCCATCCCAATAGATAAATCTCGACTCGAGAAGCATAAGGTCTGATGTGTGATTTCTTAACTTTTCAGGAGAGCCGAAATAAAATTGATAAATGAATCGTCTTATAATTATTGAATAATTATAGTTAGGATCACGAAACTTTTTGCATCTTTAGAAGATTACTTTTACCTATATTTTCATATATTTAATTTTTTTTATGCGGTTTCAATAATATAGATACAACATTTTTTTTATGAAAACAGGGACTTCCGACTCTATGCTTCATACGTTATGCTATTGAACCGGTTGAAGGCATGTTCTATTTGCACTTAACTAGTCATATTATTCTCAAAAGTTAACGTTATTACAGGCATAAGGTCTCAAACTAATATACGAATTACTGTATAAAATTAAACAGCTAAAAATATTTGAAGCATTACGTCGTATCTAGTGATACGTACCTATGCTGTATCAACCTTTGCAAAGCAGAAGGCTTTTAGTGACATAACGCCAGTCATGAAGGAAAACAAATTTTGAAGCATAAACTTTGAAGTTGAAATACGCTAAACAAAAAACTTGGAGAAGTCCATGCATAAAGGTGTAAGTCAAAATTAGTCCTAATGCGTCTCTATAATTTCTAAAACTCGTCAGATCAGACCTTATGCATTTAAATATCTCCTCAACGGAAACAGATAGAAATACAAGTGTCAGTGTGGTAGACAGAGAAAGAGCGCATTATAACCGTAATTTAAATAAGTCAATTTGGTCTGATTTTCACATCAGACCTTATGCCACTGTAGTCGAGAAATGTTCTCCATATATTTTGCCAGATTTCCCATACAATGGATTCTTATTTGCTTGAGCTATTGGGGGAGAAAAGTGCTTTGTTCAACAGTGGACGTCTTCAGGCTGATGATGATGATTACCGATTCATTACAGGTGGAGTCAGAAGAGTGCGATACGAAAATGCACGTGCTCCACGTGGTGTCATACGTGATGGAGCGCTGCGGGTGCTCGGTGGCGCGCGGCGGCGGCGCGGACGCGCTGTTCGCGTACCTGCCGCAGCTGTGGCACCACGCGGCCAAGCACGACATGCTGCGCGCGGCCGCGCTCGCGGCGGTCGTCAATCTGCTCAAGGTATGTTACACTTATGCGATCCTGGTATATTATAGCTTGCCGCGCTACGCTGTAAGGCGGTCCACGCGGCCGGGCTAGCTGCGGCCGGTAGTTTCTACATAAAAAAAGTCAAGAAGGCTGATTTTCAAACTGACATTCAAGAGAAAATGGTCTTTAGTGATTTAACCCCTTATTCATAAACGCTCTGTAGGCTTCGGCTAACTTAGCAATCGTTTGTCCTTATCTGTGAAAGGTAAATTACAGATAAGGACAAAAGATTACTAAGTTAGCCGAGAGTTTATGAATAAGTGGGTTAATAGTCCAATTATTCCCTAGTCTACTACATATAACTTAGCGGTTATAATATGATCCTAGAATCTATGGCCGCGCTGGATGCCGTTATCAATCTGCTTCAGGTGTCTTAGCGGTTATGAGATCCTGGTATCTCACTGCCACGCTACGCAAAAAATATGTCCTTTGAGGCACGGCAGCATAAGGTCTGGCAGGCAATCATCTTACCTTGCTAGTTATTTAGAGCCTGGTAATTTGACTCTGCACTAACTGTAAGGTTGTTTGCGTGGTCGCGCAGGCTGCGGTCGTCCTGCTTAAAGATGAGGTCCTGATACTTCATGTGATGTTCCTGATGAGCTGCAGTCATCAGAGACGACTACTGGAATTGTTTCAAATCACAAACCTCCAAAAATCCAAACCATTAATTTCGGAGGTTGTTTATTATTCCACTAACTTCAGCCCGCGACTTCGTCCGCATAAATTAGACTAAAGAAACTGATGATGATAGTATATTCTGTAATCATTTTCGTTGCGACTCTAGGATGACCCGTGACATGTTTATCGCTATACCGCGGGAACTGCAATTTTCCGGAATAAAAAGTAGCATATGTTTTAATCTAGGGTATCAGCTATCTTCGTTTCAAATTTTATCCAAATCTGTCTAGTTCAACGTGAAGAAGGAACAAACATATACACTTACTCAAATCGTCACAAACTTTCGCATTTATAATAGTAGGATACTCGATTCAAATCAAGTTTGCTTTGTCAGGCACTCGGCGAGTGCGCGCCGAACGTGCGTCCTTGGATCCTGGGAGTGGTGAACGAATCGACGCGGCTGTCTGAGCCGGCGCATGTCTATCTGCTAGAGGACGCGCTGGACTTATGGCTGGCCATACTAGAGACCTCTCATACCGCAGACGCTGCCACTTTGCAGCTAGCTGACAACTTGTGCCCTATACTCGGTGAGTCCTTACACCCCTTTATTCCCAGGTCTTCACTTTCCCAATTCTTCACATTCCAAATTCACCACATTTCCAATTCATCACATTTCCAATTCTTCACATTCCCAATTCATCACATTCCCAATTCATCACATTTTCAGATCTATAAAGCCTGTTTCACTACTTATGATATTTTCTTAAGTTCTTATTATGTTGACGCAAATAACTTTGGTGCCGTATCGATTTATTACTTCGAAACTAACTGACGTTTATTATGTACAGTCAGCGTCAGATAGTTTGTGACACACAAAGTAGCCAAATAGTTCGCAACACGTCATTGTTACAGTTGAAATAAGGTCGTGTTGCTATTTGGCCACTATTTGGGATCTATTTGACGCTGACTTTATACATGTAAGATAACTCTAAGACAGTGTGCAGTCGTGGAACAAGACCTTAGTCTAACTAGTGTTTGTATAATAAAATCGATCCAATATACTACTGTATCGCTTACTCAGAAATGAAATGAAATGAAATGATATTCTTTATTTGCATAACATTATGTCCATTTAGATGTTAAAAATAATAATGTGTGAGTCCAGATCATGCTAAATACCTTTTTTAAGTAGGCAAGCAAATTTCTAAACGACACTGAAAATTAGAACACATAGAAAAATCCGAAAAGTAAAGCTATGGCCGGGAATCGAACCCGGGTCCTCGTCATTCCGTGACGCGTGCTATACCCCTACACCACCCATAGCAGGTATGACCCGAAGATCCAGGTTCGATTCCCGGCCATAGCTTTACTTTTACCTGCTATGGGTGGTGTAGGGGTACAGCACGCGTCACGGAATGACGAGGACCCGGGTTCGATTCCCGGCCATAGCTTTACTTTTCGGATTTTTCTATGTGTTCTAATTTTCAGTGTCGTTTAGAAATTAAATTTCTAACGGTAAAACGTAAAAAGTAAACATTAAAAATCAAGAAGTAAATTTCTTGATTAATTTGATATTTCCTAGGCAAGCAAAGTAATATCGTTTATTGTCAGCAGTCTTTTTCTGTCAGTTTGACCCTTACTCTTATTAAAGGGCAATCTTCCATTCCAAAAAACCTAAGCGGATCATTTGTTTCTGAACTGTCATTCAATTGAAATTGCCAACAATGTAAACAAACCTTGCATTTAAAATTGTCTTGTATTAAAATGTCTTTAATTTCCATTTTCCCTCATCAAATGCTGCTAAATCCGTGTGTTATTTAATCAATATGTACTTACCATAACATTATCCTGGACCATTAAAACAATAAACAAGTGCTAGAATATGGATATTTCATTTAATGGTTTATTTACATTGTTCGCAATTTCAATTGACAGGGACTTTGGATTAGAGCATAAATGTCGCCTTACCTTAGTTTCGTTCACACCATTTGATATCGAAGTTTTTTTATATTATAGAGCAATCATCGGAGCACCTCCGCATAATCGTGTACATAATGCAAGCCTACACGCTTCTATGCCCCGAAGAGTTCCTCTTAGGGGCAGGCGGCAAGTGTATGGCGGTATTAGAAGACATGCTGTCGGACATGCGCACGGAGGGCATACTGACCGTGCTGAAGATGGCCGAAGTGTGCATCAGTGCCTCGTTCCCGGAGAGGAACACGTTCCTCGGGGTCCAGGTCATATGGCCGATACTGCTGAGGGTTATACAGTGAGTATACATCTCTACGTAGACTATTATAATTTCCTAATGTATGCGTAAATATGACGAAATGAAGACATGAAGTTTGTTGTTTATGGCTGGTCTATGTTGGTGGCCAAACTATTATTGTCCGCTGCTCTAATTTTTTAAATTTGCTTACTGACATTAAACTGACCAAGGAAAATTACCACACTGCCAACCACCACTAGACTCTGTAACCATACTTGCAATATAAAAAAAAATAAGTATGGTACTAGATTTATGTGCGGTTAAACATGGTGCTCGAATAGTTTGTTCAAATGACATTTTAAAAAAATTAAAAAAAGCGGCAAATTAAACAATTTTTACTTGATTACCTGGTAGTAATCCTGGTTTGTCTTAATGGTTGTCTTGTAGAGATCGCTATTAAGCGATAAGACCGCCTATTGTATACTTTGTTCATTGATTCTGTATTGTTTTGTACTGATTTGTGGTGTTCAATAAAAAGTTATTGTATTGTATTGTTGTTATTTTTATATTTCTTCATATTGCTAATTTCGGCGGGTATTGCGCCTGCCGCCCGCACAGAGCTCGGCCCCCGCGGTCGCGCCCGCGAGGACTCATTAAAGCGTTCAGTCTATAACATCAAAATTTCTCAGCTGGCTCGACCTGGACGACCTCCCGATGGTTCTGTCGCTGGAGCTGTGCCTCCTGTCGCGGGTCATCCTGCTGTCCACGGACCTGTTCTACAAGCTGGTCCAGGAGGCGGCCGGGACCATGCCCGAGTACGAGCACGATCCCACCAAGGTCCTCAACAAAGTGCTGCATGTGTGGACAGAGAAGATGAATATGGTTACGCAGGTGGAGAGGTGGAAAGTTGCTGGTGAGTTTATTTATTTATTTAGTTAGTTTAGTTAGTTAGGTATTTAGTTAGTTATCTATTATTCCGTCTCTATTTATTACTGCGAAACAGACAGAGACGTCATCATAGATAACTGACAGTTAAGGAATGGTGAAACAGGCCCTTAGACATGCCAAAAGTACATAAACAAAACATTAATATTCACAAAATTTCAAGTTATATTATAGCCCATGTTCACGCAACAATAACAGGCATGCGACAGCATTTATCATGTTCAGAGACTTCCTTATTCATAAACGCTCAGGCTTCTGCTAACTTAGCAATCGTTTGTCCTTATCTGTGAAAGGTAAATGTCAAAGTGACAAACGATTCTTAAGTTAGCTGAAACCTATGGAGGGTTTATGAATAAGGGGGTTACACTACTAGTAAAACTAACTAACATAAAACAAACAGGATTAAATAAGTGAATGAGCATCCTGCTTATAACAAAACTAAGATTAGGCTAAAAAGAGGGCTAATTTTGAGAGATGTATGACGGAATCAGCATGTTACGCCTAATTGATCGTAATTGAGTCTTGAAAGTTGTCAAACGAAGGTGCATTTTACTTTGCAATTGATTTCATATCAAGTAAACGGTTTCGACAAGGCCTAATTTTGGATGGTTGTCGTTTCGTGGTCTTGTTACCTCAGGCATAAGAATAAATAATATCAGAGTAGAACGGAATCTCTTTTGACCGCGTCCAAAACGCCGCCATTTATATAAATACTTCCCCCTTCACGTCGTTACACCCCTCTGACGTCCAGGCGTGTTGCTAGGGTTGCTTACTGTTGAATATTATACTTACGTCTAAAGATAACATCGCTAAAATATAAGTTTTTATTTACTTTGAAATCATTATTTTATTCTAGTTTCACAAAATATGAGATTTATAAATCATTAGGTACGTTATTTGTTTCCAAGAGTAAGGTACGGAACAAACAGTCAAACGCGCGTGCGGCGACGCCGGCCGTGACAGACTGACTGAGTAGCCGCTTAGCGAGTACTCTAATATCGTGACCTTGAGTCCGGCCGGAGCGGGAGTTTCCGTTTTACTATGTTCTTATTCTTATGCCTCAGACTGTCCACCCCGTTAGTGATAAAGCCGTGTTTGTTGGTCGTGTGTACAGGCCTGGGCCTGGCGGCGCTGCTGACGTCGGCGCACCCGGCCGTGCTGGCGCGCTTCCCTGCGCTGCTGCTCAACCTGGCCGAAGTGCTCAACGACGTCATGAAGACCGACGACAACGGCGAGCACAAGGAGTAAGTCACATACGTCATAAGCAGTGGGGAGCGGAGGGAGGGGTCGCCAGGGTAGCCACAATTTGTATGCACTGTTAATCCTAGCTATCCACCCATCGACCCACTGCAAGTCCTAGAATACAGGTAGGTTTATCCTAGCGATCCACCCATCCACCGATCGACCCACTGCAAGTCCTAGAATCAAAGTAGGTTTATCCTAGCGATCCACACATCCACACATCCACTCATTGACCCACTGCAAGTCCTAGAATACAAGTAGGTTTTTATCCTAGCGATCCACCCGTCCTCCCATCGACCCAGTGTAAGTCCTAGAATACAAATAGGTTTATCCTAGCGATCCACCCATCCACCCATCGACCCACTGCAAGTCCTAGAATACAAGTAGGTTTATCCTAGCGATCCACTCATCCACCCATCGACCCACTGCAAGTCCTAGAATACAAGTAGGTTTATCCTAGCGATCCACACATCCACATATCCACTTATTAACCCAGTGCAAGTCCTAGAATACAAGTGGTTTATCCAAGCGATCCACCCATTCACCCACTGCAAGCAAGTCCTAGAATTTAAGTAGGTTCAGGGGAGTCAGGGGCACACTCCTTCCCATCATAAAGTTGATGCACACTGGGATCGGAACCGGTTTTGAAATATCGGTTAATATCGTTTAGAAAACCGGTTAATTACGTTCATTGGATTAACCGGTTAATGGAGGGAACTAAATCAAAAGTATTAGAATAATACCGGCTACCGGTTAATATACAAAGAACGAAATTTTAGAGCTCGCGCTCACCGATACGAAACCGGTTTAACTCAAAATAACGCCGCCCCCACCACACCGCACGCGCTGAGTCACGCGGCGATGCTCTTTCCATCTCTTTCCTTTCTTGCATGCGCTGGCTTCAGTGTTGGAATTTGTATTATAATTTTATTGGTTGCTTTGCGCTGTCTAGCCCTATAGTGGGGGAATTATGTGAAAAACCTTACTTTTTTTGATAAAAGTATGAAACTTGGCACCGTTATTCCTTATGTCAAAATAAGCCGATTAAGATCGGTAGCCCTCGGGAGCTCCCCCTCCGGGGCCAGGGAGGGGGGGTTAAAGTCCCGCTCTGCCCGGCTCCATTCTAAAAATTCTAACCGTCCATGGCTAGCTAATAGGTCGTGTTTGGTATCAATTTCGGATAAATCGATAACGTAGAATTCATTTCTGATATAAAAAAATGTAATTTGTTAAACAATTAAGAAGATAGAACAATAATCAAAATTATCAATTTTTATTTTGAGCCTTCGTAAATATTAAACAGCCAGTATTTTTTATATATAAAAAATATTAAATAAAAGGAAATTTAATATAAATTTAAAAAACACAACTTTTAGTACCTTTGCTATTAATAAATTGTAAAAAAAAAATTATACGTCGCGCGCCGTCACTCAATAATCAAAATTCTCAATTTTTATTTTTTTATTTTGAGCCTTCGTAAATATTAAACAGCCAGTATTTTTTATATATAAAAATATTAAATAAAAGGAAAATTAATAAAGTTTTAATAAATACAACTTTTAGTACCTTTGCTAGTTCATAACAAATTGTAAAAAAAAATTAAACGTCGCGCGCAGTTACTTTATTTTTACCGCCTACATTCGAAGTGTACATACTTGAACCCGACTGACTAGCTATTAATTCTTAAATATTGATCGTTTTCTAGAAAAAACTTACTTACTACAATTCAGTATTTCACCAAACCACATAATACTTATTAAGATTTCCACGATCTAATGCGTTGGTTACTACAGAAATACCAAAATCACAATTTACGTGTCTAATACATTTGAGGAGCTCCCTCAATCCCGCATGGATCATGGGAACTGAATTTTGGTAACAACAAAATGGATCTGGAAGTATGTAATTTCAAATAAAAAAGTAATTGTACAAATCGGTTCATAAAAAATGGAGCAATCCTGAAACAAAAGTAGCTTCTATGAGAAATGGTACCTAATGTGATAACTTGAGTTTGAGTTTGTATGTGCAAAAGTTTGTATATACAAATCTACTCGCTGGCAGGTAATGCAAATATTTATAATTTGAATTTAGAAATTGATTTAAAATGAAAGAAACAAAGTGTTTCTCGGGCATTACCTGGACAGCTGCCTCCGAAGGCATGACTGATGTATCTTAGTTCGAGAGTTTGAAATTAATTCACGGATGAAAGCTTTTTAATGTTTTATTGATGCTTAAAGATAAAGTCGGCTCAGAGCGCAAGAACCCGTACTCTCCGCTTAAACCCAGGAGTCTTCAATAAGTTAAAGTAGACCTGGCTACGACCCTCAGAGCCTTGCACTACCTTAGAAGATTGGTCCTTCCTTACCTCGCGAAGCATCGCGTTAGTAGAAAAGAGCGTCACTGTAAACGTCAACCAGTCTAAAACCCCTTTCTCAAAGACTTTATGAGTGGAAAAATTAACAATATTACGAAAAATTTAACCTAAGAGTTTCGAGACTCATCGCAGTTTCCTCCACAGAGACATAACTGAGTACATTTTAAATACCTCTCCACGCAATTGCATCGCGTTTTGCAACCAGCTTTGCATTTGCATCTTGTCGACTCCAGGCAGATGCTGGCCACAGCAGGTTTGTGAGACCAGTGTGGGATCCATTGGCTAGCATCTTGCTTTGCTTCCATCCCCAAGCACAGGGACTGGGTAAGTTTTGATCACAAACTAATGCCTGCCCCCAAACATAAACATAAATATTTTCGGCATTCGTTAATTTTTGTGCAGGGATTTCATCTGATCAGAGGAGGAATCTCTGGATCTGATTAGTGAGGCAACAAAAGGATTTAAACTGCTTCATTCTACAAAAGTTTGTCATTACTTTGTGTGATAGGTAAGAGTTCTATAGAAAAATAAAGAAGACAACTAGGTGAGATTTAAGATCAAAAATATATTAAGTATCTGTTATTTCAGATCAAGTCCCTGCAAAAAAATTAACGTATGCCGAAAATATTTATTCACAAGATAGGATCGGCAACTGGAGAATACACCACCAACGGAAGATGCTATACACATTACGGGCAGTTTACCAAGGGATACATGTTTGGGGCCAGGCATTAGTTTGTGATCAAAACTTACCCATTTCCTGTGCTTGGGGATGGAAGCAAGATGCTGCCAGCATCTGCCTGGAGTCGATAAGATGCAAATGCATAGCTGGTTGCAAAAGAGGCATTTAAAATGTACTCAGTTATGTCTCTGTGGAGGAAACTGCGATGAGTCTCGAAACGCTTAGGTTAAATTGTTCGTAATATTGTTAATTTTTCCGCTCATTAAGTCTTTGAGAAAGGGATTTTAGAATGATTGACGTTTACAGTGATGCTCTTTTCTACAAACGCGATGCTTCGCGAGGTAAGGAAGGGCCAATCTTCTAAGGTACCTTTTCTCATAGAAGCTGCTTTTGTTTCAGGATTGCTCCATCATTTATGAACCGATTTGTACAATTACTTTTTTATTTGAAAGGACATGCTTCCAGATCCATTTTATTGTTACAAAAATTCAGTTCCCATGATCCATGCGGGATTGAGGGAGCTCCTCAAATGTATTAGACACGTAAATAGTGATTTTGGTATTTCTGTAGTAACCAGCGCATTAGATCATGGAAATCTTAATAAGTATATGTGGTTTGGTGAAATACTGAATTGTAGTAAGTTTTTTCCAGAAAACGATCATTATTTAAGAATTAATAGCAGTCAGTCGGGTTCAAATAAAGTGACGGCGCGCGACGTTTTTTTTTTTTTTTTACAATTTGTTGTTAGCAAAGGTAGCTAAAAGTTGTATTTTTTAAAATCTTTATTAAATTTCCTTTTATTTAATATTTTTTATATATAAAAAATACTGGCTGTTTAATATTTGCGAAGGCTCAAAATAAAAAAAATAAAAATTGAGAATTTTGATTATTGTTCTTTCTTCTTAATTGTTTAACAAATTAATTTTTTTTATATCAGAAATGAATTCTACGTTATCGATTTATCCGAAATTGATACCAAACACGACCTATTAGCTAGCCATGGACGGTTAGAATTTTTAGAATGGAGCCGGGCAGAGCGGGACTTTAACCCCCCCTCCCCGGCCCCGGAGGGGGGGGGGGCTCCCGAGGGCTACCGATCTTAATCGGCTTATTTTGACATAAGGAATAACTGTGCCAAGTTTCATACTTTTATCAAAAAAAGTAAGGTAATCGACATAAAATGGCCAACCATTTTATGTCCATAAAGATCCCTACTACTATGTATGCTTAGAACTTTAAAACTACGCAAAGGATTTTGATGCGGTTTTTTTAATAGTGATTAAAGAGAAAGCTGGTTTATATGTATTGTATAATACATGCATAATATATACTCAGCGGCATATTTAGCGGAACACAAAAAAGTGTAAGCAACTATTTTTTTTTCTGGTCAAGCATTAAGTACATGCGTTTTGTTAACTTTTTTGTGTTCCGCTAAATATGCCGCTGAGTGTAGTAGAGAAACACTGATTACACCCGTGCGAAGCCAGGGCGGGGGTAGTCGTTTGTCGTTCGAAGACGTAAACTCAATCGACGTCTGAGTGTGAAAGTTAACTTCAATTGCCCTGTCGGTTGTATTGACTGACGATGAAAATTTAGAACTGATTTACCGGGTTCACGTTTCAAGTTTGACGTAATCATCCTTACCGCACTCAGACAAAGGAACAAATAGTGCTTTATTATGTTAATTGGCGTTTCTGAGCGTGAAAGTTAAGTTTAGATTTCTGTTTTGGTTGCGTTCACGTTTAAAGTTGTTCTCATTCTTGCCGCGCTCAGAAAAACAATTTTGTAGATCGTTGTTATCTTAATTGGCGTCTCTGAGTGTGGAAGTTAACCTTTGCTTTCTCTCTTTTTCTTTCTGCGGTACCTAATGTGCACAGTGAAGAAGTACCTATAGTTTTTCCACCGATTGCTTTCAAAATCGATATCTGAGGGTCCAAATGGTCCCCAAACCGAACACGAACCCGTTATTAAAATGGCCTTCATTTTAATTTTTTTAGTTTTTCGACAGATTGCTTTCAAAATCGATATCTGAGGGTCCGCGTCTGGGTCCGAGGGTCTTTAAACATGAATCCGTTATTAAAAATGAAAAAACTGGCCGCCATTTTAAAGTCTTTAGATTTTGGACCGATTGTTTTTAAAATCAATATCTGAGGGTCTGATTGGTCTCCAAACATGAATCCGTTATCAGAAATGGAAAAAGTGGCCGCCATTTTGATTTTTTTAGTTTTTCGACCGATTGTTTTCAAAATCGATATCTGAAGGTCCGAGTGGTCGTCAAATATGAATCCGTTATCAAAAATGAAAAAACTGGCCGCCACTTTAAAATCTTTAGTTTTTAGACTGATTTATTTGATATATTTTATTTGTTTCATGGGAACTAGTAACCTGTGGCAACTGTGTTGGTTGATGATTAGTTTAAATAATTATAATATAAGTTGTATTGTACCTTTTGTGCCCGAATAAACATTGAAACATTGTTTCAAAATCGGTATCTGAGCGTCCGAGTGGTCTCCAAATATGAATCCGTTATCAAAAATGGAAGAGTGGCCGCCATATTAAAAAAAAATAGTATTTGGCCGATTGCCTTCAAAATCAATATCTGAGAGTCCGAGTGGCCGTTAAACATGAATCCGTCATCAAAAATGTGAAAACTGAACTGATTTTTGACCAAATGATAATCTAAAAAATATCAAAATGGCAGCAATTTTTTCCATTTCTGATAACGGATTCATGTTTACAGACCACTAGGACCCTCAGATATCGATTTTGAAAACAATCGATCCAAAAACTAAAGATTTCAAAATGGCGGCCACTTTTTCCATTTTTGATAACGTATACATTTTTAGGGACTACTCGGACCCTCAGATATCGATTTTGAAAACAATCGGTCCAAAAACTAAAGATTTCAAAATGGCGGCCACTTTTTCCATTTCTGATAACGGATTCATGTTTGGAGACCACTCAGACTCTCAGATATCGATTTTGAAAACAATCGGTCCAAAAACTAAAGATTTCAAAATGGCGGCCACTTTTTCCATTTTTGATAACGTATACATGTTTATGTTAAAATGGCGGCCACTTTTTCCATTTCTGATAACGGATTCATGCTTGGAGACCGATTAACCATAATTTACATAAAACGGATAACTCGCGTATTAAACCGATACCCGATTAAACGGTTAATTTCGCTCAACAAAACCTGAATTGGTGCAAAAATCGGTTTATTTAATAACCGGTTAAAGAACCGGTTACCTAACCGTTAACCGCAATCAATTTCGGTATCGGCCATTGATCCCAAAGCGGTTAATTTCAAAAACCGGTTTCCGATCCCTGGATGCACAGAAGGTCTTGCAATTCTGACGTACGGCCGCGCGAAGGCTCAGATTCTGAAGATTTTAATAATTCGGCCGACAATTTCTTACTTCCTGGCTTCTGTAGTAATGTACTATTACGTCGACCCGGGCCGTAAGTAGCAATTTACTTCCCGCAAAAGAAATTTTCAGTTCCTGCCCAGGGAAGACGTAAAATTGTGATTACACCTCGGGCGGTGATAAAAAAAGCTTCAGGTCGCATGTTTATCGCTCTCGCCTTTGGCTCGTGTGACAAGTTCCTGCGATCTGAGACATTTTTTATATCCACCCTCGGGGGTGTAATCTACTATTATGAACGATGTGTGTTCATTTTGCAGCAGCCTGGTGTCGCTGGGCGGGTCGCGGCCGCCGTCGCCGCTGGAGGGGCGCGGGGGGGCGGCGCGGTGGCGCGCGGGGGGCGCGGGGGGCGACACGCCGCACGAGCAGCGCCGCCGCGCCGCCGCCGCCACACACCCCGCGCATGCGCTCGACCTGCGCGCCGCCACGCACCACCAGGTACACGCACACTATACGGGGGGGGCGGGGGGCGCGGGGGGCGACACGCCGCACGAGCAGCGCCGCCGCGCCGCCGCCGCCACACACCCCGCGCATGCGCTCGACCTGCGCGCCGCCACGCACCACCAGGTACACGCACACTATACGGGGGGGGCGGGGGGCGCGGGGGGCGACACGCCGCACGAGCAGCGCCGCCGCGCCGCCCGTGGTATGAAATAAGATGTGTATCAGAGAATAGTTGAAAATGTATAATGCAATTTTTTATCTATCTAAACAAACTTTTTATGACTTCGAATTTCAGTCAAGATCTGATAAGTTTAGTGACATTTGATTTACCTGTCATTGTCATTTTCAGTTGGAGACGCTGAAGGCCCAAGTCGGTGCGGAAACATTCGACCGCCTTCTCCAAGCTACCGACAAAGAGACTCTACAACAAATCAGAGAATATATACCTATATAAAATATTCATACGTGCATCATATATGAGCTCCCAGTCTTGATCGTTTCCCATACAACCTTTATTTCTATTTTTAACAATGCTTTGACATTGATTTATAAATTCAAACTTTTATATTAGGTACTCATTACATGATATTTTCGGCTATCAAAATTTCTAAGCAATAAATTGTATGGAGAAACGGCCTCCATTATTTTAGGGCAGCTCGAAAAAAGATAAGTACCAGGCGTATATGAAATTAGAAGAGTTTACTTGATTTTGAGTTAGCTTCGTATTTAGAATGATGCATCGACATTTTTGTCTAAACGCATATTATGTTATGTCATAACAATTTTTGTTAGTACTTTGTACATTTTGTTTTACTTAGTTTGTTATCAAAGCATTATTTTTAAAGGTTTATTTATCTGTGGATAAAACCTTTGACGACGTATCGGTTATTGGTCATACGTATTTCTTTGTAATATTTAGCATTCGCTTTCGTTTCTTTGTAAATTTGTTGTATAACAGGTAACGAATATACCATAATTAAAATAATTAATAAATATGATTGTGATATACTTACAATTTCCTATAATAATAGCTTTAAATATAGGAGATATGGTATTCTGTATTTGCCATTTGGAAGGATCTATTTTCAATGTTTAGTTGACATTTCTTGAAAACGTTATATGATAAGGATAATAATATGAAAAATGTATATATAGCAATTTTCTTAATTTCTAGTTACTACTTTTTTTATTTGATTTGAAGTAACGCAAGCTATACGATCACACTCTTTTGAGGTACCTCCCATATAGGTGTGAAACGGCGTATAGTCCGGTCAAACAAGTTTTTTTTTTACTTAGGCTTTGACAATAATTCTCCCGTCCGTGTATTTTTACTATGATGATCTTTTTCAGAAGCGAAAGAAGTTCAGTTTTTTAAATGATGAAATAATTGAAATACTACCAGTTATTTTTGTCGCTTTTTTTTTCAAATGGTATACAGAATACTAGCTAGTTTTAGAAATAATGCACATGACTAATTATACACACTAAACTGTAATCTTTAAAGGAAAAATAAATAATTAAAAATATATCATCATTAAATTATTGAAGTTGCATTTTACATTGTATTTGATGTTGAAATTAGTAAATTTTAACACAGCTTTTAATCTTGTGGGAACGGAGGTTTTTTTAATGAATGATTAAATTTAGTAAAAGCACCTTTGCTTGCGGCGATGTTTTGAAGCGAACCTGCTAAGTTGAGGTGTGACCGTTTCAACTCATATTATTTCGGAATAAGTTTATTAGCTGTGCCATTGCAAAATAGCTTAGTTGTAACTCTTGATCTAGATCTTCAGTAAAATGTCTTAAAAACAGACAAATTAAACTTGATTTGAGTATCTGTTGGCAGAATCTATAAACTGTTTAACTCTTTGGCATAATTTTATTCTTCATGCAACCAACATTTGACTTGCAAAAAACACCATTCCATGTCTGTTAAAGCCAAAGATATACAAACTACCGTTACATATTCTATATCTATGGATCTGTCCATAGCTTCGGACTGACATTGGGAATTATGATAAAAACGGAATATTGCGGCTTACGCTGGAACTGAAGTAACTGTGCATATATGTAGCTTCTCGGAATGTATCTTAACATATAAAACGCATATTTTTTTAACGCTCGAATGTAATCTAAGCTTATTATTGCCGTGCTAGCATGCTTCATTCATGTGGTTGGGTGGATTTTTGACGTTGTAATTTGTGTGCAAAATCCACCCGGTTATGGAAACTGCTAGACCAGTCTCGAAGAGATGAACATCCAAATAAATGGGCATGCTAGCACGACTAGACGTGTATCCCCTTAAACATTTAGCTGTGATAGCGAAATAATGTTCATAATGTATGTCAGTCAAGAGCATAAATATATCTACGTTACCAAGACGTCAAAAACATCTATACACCATTATGCCACAAACAATAAGGTCGGTGACACATAAATATATTTGACGCTATGGTTGTATCGATATTTATGCCATCGACTGTACAGTCAGCGCCAATGAGTTTTGTGATGTAAGTAATAGCCAAATATTATCAAAGCACGCTAAAGCCTTCTGATATGTTTGGACACTTTCGCCGCTATTGTGTATACGACGTTGATTGTATTATGCTGAAAATTATGCAGTAGCGATTATTAAAAAAAGAGCAATACATTTTAGTGAGCTTTATTTTATTAATATCTATTCTCGTAGCTAAATGTGTGAAAGGTTATATCTTATTATGGCGATCATAATGGAAAAAGAGTAGGTATTCGTGACTTCTGATTCCGAAAATATAAGATACAATCAGTATGGCAAATATAATGTAAGTTTATCAAAATATGAAGATGCTCAAAAATATTTGAACAAAACTACGAAAAGCACAGTGAGTCTGTTACTCATTTGTGCGAGGTAAACCACTTTTTTATTAATAAATAATAAAAGAAGTTCTTATGTTCGGTTCTTTTTGAGCAGCTTTTATACAGGGTGTATCAGATAGCCCCTAACAATAATCAACTGGGGTATATAACCATAGCTATAGAAGCTAAAAAAATATTTTAAAAAAAATTGGAGTAATTTTTTTTTATATTTTCTATAGGAATGATTACAGTTAATAATACTACCATTCCTATAGAAAATTTAAAAAAAAATTTACTCCAATTTTTTTTTTAATATTTTTTTTAGTTTCTGTAGCTATGGTTATATACCCCAGTTGATTATTGTTAGGGGCTATCTGATACACCCTGTATGGCTTACCTGACGCTGACTGTTATATAGTACGTACTACTTCCTATTTCCCCATCTATTATTGTACCTTAGATAGGCAACTAAGCGTTAAGGTGTAAACCAATGTGACAAATTGATACCGCTTCCTATAAAATTCTGCGTTCTTAATACCTATCGAACGTTAAGAATTTTTCAAAAGTTGTCTTAGAATATTAACGTTTTTCGGTCTTTCTATGATTTTTAAATAGAAAATACCCATTTCTTAAGACTCCTTTTTCGATATTTTTTAATATTAAAAACAAATAGTCATTATTATTAAAAATGTAAATTATAAAATCACATTTTAAAATTGCATGTATTATGTTTTAACTCGGGGACTATTCCACTAGTTAATGACAAAATCAATCTTAAAATATAGTAGAAATAGTTATATCGGAATATAATTGTGGTCAACTTTGTACCTAAACCTATGAAACCCTAGTTATTTTTGCTTAGTTTATATAACTGCGGACGCGACCATTCTAGTTAGCCTCATCGCATTATTATAATAGACGAAATAAAATTTGTTTCTCGATGCGAAACTGTGTTTTTTTATTTACTTCCTTTCCTTTAACCTTCTCGCTTCCACGTCAAATACAAGAGACGTCACCCATACGCCAGACGTCTTTATTGGGATGCCTTAAGTTGAACCTTAACTCAATTGAACGAAGGTAGCTTTTGCATTGAGGCAATGGACGTATAAATAGGTCGTTGGCGTCGAAAAGGTTAATTCATCACTGACTTCGGATTCAAAACGACGCTGTGACTTGACCTCAATCTCGATCACTTATCTGGCCAAATTAGAGCAACGACAATAAAAAGTAGAAAGCCGACGAAAGAATTTGTTCTTTGTTTTAGCACTTCGTGACGATTACGAAGACTGTTACGCTCTCATTTAGTATTTGCTCTTTATTGTCGTAAATACTGTACTCGCAGTTTAAAAAACAACTATGTCAATAACGCAGTAGAAGCAATAGAGTAACTAGACGGTGCCGGTATGTCGACATCAGTTACACCAAGGGTTTTAGCTTTAAAAGCGTGTTACGATATTATTTGCCCACTATGCTCGTAACGATACTGACTGTAGGGCACAAAAGTGGGTGGACGAAAGGCTGGTGTTTGCTGTTGGCTTGTGCCGTCGCGAGGCTCAATTATAACATACTAGGTAGAACCCCTATGTCACAATATAATGCTCTCCACGAAGCTCACCAGGCTTCTGCGATGTTCGATGCACTTGCCTAGCGCCGCACATTGCTTTCGAGCAACTCGTCCTTGTCTCTCTTGTCAGTCATGACAAGACTGGGAAAAACGAGTTTTCGGAGTACTTACGTCTCTCGACAGTCTCGACGCTTTCCATGTCACTAGTCGAGTGTAACAGATTCAGACTCGATTGAATTATTGTCAGGATCTTCATACAAATTAAATCTTTATTGACTGGACTAGATCGCGTCGTCCGACTTCAATTTTATTAGTTTGTTATTTTTCGAATTTCGAACTCAAAGAACCCTATTAGTACCATATTAGGTACTGATAATACTGGCGTGTTTTACTTCCCTTTAACATTATTTTTAGGTAGTTGTCAACAGTAACAACAGTTCGACCATAATACTACACTACATACACCTTACCTACCATATAAAGTACCTACTTTCATAATAAAATGAACATTATAAACGACTCATAAAAGTATCATTCACATACAGGATTACGCTTTTTTATTAAAAGTTATCAATTACCTAAAAACTAATTGATTCCTTTGTGCAACGACCGTACAACCTTTATTCCATTGCAATAAGAGTGAAAAAGTCGTTACACAAAGGAATCAATTAACTTTTGTTTTAATTAAAGCCTGGACTATGTACCTTTTTTGAATACGACACATAGCGCCACATTGTCAAACTAGACATTCTACGGGGTCACTGCTCGAACAGTACATAGAGGTACAAAAACCTCTGGGTTTATCAATATTTCAAAATCACCAGACCCCTAGCACTCAAATTTAAGAAAAACAAGGCAGCATGCGCTGTAAACAAAATTACTGTCGGTTCGGACTCCATTAGCTAATACCGACACAGGAATATAAACTAGCCTAGTTTATGCCCTCGGCCCCGCTTGGAGATTTCTCGGGGGGGCCGATGCCTAATGGGGATAGAGTTACCAGATGATAAATTGAAAAACATCCGACAAAATGCTCGACCGACGAAACTGCTGAAATATTTTAACACTAATACCTCAGACAAAAAAAAAGCTACGCGTAGTACTCCGGGACTTCCGGGAGTGCCGGCAGAAGTGAAAACAGCAGTTAGACTAGATTTTAACGTTGTAACCTCCATGATGCTCAA
Organism: Pandemis heparana; assembly: GCA_963854515.1. Taxonomy (NCBI): domain Eukaryota; kingdom Metazoa; phylum Arthropoda; class Insecta; order Lepidoptera; family Tortricidae; genus Pandemis; species Pandemis heparana. The sequence goes on along the minus strand of OY978020.1, from coordinate 1,905,729 downwards.
TACGCGTACCGTACTGGCCACTTAAAAAAAACGTATGTACCTATTATCTATATTGACAGACCTTTCACAATGTGTTGATGCCCTAGTACTTTAGGTACTTTTGCTCCACGACTCAACAAAAAACACTTAAAAATCGAACGCGATTCATTTGTATGTCAAAATAAGCTCTTAGAGGATCCTCCATAGAAAATAGGGATGGATAGGCCATTGCCTAA
>OY978020.1:0-5000 GCA_963854515.1 Pandemis heparana | reverse complement strand
TAGGTTAGGTTAGGTTAGGTTAGGTTAGGTTAGGTTAGGTTAGGTTAGGTTAGGTTAGGTTAGGTTAGGTTAGGTTAGGTTAGGTTAGGTTAGGTTAGGTTAGGTTAGGTTAGGTTAGGTTAGGTTAGGTTAGGTTAGGTTAGGTTAGGTTAGGTTAGGTTAGGTTAGGTTAGGTTAGGTTAGGTTAGGTTAGGTTAGGTTAGGTTAGGTTAGGTTAGGTTAGGTTAGGTTAGGTTAGGTTAGGTTAGGTTAGGTTAGGTTAGGTTAGGTTAGGTTAGGTTAGGTTAGGTTAGGTTAGGTTAGGTTAGGTTAGGTTAGGTTAGGTTAGGTTAGGTTAGGTTAGGTTAGGTTAGGTTAGGTTAGGTTAGGTTAGGTTAGGTTAGGTTAGGTTAGGTTAGGTTAGGTTAGGTTAGGTTAGGTTAGGTTAGGTTAGGTTAGGTTAGGTTAGGTTAGGTTAGGTTAGGTTAGGTTAGGTTAGGTAGGTTAGGTTAGGTTAGGTTAGGTTAGGTTAGGTTAGGTTAGGTTAGGTTAGGTTAGGTTAGGTTAGGTTAGGTTAGGTTAGGTTAGGTTAGGTTAGGTAGGTTAGGTTAGGTTAGGTTAGGTTAGGTTAGGTTAGGTTAGGTTAGGTTAGGTTAGGTTAGGTTAGGTTAGGTTAGGTTAGGTTAGGTTAGGTTAGGTTAGGTTAGGTTAGGTTAGGTTAGGTTAGGTTAGGTTAGTTAGGTTAGGTAGGTTAGGTTAGGTTAGGTTAGGTTAGGTTAGGTCTAGGTTAGGTTAGGTTAGGTTAGGTTAGGTTAGGTTAGGTTAGGTTAGGTTAGGTTAGGTTAGGTTAGGTTAGGTTAGGTTAGGTTAGGTTAGGTTAGGTTAGGTTAGGTTAGGTTAGGTTAGGTTAGGTTAGGTTAGGTTAGGTTAGGTTAGGTTAGGTTAGGTTAGGTTAGGTTAGGTTAGGTTAGGTTAGGTTAGGTTAGGTTAGGTTAGGTTAGGTTAGGTTAGGTTAGGTTAGGTTAGGTTAGGTTAGGTTAGGTTAGGTTAGGTTAGGTTAGGTTAGGTTAGGTTAGGTTAGGTTAGGTTAGGTTAGGTTAGGTTAGGTTAGGTTAGGTTAGGTTAGGTTAGGTTAGGTTAGGTTAGGTTAGGTTAGGTTAGGTTAGGTTAGGTTAGGTTAGGTTAGTTAGGTTAGGTTAGGTTAGGTTAGGTTAGGTTAGGTTAGGTTAGGTTAGGTTAGGTTAGGTTAGGTTAGGTTAGGTTAGGTTAGTTAGGTTAGGTTAGGTTAGGTTAGGTTAGGTTAGGTTAGGTTAGGTTAGGTTAGGTTAGGTTAGGTTAGGTTAGGTTAGGTTAGGTTAGGTTAGGTTAGGTTAGGTTAGGTTAGGTTAGGTTAGGTTAGGTTAGGTTAGGTTAGGTTAGGTTAGGTTAGGTTAGGTTAGGTTAGGTTAGGTTAGGTTAGGTTAGGTTAGGTTAGGTTAGGTTAGGTTAGGTTAGGTTAGGTTAGGTTAGGTTAGGTTAGGTTAGGTTAGGTTAGGTTAGGTTAGGTTAGGTTAGGTTAGGTTAGGTTAGGTTAGGTTAGTTAGGTTAGGTTAGGTTAGGTTAGGTTAGGTTAGGTTAGGTTAGGTTAGGTTAGGTTAGGTTAGGTTAGGTTAGGTTAGGTTAGGTTAGGTTAGGTTAGGTTAGGTTAGGTTAGGTTAGGTTAGGTTAGGTTAGGTTAGGTTAGGTTAGGTTAGGTTAGGTTAGGTTAGGTTAGGTTAGGTTAGGTTAGGTTAGGTTAGGTTAGGTTAGGTTAGGTTAGGTTAGGTTAGGTTAGGTTAGGTTAGGTTAGGTTAGGTTAGGTTAGGTTAGGTTAGGTTAGGTTAGGTTAGGTTAGGTTAGGTTAGGTTAGGTTAGGTTAGGTTAGGTTAGGTTAGGTTAGGTTAGGTTAGGTTAGGTTAGGTTAGGTTAGGTTAGGTTAGGTTAGGTTAGGTTAGGTTAGGTTAGGTTAGGTTAGGTTAGGTTAGGTTAGGTTAGGTTAGGTTAGGTTAGGTTAGGTTAGGTTAGGTTAGGTTAGGTTAGGTTAGGTTAGGTTAGGTTAGGTTAGGTTAGGTTAGGTTAGGTTAGGTTAGGTTAGGTTAGTTAGGTTAGGTTAGGTTAGGTTAGGTTAGGTTAGGTTAGGTTAGGTTAGGTTAGGTTAGGTTAGGTTAGGTTAGGTTAGGTTAGGTTAGGTTAGGTTAGGTTAGGTTAGGTTAGGTTAGGTTAGGTTAGGTTAGGTTAGGTTAGGTTAGGTTAGGTTAGGTTAGGTTAGGTTAGGTTAGGTTAGGTTAGGTTAGGTTAGGTTAGGTTAGGTTAGGTTAGGTTAGGTTAGGTTAGGTTAGGTTAGGTTAGGTTAGGTTAGGTTAGGTTAGGTTAGGTTAGGGGTTAGGTTAGGTTAGGTTAGGTTAGGTTAGGTTAGGTTAGGTTAGGTTAGGTTAGGTTAGGTTAGGTTAGGTTAGGTTAGGTTAGGTTAGGTTAGGTTAGGTTAGGTTAGGTTAGGTTAGGTTAGGTTAGGTTAGGTTAGGTTAGGTTAGGTTAGGTTAGGTTAGGTTAGGTTAGGTTAGGTTAGGTTAGGTTAGGTTAGGTTAGGTTAGGTTAGGTTAGGTTAGGTTAGGTTAGGTTAGGTTAGGTTAGGTTAGGTTAGGTTAGGTTAGGTTAGGTTAGGTTAGGTTAGGTTAGGTTAGGTTAGGTTAGGTTAGGTTAGGTTAGGTTAGGTTAGGTTAGGTTAGGTTAGGTTAGGTTAGGTTAGGTTAGGTTAGGTTAGGTTAGGTTAGGTTAGGTTAGGTTAGGTTAGGTTAGGTTAGGTTAGGTTAGGTTAGGTTAGGTTAGGTTAGGTTAGGTTAGGTTAGGTTAGGTTAGGTTAGGTTAGGTTAGGTTAGGTTAGGTTAGGTTAGGTTAGGTTAGGTTAGGTTAGGTTAGGTTAGGTTAGGTTAGGTTAGGTTAGGTTAGGTTAGGTTAGGTTAGGTTAGGTTAGGTTAGGTTAGGTTAGGTTAGGTTAGGTTAGGTTAGGTTAGGTTAGGTTAGGTTAGGTTAGGTTAGGTTAGGTTAGGTTAGGTTAGGTTAGGTTAGGTTAGGTTAGGTTAGGTTAGGTTAGGTTAGGTTAGGTTAGGTTAGGTTAGGTTAGGTTAGGTTAGGTTAGGTTAGGTTAGGTTAGGTTAGGTTAGGTTAGGTTAGGTTAGGTTAGGTTAGGTTAGGTTAGGTTAGGTTAGGTTAGGTTAGGTTAGGTTAGGTTAGGTTAGGTTAGGTTAGGTTAGGTTAGGTTAGGTTAGGTTAGGTTAGGTTAGGTTAGGTTAGGTTAGGTTAGGTTAGGTTAGGTTAGGTTAGGTTAGGTTAGGTTAGGTTAGGTTAGGTTAGGTTAGGTTAGGTTAGGTTAGGTTAGGTTAGGTTAGGTTAGGTTAGGTTAGGTTAGGTTAGGTTAGGTTAGGTTAGGTTAGGTTAGGTTAGGTTAGGTTAGGTTAGGTTAGGTTAGGTTAGGTTAGGTTAGGTTAGGTTAGGTTAGGTTAGGTTAGGTTAGGTTAGGTTAGGTTAGGTTAGGTTAGGTTAGGTTAGGTTAGGTTAGGTTAGGTTAGGTTAGGTTAGGTTAGGTTAGGTTAGGTTAGGTTAGGTTAGGTTAGGTTAGGTTAGGTTAGGTTAGGTTAGGTTAGGTTAGGTTAGGTTAGGTTAGGTTAGGTTAGGTTAGGTTAGGTTAGGTTAGGTTAGGTTAGGTTAGGTTAGGTTAGGTTAGGTTAGGTTAGGTTAGGTTAGGTTAGGTTAGGTTAGGTTAGGTTAGGTTAGGTTAGGTTAGGTTAGGTTAGGTTAGGTTAGGTTAGGTTAGGTTAGGTTAGGTTAGGTTAGGTTAGGTTAGGTTAGGTTAGGTTAGGTTAGGTTAGGTTAGGTTAGGTTAGGTTAGGTTAGGTTAGGTTAGGTTAGGTTAGGTTAGGTTAGGTTAGGTTAGGTTAGGTTAGGTTAGGTTAGGTTAGGTTAGGTTAGGTTAGGTTAGGTTAGGTTAGGTTAGGTTAGGTTAGGTTAGGTTAGGTTAGGTTAGGTTAGGTTAGGTTAGGTTAGGTTAGGTTAGGTTAGGTTAGGTTAGGTTAGGTTAGGTTAGGTTAGGTTAGGTTAGGTTAGGTTAGGTTAGGTTAGGTTAGGTTAGGTTAGGTTAGGTTAGGTTAGGTTAGGTTAGGTTAGGTTAGGTTAGGTTAGGTTAGGTTAGGTTAGGTTAGGTTAGGTTAGGTTAGGTTAGGTTAGGTTAGGTTAGGTTAGGTTAGGTTAGGTTAGGTTAGGTTAGGTTAGGTTAGGTTAGGTTAGGTTAGGTTAGGTTAGGTTAGGTTAGGTTAGGTTAGGTTAGGTTAGGTTAGGTTAGGTTAGGTTAGGTTAGGTTAGGTTAGGTTAGGTTAGGTTAGGTTAGGTTAGGTTAGGTTAGGTTAGGTTAGGTTAGGTTAGGTTAGGTTAGGTTAGGTTAGGTTAGGTTAGGTTAGGTTAGGTTAGGTTAGGTTAGGTTAGGTTAGGTTAGGTTAGGTTAGGTTAGGTTAGGTTAGGTTAGGTTAGGTTAGGTTAGGTTAGGTTAGGTTAGGTTAGGTTAGGTTAGGTTAGGTTAGGTTAGGTTAGGTTAGGTTAGGTTAGGTTAGGTTAGGTTAGGTTAGGTTAGGTTAGGTTAGGTTAGGTTAGGTTAGGTTAGGTTAGGTTAGGTTAGGTTAGGTTAGGTTAGGTTAGGTTAGGTTAGGTTAGGTTAGGTTAGGTTAGGTTAGGTTAGGTTAGGTTAGGTTAGGTTAGGTTAGGTTAGGTTAGGTTAGGTTAGGTTAGGTTAGGTTAGGTTAGGTTAGGTTAGGTTAGGTTAGGTTAGGTTAGGTTAGGTTAGGTTAGGTTAGGTTAGGTTAGGTTAGGTTAGGTTAGGTTAGGTTAGGTTAGGTTAGGTTAGGTTAGGTTAGGTTAGGTTAGGTTAGGTTAGGTTAGGTTAGGAGTTAGGTTAGGTTAGGTTAGGTTAGGTTAGGTTAGGTTAGGTTAGGTTAGGTTAGGTTAGGTTAGGTTAG